>CM052713.1:7631309-7651894 GCA_028551405.1 Uromys caudimaculatus
TGTGATCCGAACCATGGGTCCCTCCATGTGTATTCTTTGGTAGGTGGTCCAGCCTCCAGGAGCACCGGGGGGGGGGGGGTCAGGCCAGTTGACACTGTTGCTCCCTCCATGGGGCTGCAATCTCCCTCAGCTCCTTCAGTCCCTTCTCCAACTCCTCCATGTGGGACCTCACTCTCAGTCCAGCGGTTACTGTAAAGTGAAACTAGGGTATTTCGAACTTTTGGGTTAATATCCACTTATCAGTGAGTACATACTGTGTTGATTCTTTGTGACAGAGTTACCTTGCTCAGGATGATATTTTCAAGTTCCATCCATTCGCCTGCAAATTTCATTAAATCATTGTTTTTAATAGCTGAGTAGTACTCCATTGTGTAAATGTACCACATTTTCTGTATCCATTCCTCTGATGAGGGACATCTGGGTTGTTTCCAGCTTCTGGCTATTATAAATATGACTGCTATGAACATAGTGAGCATGTGTCTTTATTACATGTTGGAGCATCTTCTGGGTATATGCCCAGGAGCAGTATAGCTAGGACATCAGGTAGTATTATGTCCATTTTTCTGAGGGTCCACCAAACTGATTTCCAGAGTGGTTATACCAGCTTGCAATCCCACCAAAAACGGAGGAGTGTTCCTCTTTCTCCACATCCTCGCCAGCATGTGCTGTCACCTGAATTTTTGATCTTATCCATTCTGACTGGTGTGAGGTGGAATCTCAGAGTTGTTTTGATTTGCATTTCCCTGATGACTAAGGATGTTGACCATTTCTTTAGGTGCTTCTCAGCCCTATGAATTTCCTCAGTTAAGAATTCTCTGTTTAGCTCTGTTCCCCATTTTTTGATAGGGTTATGTGGTTTTCTGGAGTCTAACTTTCCATCTTCTGAGGTCTTCTTCAATTTCTTTCTTCAGAGACTTGAAGTTCTTGTCATACAGATCTTTCACTTGTTTGGTTAGAGTCACACCAAGATACTTTATATTGTTTGTGACTATTGTGAAGGGTGTCGTTTCCCTAATTTCTTTCTCAGCCTGTTTATCCTTTGAATATAGGAAAACTACAGATTTGTTTGACTTAATTTTATATCTGGTCACATTGCTGAAGTTGTTTATCAGCTGTAGCAGTTCTCTGGTGGAGGTTTTCAGGTCACTTAAGTATAAGATCATATCATCTGCAAATAGTGATATTTTGATTTCTTCCTTTCCAATTTGTATCCCTTCGACCTCCTTTTGTTGTCTAATTGTCCTAGCTAGAACTTCAATTACTATATTGAATAGATAGGGAGAGAGTGGACAGCCTTGTCAAGTCCCTGATTTTAGTGGGATTGCTTCGAGTTTCTCTCCATTTAGTTTGATGTTGGCTACTGGTTTGCTGTATATTGCTTTTACTATGTCTAGGTATGGGCTTTGAATTCCTGATCTTTCCAGGACTTTTATTATGAAGGGATGTTGAATTTTGTCAAATGCTTTTTCAGCATCTAATGAAAATACCATGTGGTTTTTTACATTGAGTTTGTTTATGTAGTGGATTACACTGATAGATTTCTGGGAATTGAACCATCCCTGCATCCCTGGAATGAAGCCAACTTGATCATGATGAATGATCGTTTTGATGTGTTCTTGGATTCGGTTTGCAAGAATTTTATTGAGTATTTTTGCATCGATATTTATAAGGAAATTGGTCTGAAGTTTTCTTTCTTTGTTGGGTCTGAGGTTTTGAGGTTTCAGTGTAACTGTGGCCTCATAAAAGGAATTGGGTAGTGTTCCTTCTGTTTTTATTTTGTGGAATAGATTGAAGAGTATTGGTATTAGATCTTTTTTGAAGGTCTGATAGAATTCTGCAGTGAACCCATCTGGTCCTGGTCTTTTTATGGTTGGGAGACTTTTAATGACTGCTTCTATTTCTTTAGGCATTATGGGACTGTTTAGATGGTTTATCTGATCCTGAGTTAACTTTGGTATTTGATACCTGTCTAGAAAATTGTCCATTTCATCCAGATTTTGCAGTTTTGTTGAGTATAGGCTTTTGTAGTAGGATCTGATGATTTTTTGAATTTCCTCAGAATCTGTTGTTATGTCTCCCTTTTCATTTCTAATTTTGTTAATTTGGATACTGTCTCTGTGCCCTCTGGTTAGTCTGACTAAGGGTTTATATCTTGTTGATTTTCTCAAAGAACCAGCTCCTGGTTTTGTTGATTCTTTGTATAGTTCTTTTTTTCTAATGGTTGATTTCAGCCCTGAGTTTGATTATTTCCTGCCCTCTACTCCTCTTGGATGCATTAACTTCCTTTTGTTCTATAGCTTTGAGGTGTGCTGCTAAGCTCCTAGTGTATGCTCTCTCCTTTTTTTTTTTTTTTTTTTTGGAGGCACCCAGAACTTTTGTGTTTTCCTCTTAACATTGCTTTCAATGTGTCCCATAATTTTGGGTATGTTGTACTTTCATTTTCATTAAATTCTAGGAAGTATTTATTTCCTTTCTTTATTTCTTCAGAAACAATTTTAGCTAAAATAACTGGACATTAATTCAACCACTGATGGATCAAACAGGGGTTAGAAAGAATCAGGGATGGCTGGAGATTGTAATGAATGCAAGTGAGAATGTTCAGTTTCTAAAACTCAAAATTATCTTTTTAGCATTCAAAACATTACACAAAATCTTTCCAGTGATTTGGAGTTCAGGAAGGCATGTGATTCAACATTACTTTGAAGAATAATATATTAGTCTCATTACACTCCCTTATATACACCAGAGTATCTGTGACTAATTTTATGAAAGACACTCTGGAGAAAACATCTAAAGCTAGTGACTGCATACATTTCTACTTTAAAGGGATAAATCTAAATCATTTTAGGATAATCTATCAAATAATATATAGTTTTTACCTTTTACTGTATTTTTAAACATATTAGCTATATAAAGTGAAATAATCCATTTGTATTAAGCTGATGAAATGGAAAATAAAAACACCTACATTTGATTCCCTGATCCATGCAAAAAGAAAGATCTTTCTGTGGTGTTGTATACTTGTAAACCCAGTGCTGAGGAGGTATAGACACACAGATCTCTGAGGCATGGTGGCAGTCAGGCTAGCCTATGTACAGTAATCAGAGCCAATGAAAGAACCAGAACCTGTCTGTAAAGAGAAAAACAATAGGAAAGGCTCCTGAGGGCCATAGCCAAGGTTTTTCTCTGTTGTCAACAAAGGTGCAAAGTGTCTTCTTATACATAATTATCTACATATATAAACATACATGTATACACTGCATAGACACATATACATATTTTCTATCAATACTGATATCAGATGAAGTTTACTTTTGTTGAATAAATGTAATTTAACAAATACTAATAAATTACAACGTAACAACTTAGATGCTAAAGAGTATTCCTAGGCTCCAAATTTTAGCCATTATTGAGTCTTCTCTGTTTATAAGTCACAATTTTCTCTGGTGGACTAATGTCCAACAAACTTCTTTGAAACCTCTGAAGAATTACAAACCACTATGTTGGAATAGTCTGCCAGGACTGCCACTAATTCCCATTCTGAACTCTGCAGGAAGAAAAAAGCTTTTTTTATTTTCCATATGAAAAGGGAAAAGGGGTTTTCTTTGTTTGTTTGTTTTCCTTATTTTTTGGAATAATGAGGTTTTTGTTAGTTATTTATGTACATTTCAAATGTTGTGCCCCATCTGGATTCCCCTCTACAACACCCCCATCCCCTCCCCTCCCCTTTGCTTCTTTGAGGGTGCACCTCCACTCACCTCCTCCTGCCTCACTGCTCTAGTATCCCCCACACTGGGTCAGGCATCCATCTTTCACAGGACCAAGGACTTCCCCTCAATTGATGCCAGATAAGGCTATCCTCTGCTACATTTTTATCTGGAGATGTGGATCCTTCCATGTATACTCTTTGGTTGGTGATTTAGTCTCTGGGAACTCTGGGCAGTCCTATTACTTAATATTGTTGTTCTGCCTATGGGGTTGCAATCCCCTTCAGCTCCTACAGTCCTCCCCCTAATTCTTCCATTGTAGTCCCTGGGCTCAGTCTGATGGCTGGCTGTGAGGATTTGCATCTGTGTTAGTCAGGTGCTGTCAGGCTCTCAGAGGACAGCCATACCAGGCTCCTGTCAGCAAGCCCTTCTTGGCATCAGCAAGTGTCAGAGTTTGGTGTCTTGTCTGCAGATGGGATGGATTCCCTAGGTGGGGCAGTCGATGGATGGCCTTTCCTTCTGTCTGCTCCATTTTCCTGAGGGTCAGCAGAAAGAATGGAAACAAGCAACCTAGGGAGGGAGGAGGTTGGAAAGACCCTCCAGAATGCACCAGAGACCTGGGAGTTGAGAGACACTCAGGACTCAAAGGGAGGGACCTTAGATGTCTGACAGTAGGGAAAGGGAACTTATAGAGCCTCCAGCAGGAAGACAGGGCATCAAGGGAGGGCGGGGGTTGCCACTCCACAGTCAAATCTCTGACCCATAATTGTTCTTGTCTGAAAGAACTGCAAGGATGGAAATAGAGAGGAGCCGGAGGAAAAGAAGGTCCAGCGACAGGCCCAAAGTGGGATACAGCTCAAGGGGAGGTACAAGGGCTTAACATTATTACTGAGGCTATAGAGTGCTCAAAAAAAGGGGACCTATCATGACTGCCCTCTGGAAGACCCAAAAAAACAGCTGAAAGAGTCAGATGCAGATATTTGATCCCAACCAATAGACAGCAGCTGCTGACCACTGTGGTTGAATTAGGGAAAGGCTAGAAGAAGCTGAAGAGGGTGGCGACCCTGTCTCAATTAAGCTGGACCCCCAAGATCTCTCAAACACTGGACCACCAACCAGGCTGCATACATCCACCAGCTGATATGAGGCCTGCCCGGTCTGGGTTCAGTCAGAGAAGATGTACCTAACCTCCAAGAGACTGGAAGCCCCAGGGAGTTTAGAGATATGGTTGGGTGATGGGGACATCCTTGTAGAGACAGGGGGTTGGGAAGGAGGTATGGGTTGTGGAACCATTGAAGGGGAAGCCTGGGGGGGGGGGTGGCGGTGAATAAAATTTGGAGTATAAATAAATAAAAGATTTTAAAAAAAGAAAATTTTGAAATTAGTGGGTGGCCCCATTTCTCAACTGGAGGCTGTGGCTAACTACTGAAGGTGGTCTGTACATGTTCTATCTCCTCTTTGTTGGGTATTTTGGCTAATGTCATCCACATTGGGTCCTGGGAGCTTTTCACTTCCCTGACATTAGGGACTTTAATTTCCTCAACAGAACATTAATGGCTCAGACTCTACCATCAAAAATTGACAAATAGGTCCTCATAAAATTGAAAAGTTTCTGTAAGGCAAAGGACTCTGTCAATAGGACAAAACAGCAACCTACAGTTTGGGAAAAGATCTTTACCAATCCTATATCCAATAGAGGACTAATATCCAAAATATTTTACTCTTTGCTTGAGCATGTGAAAAGCAACTGTGTTTTTTTTAGGATTTCATTTAATCAATAGCCAATTGTAATAAACCTTCATTCATGCCATATAGAGGATGACATGATGAATTTTAAGGATTCCATAAGGAAATGTATATAAATAAAATAACCAATAAAAATGGACTTTTCTCATATAGAAACAAATAAAAATTAATATCAATCCCCCAAAAGATTTATTGTGTAAATTTAGCTCATGATTTGTCTAAAGACCTTTTTATGTCTTAGCCAGTTATTGGGCTGTGCCCATGTTGAGGAATCAGCAAATCAAGTTATCTGTCTCGTTTGGTCTTCTTGATTTTTTTCCTTTCAGCCTGTAGCCAAGATCTTCAGGCTGTCTTCCCCTCTCATATCTGAGCCATATTACTTTGGAAGGGGTTCAAAGCCTTTTCCTTTCCTGTTAACATAAATACAGAGTCTCTCTCCCAAAAAAGCATGACCTTGGTCCAGTTACAGGAAATCATTAAAGGTATAGCTTGACCTCTCTCCCAGAGAAATTTTAATATCATAAATATCACCAAACTCATAATCATATCCATTTTATAAGTAAAACAACTCAAAGCAGTTAAAACAATCCAAACAAATATATAGCCTGTTTAGATAGTGCTCCCTCACTGTCTCCTATTTTGTTCTTATATGATTAATTTTTAATAACAAGATCAAGGTCTAAATTTCTATTGTGTAAGATAGGTTAGGCTCCTTACGTCCTACTTTTCAACCTATAATTTAAGATCTAAAGCCTCAATTATTTTTTCATCTAAGTATATTTAAATCCTTCCTTCTTTGGAGATTAATATATCTGTGGGTATATATATCCTCTTTCTTTTTATATAATTGTCAATTATATTACCAATCCCAACAAAAATTGACAATCACACCATTAGTTTAAAACCAATTTTGCCACCCTTCTAATCCACTAGCCTCTGGAAACCTTGGTAAGGCTTCTTGACTTGAGTTGTTATTTCTCAGCAGGTGACCAGAGGTCATTTATGCCCTGATATATTTATTTCCACAGTGTTGGGGTGCACCAGGATTTCTATTCCTGGTCCTGGGCAGCTTTTTCCACTTACACCCACAGCAGTCCTTAGCTCTGTACTTAGGAAGAACCTTACTGGTCTCTGAAGCTCTTTCCATGCTTCTCCCTTCTGTTTGGTATTCTGGTCACCCTCTTGTCTCCAATAATTTCACATAACATATTCTTTGTTCTCAACTCAGTAACACCACTGGACTCTTGCCAGGCTTCCCAACCTCAGCTGGAGCTTGGCAAAGTATCCAGCAATAAACAAGACCATCTCAAGTAATGACTTCTCTTTGTCTCTGCCCTGGGCTTCTCTCTCTGCACTATGCTATATTCAATATGTAAAACTTTTAAATTATTCAGTGTTTATACTATAACCCTATCATATTATAAAATACATGTGTTGAAATTGACTCTTTATATGAACTCATGAAAATTTCTTTCTGCATATTGTCTGTATGATTTAGAACCTGAGTGTGTGTGTGTGTGTGTGTGTATGTGTGTATGTGTGTGAGCATGTGTGTGTGTGTGTGTGTGTGTGTGTATGTGTGTGTGTGTGTGTATACATATATGTCTGTCTCCATGCTCATCTGGAATCCCCCTGTAGTAATTTTCTACCTGTGTCGTCTCTACCACAATATTATGAATTTAGACATTTTGTGACATCCCACCCAAACTTATCTTTGTGTGTGTGTGTGGGGGGGGGGTGTTTGAGTGTGTGTGCATTACTGTTTCTCTTTAGCTTTTCAGTGGAGAATTACCATAGCTCATCATATAAATCAACAGTCTGAGCTTCTAAAAATGAAACAGAAATTAAAAATAAAACCTTTCCATAGACAACAGAACATTTATAAGGTTTTCCCACTGTGTAAATGGAAAGACAAGCCTAGACTTGAACCTGACAGTTTCAATCCAATTCTTTAGACAGACACCTCCTTGCATGTTGCCTTTCCATATGACAGGTTTTACGACTTTCAACAGAACCTGTTGCTATCTTGCGTTTCTTTTGATTCCATGATACAATAACATTTTCTCTTAATCTTTTCTCTCATCTCTCTGAAAATGATTTTATAGTGTATACCTTTGAGAATAGTGGATAAAATGTGATCTCATCATGCAAACTGATGAGTTTCCTGCTATGCTTACGGAGCTTGTGTGAGTTTAGTTATAGGTGTTCAAATTTCCTGTATTTAAATATTCCTATAATTTTGCATGTAAAATACTTGCATGTGATTTGTTGCTGAAAAAGCACAAAACAGCCCAGAATTTTGTATGGTGAATGAAAATCCAATTCAATTTTATGAAACAATACTTGTGGCCATTTTATTTATTTTTTAACACTTTTATTTTGGGGGAATGCTGTGAAGGAAAGGTATAGTTGTGAACCAAGTGGGACTCTAAGACTTCTGCTAAGTGGTTCATGTTTCTTCACTCCACAGCGCTGATGATCTTGAGTTTGCAGTAGTCATTGAGAGTTTCATTTTGATGTCAGTCTGATGTGAAATCACACCAGTTTAGCCTCTTACTGGCTGTGTGAATTCTCTGGAGCAGAAAAAAATCTCAGCAACTTTAGCTCAATCATTTTCATGAGCAAAATTGAGAGACAAAGTACATTACAGAGGACTTATGGGCAACCAGGGTCACAGTATAAAGAGCTTTGTTATTTTCATACTTGTTGTTACTGAACCATTGTTTATATATGAATGTAATTGCCTTGCTTACACAGGAAATACAGCTTCCTATGGCCTTGTGAGTTCCATAGGGCAGTGAAGCAAACATGCTATCTGATTGAGACCAGAGTGATGAATGGGTACCTGATCAGTAGTTAGGACTTCTTCTTGATATAGGTAAAGGAAATAGATTCATTTTGTCATTAACTAACAATGAATAATGAGGGATAGAGAAAGATGAAAGGGAGAGAGAAGCAGAGATCTACCACACTAAATTTATGTGGTCCTTGGGATGGAGCCCAGGGATTCTACATGCTAAGAAAACCCTCAAACAACTTTGGTTCTGCTTTAAATATGGACCTTTAGCAAGACCAGAAAGTGTTTTAATGAAGTTCATTTCTCAGGATCTTTCTCTGTGTACTTATGTAGTAAGGTGTAGTCATTCTCTCACTCTCTTAAAAGACTCAGATTAATGGGTTCTCTAGTTTTCAAGGCAGTTTCTGGCATTGTGTGATCCAAGCATTCTATGGCTTCCAAGACTATGTGAGCTGTTCCCTTCTTTGAGTGATGTCTTACATGGCTCTTTCTCCATTTGCTCAATTGTTGTGTTTCTCTGTAGAACTCTGACAAATATAACATGTCAGTTTGGTATTGACATAATTTTTGATATATCTCAGTCTTTTGGATGTCAAATGTGTACCAGGCAGTTTATTCTTGGAACAGAACTAAATGAGCAAATAGGTGTTAAAAATTACTAAAGACAGAGCCCCTGCCAGAACCCTAGAAATACAGAGGCAGGTGCTCGCAGCCAACCATTGGTCTGAGCGCAGGGTCCCCAATGGAGGATTGAGAGAAAGGACTGAAAGAGCTGAAGGGGTTGCAACCCTATAGGAAGAACAAAAATATCAACTAACCAGACCCCCTAGAGCTGCCAGGGAGTAAGCCATCAAGCAAGGAGTACACATGGCTCCAGCTGCATATATAGCAGACGATGGCCTTGTCAGGCATCAATGGGGGGAGAGGCCCTTGGTCCTATGAAGGCTCAATGGATACCCCAGTGTAGGGGAATCGAGAGTAGGGAGGCAGGAATGGTGGGTTGGTGGGGGAACACCCTCATAGAAGCAGGGGAGGGGGATGGGATAGGGGTTTTCTGGGAGGGGGAGAAACCAGGAAAGGGGATAACATTTGAAATGTAAATAAAAAAATTATCCAATAAAAAATATATAAACAAAAAAAAATTACTAAAGACTCAAACAAACAACAAAAAAGGACCATGAATATAGCTCAATAGTAGATTACTGTCTATAATGTATGAAGTTATGCATACAGTTCCCAGCACTGAAGTCTATACACCCAAAGCTTATACCAGTATTATTTAAAATGACCCAGTGGCTGATGCTTGAGATAGCTTAGGCAGTTGAAATATTCTCAATTCATCAACTAGCAACTGTAATGGGGCGGGAATGCCTTAGTAGACACAAGAGACTTACAAACAAATATCCCCAGTTATAGGAATGCGTTACTCCTTTTGGAGTTGTTGAGCAGTAAGTCCGTAGGCTTGCTTATTAAAGCTTCTTGCCAATACTCTGGGTTACTCTTTAGAACTTGACCATACAGCACTATTACTAAAGCTAGCACATACTTCAGCCATAGAACATGGAGATTTCTAGCTAGTGCTTATCTGGAAACTTCATCTCTACTGGAGAGCTTACAAGTGTTGAAATGCTATTGGAGGAGAAAAGTAGCCATTCATCTTACCCAGCTCTCAAACCTGTGAAGTACAATGACCAGCCTAGCAAAAATATGATAGTAACCAACCACTTATCATTGCCTTATAATCCACTTCACGAGATGATACTCATATTTGGCAGCAATATTTACTCAAAAGCCTGTGCCTAGACTCTACTGGGATGATGTACTGCTTTTGTTTTGAAAAAAATGGAAGATAGTATTAAACTGATTGCTAAGCACTCAGAGATCAATGCATCTCTCAACCCGTATCAGAGAAGCTCCTATTTGGTTTGGTGTTTAACACAAATGCCCACAACAAGCAAAGGTGTAAAATATAAAAATTTTATGCTAAGCCCATAAATGGAACATCTACATCACTTTCCTTCCTTCCAAGTTTTTAGGATCACTGTGAATGAAGTGCATAGAAAGACTCTATACGCCAGATATTACAGAAGAACACATAGAAATATTACCATATGGAAACAAAAGGGCAGCTACATATTTGAAGGAAGAATAATTGTGACATCATGCACATGCCCCATTCAAACACAAGCAGACCAAATATATAGATATAAAGTCCCACCCCTAGATGAGGAGCTATTGGCAATTGATAGCTGCTTGGAGATAAAAATGTTCTTTAAGACTGCTGCCCTTGGTAAGCTGACCACACTTCAGTAGAAGGCTACACATAGAGAAATATTTAGGCAATTAAAACTGAAGTTGATGGAAGTTGGAAATGGTACACTCAGTATTGGGTGAGCAGTGAATGGGAGGTGGTTTGGAAGGGATTTGGGAGAAAACTGAATGTATTCAAAACACATTATACAAAAATTTCAAAGAATTTTATTAAAAAAGTGTTTAAGAATAAAATTGCCTAGGTTAGAGAATGCATTTGAGTGCTATTTTTGATCTCAAATTAAAGAATAAAGAAAAAAACCTATCTAACAATGTGCAACAACCATATTATCTGTTAGAAACCATTTCCGGAGAAGAAATTGATAAACAATTAATTATAGGTATGTATATTAGCTGTTTGTGCCACAGAATAATTTCATAGTATATATCCATGACTAGGAAAAAAATTGAATACCATTTATTAAAAATAGATGATTTGGTTAACTTTGAGAAAAGGCCACTGTCTACACAAATAGAGATAGATAGAGGGGGTAGGTAGGAGAAGAAGGGAGGTATAGAGGGAGAAAGAGGAAGAAGGAGATGGAGAGAGAAAGAGGGGTAGGTTTGAAGGCAGAGACACATTCTTGTCTTTTTCTTTGCCTATTCTTGGAAGATAACTTTTCTAACAATTAATATAAGTGAACAGAAGAATTTCCCTCAAATAAACTAGCAGTCTTCTCATGTTGTGTTAGAAGCCAGTGATTAAATCCTCTTGACATCCAGCTGCTCTGAAATCCTCACTGAGTGGAATGGGTTCAAATAAGAAGCCAGGGAGTATACAATAGGTCTAGGCTTTTTAAATCATTAAAAAGACACAAGGAAATTTCAAGTGTCCCCTATGAATATGAAGAAAACTATGAGTTAAGTCAGAATGTGATAGATAGGAACAAAGGCTGAGTACAAACACATCACCTGTGAATAGTCTCTGATTTCAGGATTAGGATTAGCATTTAACCTCTACCTGTGTGTTGATCCCTGTATGCTAAAGAACATAGTACAATCCCTCCCTCAGGACAGATGTCTAAGAAGGGAGGCTGACAAAAACATTGTGTGCAGAAAGTGACCGGCACACAGAAGATGTACCTATGCCCTACCGAGAGGGCAGGTCCCCTGAGTGATGATGTGAGGGGAATGCCTGGCCAACGAAAAGAAAATGTATAATAGTCACTTGCATTTGAAAGATCAGATTAAAATTTATATGTAATACACATTGTTGCCACCGAATGACATACTATGTACCTAAACAAATCCCATTATTTATTTGAAATTCAAATTTCACTTAGGCTCCTGTTATTCCTGACAAACATAAGATAAAAATACTTCTCAGAAATGTAAACCCTTGTGTTGAGGTCTGAGAGAATACGGAAAGTGAGAGAGCATGAGCTCATTGTAGACAATGCTGTGTGCAGATACTGACCTTGCAGTGTATATCCTCAGTATAGATCCACGCCCTCCCTACAGCAGTATTGCTGAGCACATTTTACCATGCCCAAACATTAGATGATGATGTGACAAAGTAAGCGACGTTAAGAAAATAAAAGGCATGGCATGTTATAGGCCTTCTTGGGTGCAAAAGTGCAATTATCAAGGAGAGACAGCTTTGCTGTCCCTACTGAGTTTGGTAGGTTAGTCAAAGAAATAAACTGGCAATAGACACACAGAAATAAATGCATGCACATCAGTTAGATTCAATATCTCAAGCACAAGTGGATCATAAGAAGAGGGCTGAATACCCACAAATTCTGAAGGTTTGTGAGTTTGCATATCATCTTAATAAAAGAGCAAAGGGCTGGATATAACAGGGAAAAATAAAGATTTTAGAAGTTGAATGGACATTCTTGTCTGCACTTTTAATAAGTCCGTCTTTCTCGAATGAGGAGACTCCTGGGCAAGGTTCTGAGAATAGTGCTCTTCCTGGAGGATATGTAATTGTGAAGCTAAAGGTGTGCCAGAGAAGACATCTCTTTGAGCTTTTCTTCTCTTTTACATGCCTTGCACCTCAAATAATCTCTAGGGACAACCAGCATACTTTAGGTGGCATGCCATATTATGAAATCTCTTGTAGACATGGTTTGGGGTTACATGTTCTTCTTTCTACTATGCACATAAAAACAAATGTATACATACATACAATCTTATATATACACAAATATATATGTGAAAACATTAGCTTTAATGTTATGGACCTAGGGAAATCCAAGCTCTGCAAAGTGTGTCCACAATACTATAGGAATTTAGGAGGTGATGAGGTATGATTTTCCATGTAGAGAAGCCACTGATAACACAGAAAACACAGTGAGGACAAGGGAGACAGGTGACTGTTAAAACCCTTCTGAAGTTCTCCCCTAGTTTTGAAGACAGTATATATTCCTTATCTTCAGATAAATGAAGTATCATATTTATATTACAATAGGCTTCATTGCTGTCTATAGAAGAGAATGCAGATCTCAAGCTCTGTGTTCTGACATGAGGACATAGCTGAAAAAATGGTCCTCTATTGACACAGGACAAATGTTCTCACAAAACACCAAGTCTGTTAGCAGACTGACATATAAGTTGCTTCTCAGGATGGTGAGAAAGGATTTAATTTGGTTTTAAGTGTCATTGACTACAATCATTTCATACAGGCTGAATGGGCTGACATATATACTACGCATAAAAACAGATACATACATACATACATTCAAACATATACACAAATATATATATGAACACATATAAGAAATTTAATATAAGGCACTAGCTTAAATTCTATGGACTTAGAGAAGTCCAAGTTCTACAAAGTGCCTCCAGCTCTACAGTCCTAGGACAGCTGAGTGTGAGCACAGTATGAGTGTTAAGGCCAGAGCATCAGAGAAGGGCTGAGGATGTAATCCATATCACATGACTCTAGGAAGGTGAGGATTCACTGTGAAATGATGGGCAGAAGACAGCATCCCAGGTGAAAGGTTTTCCTCCCTGGTGTTACACTGAGAAAAGAAGTCAATACTGACTTAGAAACCTCCTCAGCTAAAGGTACAGTGTGACATCATTCCTCATGATTCTATATTTTACAAAATGTCAGAGCATAGTTTAGCATAAACATGGCTTTCATTTTCTTTATAATACAGGTTATCTTTGCTATTAATTAATGCCTGTAGATATGGCTTCCTTATTTTTTTCTGTCTCTGTCATCCCAGAATCACAAAAATATTTACATTTTTCCTAACAATTCCTTGATCTAAAACAATACAAGATATTTTTGCATGCTTCTTAAAACTCTTGCAGCTCATATACTTTTTCTCCAGGTGAAATGTTTAAATCCAAACCACATTTAACTTCTAACATATATCTTGGAGTATAGCTTTAAGATATTATAAAGATATATTAGTACTAGGAAGTCACTTCAACTCAGGAAACCACCTATGTTGGGTGTAAAGCTAGAATGTAAAACACCATCCCTTCTCACCCACCCTGCTTGTCAAATGTTGACCACTTTTGTTAGTACAATAATGTCAACTTCCCAAAGTCTCTTGACAACCTGATCTCCTTCTCCAGCTCATGGAGGCAGGCCATCAAGGACTAAGGCCTTTAGACTTGTGGGCCAGATTACTGTGTTCTGTAAGTTTTCTCTCCAGGGTTTCTTTACTTACCTGGAATAGACTAAAGCAGAACCTGGGGTCTGATAAGAGAACAGAGATGAAGTTCTGTATCCTGCACTTCCTTAGTCCTTCTGTCTTTGCTTATCTTTCACTGGCATGAATAATTCAGTCTCCCATTGCTTTTCAATACGCATCCATTCTTTTGTAATTGTGATTTTGTTTGTTCTATTAGAATTCATAATTTTTGCTTTATAATGAAAAATATGATTTCATATAATCTGAGATATTGTTGGTTCCTATTAAATTCAAAAGGTTCTAATGCAAAGAGTGGCTCAAACCTAGTTTCTGTGGGACATTTGGATAGATATCATGAAGTATCTTATGTTAGTGGAGGCTATGCCAGATGCTATGGCGAACACAGCTTTGTTCTTCATAGGATTCTGTCGAGCTGACCTTAAGGCCATCCATGCACTGAAAGGCAGTGAATCCCAGCTATAAACATAATATTTCCATTACTTATAATCACTGATTAATTTTGCCATCCTAGAAGGAAGACCCTTATCCTGTTGTAAAGCAATATTTCCAGTACTCCAAGCTAAGGAGTGCTGCTTATGGGACGGTTTCGGCAGACTCTGGAAGCCGTGTGCCTTCTTCACATGCCCATCCATGCCCTACAAAGCAGCTGCACTAATGCTAACTCATGGCTCAAATAGACAATGCTTGCAGAGAATAATCATGAAATGGGCCAAAGGCAAATGTTATGATGTGAGGTTTTGTGATTGTACCACCCTAGCATGATGCTAGCCAATTGCCTTAAATATTTATCAGGTGTAACTTTGCTTCATAGTGGGCACAGGGAGAAAGAACAGATTTTTTTTGATACTTTAATTTCAGTAGTTTTTCATATTTTTTGGTTATTTTATTTATTTACATTTCAAATGTTATCCCCTTTCCCAGTTTCCCTCCACAAACCCCCTCCCCCTCCCCCTCCCCAGCCTCTATGAGGGTGCTCCCCCACCCACCTACCTACTCCTGCCTCAGCACCCTATTATTCCCCTACCCTGGGTCATCAAGCCTCCACAGGACCAAGGGGCTCCCCTCCCAGTGATGCATATCCAGTTGGAGCCATGGGTCCCCCTCATGTGTACTCTTTGGTTGGTGGTTTTTGTCCTTTGGGGGGTCTAGTTGGTGGCTGATATTGTTGTTCTTCCTATGGGGTTGCAAACTCCTTCAGCTCCTACAGTTCTTGTCCTAACTTCTCCATTGTGGTCCCCATGCTCAGTGCAAAGTTTGGCTGCAAGCATCTGCATCTGTATTGGTCAGGCTTTGGCAGAGCCTCTCAGGGGGCAGCTACACCAGACTCCTGTCAGTAAGGCCTTCTTGGCATCAGCAATAGTGTCCTAGTTTGGTGTCTGCAGATGGGATAGATCCCTAGGTGGGGCAGTCTCTGGAAGCAAGAATGTTGGGGCTAAGAGCGTTGCTTCCTGGTGAAATACATATTTTTGACTTTGATGTTTCAATGAGTATCTGGGAGGTGGTCCACACACATTTCTTAATAGACTATGAGCAGCTTGAATTATACCTTCTGGTTATGCTTTACTTTGCAGAACAGAAGAATAGACAGATTCCAGAAGTTTCTTGTCTGCTGAGTTTCTGTGCAATATTAAGATACATTCACAAGTCCCTTTTCTACACTCATAGTAGAGTATCAACATATACGAATCTGAAACATAAGCAGTCTTGGTCCCAAAAAGGGGCTTAAAAATAAAACATATATTTGAACATCTCATTAGAATAGACAAATCAAGCCTATAAATGGGAGAATATGTTTTGAGGCCATTGAAAATCAGTATGGAATATTCACAAAGAAGACAAAATCTTGGATTAAAACCTATATTTGTGTCAGCATGCATTGAAAGCCAATAGCAGGCACTCCTTTGAGGCCCTGTCACAGGCCAGAAGCCAAACCGAAAAGTTTAATAAAAGGCTGGCAGTGGCGGGCCAGAAGCCAGTGGGGTTTTGGTGATCTCACCTGCCCTCACTTAGCCATGAGAGGCAGCAGCAGTGTGTCAGTTGGAGAGGGCTGCCACTAGGTGTGCAACAGAAGAACGTGACTCAAGAAACTAATCACAGCCAAGCACCTATGCTTTGCTCCACTGGCTGCGGATTTTATGGAAACCCTCACACAAATGGTATGTGTTCAGTATGCTATAAAGAACATCTTCAAAGACAGAACAGTAGCAATGCTAGAATAAGCCTACCTGCAGCTTCTGTCAGCAATCCGTCTGAATACTTCCCAGTACAGTGTGCAGATGTCAGTGTCCCAGATGCTCTGTCAGTGCTCGATTCTATGTCTTCATCTATGCAGTCAGGTTCTATACCAAATCAGTCACTTTTATCAGAATCTGTAGCACCTTCCCAAGTGGACAGTACATCTGTAGACAAAGCAGTATCTGAGACAGAAGACCTACAAGGGAGTTGTTTTTCTTGAATGTGATCCTCCATCTTCAGTATCAGATATGACACAGCAGCCATCTGAAGAGCAAAGCAAGTCTCTTGAAAAACAAAAACAAAAATCGAATCACTGTTTCACATGCAGAAAGAAATTGGGACTTACTGGGTTTGAATGCTGGTGAGGAATGTTTACTGATATGTGCACTGTTACTCAGATGTTCACAATTGCTCTTACAATTACAAAGCTGCTGCTGCTGAGAAAATCAGAAAAGAAAATCCGGTAGTTGTGAGTAGTTGTTGGTGAAAAGATCCAGAAGATTTGAACTCCTGCTGGAATACAAAATCCTTTGACTATCTGCAAACTAAGCATTGACTCGAGGCTTTTTTTCCTAGTCCTTGGGAATGTGGAGCACTGTACCTTGTATAGACTCTTGAATCATGCATGTCATCCAAAGAACAGATTATTGTTTTTGTTTTGAAAAAAAAAAAACCCTGCATTTGTAAACAGTAAACCAAGACCATTGCTATTTGTCTAATAGTATTCATAGGAAAAGCTTAGACAACAGAGATGACAGAAAGAGACAGGGTGAGGAAACTTCTGTGAACCTGATGGATGTCAAGCATGTCTCTCAGCAGACAGGATTCTTAGAGGAAAAGCTCTTTCCATGTGGTCAGTTGTAACAGCTGATGCAGAGCCCCTCTGCTATACTATGCTCTCCTAGTGCTGACTTGATCACTCTCCTGTTGTGACACGCTCTCTTACTTTACTTGACTGAACTGCAGTATTAATGTCAGAGAACATTGTGGAATGTCAAAAACTGGTGAAACTCACATCACTAGTGTAACAGAAGATGGATTTTGGGTCTGGAATGACATCTAAGATTAACAGTGCTGACCTATTCCTTCTTGCCTTGTAATTTGGGAGCAAAAACCATATTTCTATATAATTACCTGAGAAAAAAGTTTAGTTTTATAAATTAACTCTTAACTCAGGTCAACTACTTCAGCCACCTGGGAGCTAAACATTCTAGGAAAAGGAAAACTTTAGTTGTGTCTCTTCTGGCACAGACACAAATTCTTGATTTTTAGTTCACATCTCCAGGTCTGCTGGCTTCTGGACTCTGAGGTCTGGACTTGTGTTTTCCTGTGTCCTTGCAGGTCTTGTCTTAGACCTAGATGCACTTCCAGATGTAGATTGATCCAAACTACTAGTGTTCTAGAGCATTGACCTTGTAAAAAATCCTGTGGTGGGATCATTTTCCCAAGAGCTATGCAGCCAAGAGTAACCCCATCAACTATTACGAGGGATTGTGGACAGGGTGGATATTTACACAGAGATTTATTTTGATGCCAGACTATCACAAACTGTACACAATAGTGGAATGTTATAGAGGCAAGAGAGACTCTTGAGGCATGAGAACTGCACAGCTTATACACTGAAGTTTTGTTACAATCAACTCACAGTCACATTCAGAAATATTGCTGAAAAACTGACAAGAAAGTCAGGGTGACAAGACAGAAAAAGACAGCACTCATCACATGAGGTTCTCTTACCATGGCAGAGTAAGTGGATCCATGGAAGCAGAAGACTGAGAACATGGCAGGAGATTCAGTATTCTCTGTGGGGCTCAGTGGTCCAGACTTGAGACACCTGTCCAGCACCTCTGCCTTACCTTACTAGTGAGCCTCAGTCTCACACCTGTGTGGCTGACCCAAAATCAATGGGGACCACTTCTACACAAGGATTTCCAAGTCAGAAACCTGTGATGACTCACCTGGCCTTTCAACAGTTCCAATGTATCCAGTCTCCTTGGCAGCTGCTAGGGGGTGCTTCATCACAGGCTTCCATTCCTGAACACACCTCTGATAGGCTGAAGATTGTGGTTGGGACTGAAGGTTGAGCTTCCTTTGATGTCAATAGTGCTCCAGGACCACCTTCCCACTTTTGTTTTCTTCAGATCTATACAGTTGTCCAAATGGAAAAGAAACTCAATTGGAAAATCCTGCTTCTACTAAGATTATTCTTATGTTGTCCCAGAAAGGATTTATACTTCAAATCTTGGAAGAAATGTCTTGTGAGCACAGAGATAAAAATGTGTAGTTGTGGTCCGGTCTGACATCTCAGCCTAGGGTCTGTATCCCTGGTGTGGTGGAAAACACCTGCTACCCTCTTACTCAGTTCCTATATAGCTGTCTTTGGGAAAGTTAGGTCTCAGTCTTCTCAGTACCCCAATCTATTGTGTGTGTGTGTGTGTGTGTTGGCTTGTATGTGTACAAGTACATGTACATGCAGTAGAATGTAGAGACTATTCCTTAAATTACAGACTACAGTTAAACAGTACAAGACAGTCGCAGGAATAGACTGAGTAGTTGATACACAATCCTCCTGTCTCCATGTTCCTTCTTATCTTGACCTTCTTTGCTAGGTAGTTTTCATATTCTGTCATGTTCTTCTTTAGAAGTTCCCTCTTCAGCTTCTCAGCACTCTTGAAAATGAGATTTATAGTCTGCAATACAAAACCAAAGTGGAGAATTAAAGCAGATCTAATGTCAGAAAAGAGAGTAAGAAAACAAGTTGGGGGAAGCAGCAGAATTACATGCATGACTTGAACCTCATTCCCTGCCACCAGCCTCCTCTCTATTGCTTTGCTGAGGAAACATCTCCCCTTCCACCCAGTGTCAGCATCTGTGGCTTTTCTGTGAGCAGCCATGTACTGCTCTGGAGATATTTGGTCAGTTACATAGAGAATGAAGACCCACCTTGATGATGTTTGACTTCTACCATTGGCAGCATGCTTTTGATATTTGGGATCTTTGGAGAGTTTTTGCACTTAGAGTCCAAAGGAATAGAGCAGAGTGTCTAATACATGTGCAGAAAAGTGCAGATGTCTAAATGTTGGCCTTTACATGCCAGTTTCAGAAGTTCCTTGAGTTTAAAGAGGCACACTCTGAAATTCCACATCCATTTCCACTGCAGTGCCTGGAGAGATAATTGTCCTCAGTCTTCCACTAAACTGGCACAGTCAGAAAACATCAGCTATCAAGGAACATAGCTAAGCTGACCTGGGGCTTTTTTGTCATCTCAGCACTCAGGAGGCAGCAGAGAGACCCACAGAGCCCTGAGGAAACAGGTTGTACTCCTGAACTTCAAAACAGGAAATAAAGACAATGGTCTCTTTCTTCCATTCCCAATCACAGTATGAATCTTTACTCACACAGCATCTTTGTATGTTGCTTACCAGGAGTGTACAACCTCATGTCAGACATCCTTAGGTAAAGACAGGAGACTTTGAGAGTGCTCAGATCTAGGAGAAAGTGTGTTGTGGGCACCTTGTTGGATGCTACACTCAGGGAAGCTACTAAACTGCTTCAGCACTCAGGTCTGTCTAACATTCAAAAAAGATTCACAACACTGTCAGAAACTCTGCTTGAGAAGAGGATATTACCAGAAACTCAGTGTGACAAGCTGTTGTCTGGGAGGACATACGAATCCCTGGTAAGAGAGATTTGTATTTGGAGGAGGGGAGAAATCAGGAGAGATTGACTGTGATCTCAAGAGAATGCCTTCACTTTACTGAAAACCACCAGTGGCAAACAAAAACCCCTGTTCTAGGAGTCACACAACCTGGGAAGTTGAAGCTGTGGTATCTGAAGCTTACCTGTAAACCTGAGCTTTCTTCTCTATGGAACAGGAAGGTGATGAACCTACTCTGCACACAGTCTTCTGAAGATCAATGAAGTCATGTCCAGAAAACCCCTCCCCAGCCTGAGCTCCTCAGAGTCATGTGCATCTCTTTAGGTTGTTTCACCAAACTCAGGGCCAGTCATGATTGGCAAGACTTTTTCCATTATTCCCTTACTCAAAAGCAACACACTATTGGCATTGAGGCTGTTAGGGTTATTTCCTGGTGATAGCTCTGCAATCTATTTCTTCTTCTGCCTACCCAAGTATGATGAACAATTTAGGGAAAGGCCTTACTGTGCTGAATC
>CM052713.1:7659154-7703764 GCA_028551405.1 Uromys caudimaculatus
GTACTGATGCAAAGTCTTGCAGGAAGGACAAGCAACACTCAGAGAGAGCAAGACCAACTAACACCAGAGATAACCAGATGGCAAAAGGCAAGGGCAAGAACATAAAGAACAGAAACCAAGGAAACTTGGCAACACCAGAACCCAGTTCTCCCATTATAACAAGCCCTGGATACCTCAGCACACCAGGAAAGCAAGACTCAGATTTAAAATCACATCTCATGATGATGATAGAATATTTTAAGAAGGAAATAAATAACTCCCTTAAAGAAATACTCAGGTAAACAGCTAGAAGCCCTTAAAAAGGAAACACAAAAATTCCTTAAAGAATTATAAGTAAACACAATCAAACAGGTGAAGGAAATGAAGAAAACCATCCAGGATCTAAATATGGGATAGAAACAATAAAAAAATCACAAAGGGAGACAACCCTGGAGATAGAAACACTAGGAAAGAGATCAGGATTCATAGATGCAAGCATCACCAACAGAGAATTTCAGGTGCAGAAGATACCATGGAAAACATTGACACAACAGTCAAAGAAAATGCAAATGCAAAAAGCTCTTAACCCAAAATCCAGGACACAATAAGAAGACCAAACCTAATGATAATAGGAATCAAAGAGAGTGAAGATTCCCAACTTAATAGGCCAGTAAATATCTTCAACAAAATTATAGAAGAAAACTTCCCTAAAGAAAGAGATGAACATAAATATTCAAGAAGCCTAGAGAACTCCAAATAGATTGGACCAGAAAAGAAATTCCTCCCATCACATAACAGTCAAAACACCAAATGCACAAAACAAGGAAAAAAATTTAAAAGCAGTAAGGGAAAAAGGTCAAATAACATATAAAAGCAGACCTATCAGAAATACACCAAACTTCTCAGCAGAGACTATGAAAGCTAGAAGATCCTGGGCAGATCTCATACAGACACTAAGAGAATACAAGTACCAGCATAGGGTGCTATACTCAGCAAAAGTCTGAATTACCATAGATGGTGAAACTAAGATAGTCTATGGCAAAACCAAATTTACACAATATGTTTTCACAAACCAGCCCTACAAAGAACAATAGATGGAAAACCTCAACGCAAGGAGGGAAACTATAACCTAGAAAAAGCAAGAAAGTAATCTTTCAACAAACTCAAAAGAAGATAGCGACACAAACATAAAAGTAACATCGAAAACAACAGGAACCAACAATCACTATTCCTTAATATCTCTTAACATCAATGAACTCAATTCCCTAATCAAAAGGTATAGACTGACAGACTGGGTCCATAAAGAGGACCAACCATTTTGCTGAATTCAGGAAACAAACCTACATGATAAAGACAAACACTACCTCAGAGAAAAGGGCTGGAAAATAATTTTTCCTGGCAAATGTTCCGAAGAAACAGGCTCGAGTAGTCATTCTAATATTGGATAATATCGATTATTACCCAAAAGTCATCAAAAAAGATAAGGAAGGACACTTCATACTCATCAAAGGAAAAATCTACCAAGAAGAACTCTCAATTCTGAACATCTATGCTCCAAATGCAAGGACATCCACATTCATAAAAGAAACTTTACTAAAGCTCAAAGCACACATTGCACCTCACATAATAATAGTAGGAGACTTCAACACCCCACTCTCATCAATGGACAGAATTTGGAAACACAAACTAAACAGAGACACAGTGAAACTAACAGATTTTATGGACCAAATGGATTTAACAGATATCTATAGAACATTTCATCCTAAATCAAAAGAATATACCTTCTTCTCAGCACCTCATGATTCCTTCTCCAAAACTGACCATGTAATTGGTCACAAAACAAACCTCAACAGATATAAGAATATTGAAATAATCCCATACCTCCTATCAGATAACTACGGATTAAGGCTGGTCTTCAATGCCACCAATAACAACAGAAAGCCCACATACACATGGAAGCTGAACAATGCTCTACTCAATGATAACTTGGTCAAGGAAGAAATAAAGAAAGAAATTAAAGACTTCCTAGAATTTAATGAAAATGAAAGTACAACATACCCAAAATTATGGGACACAATGAAAGCAGGGTTAAGAGGAAAACTCAAAGATCTGAGTGCCTCTAAAAAGAAACTGGAGAGAGCATACATTTGCAGCTTAGAAGCACACCTGAAAGCTCTAGAACAAAAAGAATCTAATGCACCCAAGAGGAGTAGAAGGCAGGCAATAATCAAACTCAGGACCAAAATAAACCAAGTAGAAACAAAAAGAACTATACAAAGAATCAACAAAACCAGGAGCTGGTTCTTTGAGAAAATCACCAAGATAGATAAACCCTTAGCCAGACTAACCAGAGGGCACAGAGAGAGTATCCAAATTAACAAAATCAGAAATGAAAAGGAAGATGTATCAATGGAATCTGAGGAAATTCAAAAATCATCAGATCTTACTACAAAAGCCTACACTCAACAAAATTGGAAAATCTCAATGAAATGGACAATTTTCTAAACATATACCAAATACCAATGTTAAGTCAGGATCAGATAAACCATCTTAACAGTCTCATAACCCCTAAAGAAATAGAAGCAGTCATTAAAATTCTCCCAGCCAAAAAAGCACAGGACCAGATGGTTTAGTGCAGAATTCTATCAGTCCTTCAAGGAAGACCTAATACCAATACTCTTCAAAGTATTCCACAAAATAGAAACAGAAGGAACACTACCAAATTCATTCTATGAAGCAACAATTACACTGACATCAAAAACCCAACAAAAAGGAAAACTTCACACAGATTTCCCTTGTGAATATTGATGCAGATATACTCAATAAAATTCTCGCAAACCGCTGGGCGGTGGTGGCGCACATCTTTAATCCCAGCACTCGGGAAGCAGAGGCAGGTGGATTTCTGAGTTCGAGGCCAGACTGGTCTACAGAGTGAGTTCAGGACAGCCAGGGCTACACAGAGAAACCCTGTCTCGAAAAAAAACAAAAAAACAAAAACCGAAAAAAAAAAATTCTCGCAAACCGAATCTAAGAACACATCAAAATGATCATTCACCAAGATCAAGTAGGCTTCATCCCAGGGATGCAGGGATGGTTAATACCCAGAAATCCATCAATGTCATCCACTACATAAATAAACTCAAAGAAAAAGACTAGAAGTTCATTTTGTTAGATGCTGAAAAAGTATTTAACAAAATTCAACATCCCTTCCTGATAAAAGTCTTGGAAAGATCAGGAATTCAAGGCCCATACCTAAACATAATAAAAGCAATATACAGCAAACCAGTAGCTAACATCAAACTAAATGGAGATAAACTTATAGCAATCCCACTAAAATCAGGGACTAGACAAGGCTGCCCTCTCTTTCTCCTTATCTATTCAATATAGTACTTAAAGTTCTAGCTAGAGCAATTAGACAACAAAAAGAGATCAAAGGGATACAAATTGGAAAGGAAAAGACCAACATATCACTATTTGCAGATGATATGATCCTATACTTAAGTGACTCAAAAAACTCCACCAGAGAACTCCTACAGCTGATAAACAACTTCAGCAAAGTGGCCAGATATAAAATTAACTCAAACAAATCAGTAGCCTTCCTTTTACTTGATGGATAAACAGGCTGAGAAAGATATTAGGGAAATGACACCCTTCACTATTGTCACAAACATTATAAATTATCTTGGTGTGACTCTAAGCAAATAAGTGAAATATCTGTATGACAGGAACTTCAGTTCTCTGAAGGAAGAAATAGAAGAACTCAGAAGATGCAAATATCTCCCATGTTCATGGATTGGCAGGATTAATGTAGTAATAATGGCTATCTTATTGAAATCAATCTGCAGAGTCAATGCAATCCCCATCAAATTCCAACTCAATTCTTTATAGATTAAGGAAAAGCAAATCTCAAATTCATTTGGAATAACAAAAATCCTAGGATAGCAAAAACTATTCTCAACAATAAAAGAACTTCTGGGGCAATCAGCATCCCTGACCTCAAGTTGTACTACAGAGCAGTGTTGGAGACCAAAAGGCCTTGACTTAAGGGCTTGGCTTAATTAGCAAGCCAAAGTGTCTGGGGCTTCACAGCAGGCATTCATTTGATTCTTTTCCCACTCCCACTGCCTCCTGCAGGGGATAAGACATTCTGTTTGAAGTAGCCTGCGGCTTCAAATAAACCTTGTGATCCTGATTTATAGCAATGCCTACTATCCTGATTTGCAGCAATGTATGACATTTGGCTACCTTGGGAATCCCCCTTCCTCTGTCACTTCCCACCTAAAAGTGCTTAAATATGGACTCAGAAATAAAGTTATTTGGAGCTTGATTGGGTAATCGTCTTGCTCCCAAGGCATTTCTTGTCTCTTGTCTTCTTTCCATCATCCAGTAGTTCCCTCCTCAGTGGTCGAAGGTCCGGCAGGACAGGACAGAGCAGTAGTGATAAAAACTGCATGGTATTGGTACAGTGTCAGGCAGGTAGATCAATAGAATAGAATTGAAGACCAAGAAATGAACTCATACACCTACGATCACTTGATTTTTGACAAAGGAGCTAAAACCATCCAGTGGAAAAAAGACAGCATTTTCAAGAAATGGAGCTTGTTCAACTGGTGGTCAACATGTAGAAGAATGCAAATTGATCCATTCTTATCTCCCTGTACAAAGCTCTATTCCAAGTGGATCAAGGACCTCCACATAAAACCAGATAAACTGAATCTAATAGAAGAAAAAGGGAGAAAAGTCTCAAACACATTGGCAGAGGGGAAAAGTTCCTGAACAGAACACCAATGGCTTATGCTCTAAGATCAAGAATTGACAAAGGGGACCTCATGAAATTGCATAGCTTCTGTAAGGCAAAGGACACTGTCGATAGGACAAAACAGCAACCAACAGATTGGGAAAAGATCTTTACCAATCCTACATCCAATAGAGGGCTAATATCCAATATATACCAAGAACTCAAGGAGTTAGCCTTCAGAGAACTAAATAACCCTATCAAAAAATGGGGAACAGAGCTAAACAGAGAATTCTCAACTGAGGATATTCGTAGGGCTGAGAAGCACCTAAAGAAATGTTCAACATCCTTAGTCATCAGGGAAATGCAAATCAAAACAACCCTGCAATTCCCCCTCACATCAGTCAGAATGGCTAAAATCAAAACTCAGGTGGTAGCAGATGCTGGCGAGGATTTGGAGAAAGAGGAACACTCCTCCATTGTTTGTAGGATTTCAAGCTGGTACAACCACTCTAGAAATCAGCTTTGTGGACCCTCAGAAAAATGGACATAATACTATCTGAGGACCCAACTATACCACTCCAGGGTACATACCCATAAGATGCTCCAACATGTAATAAGGATAAACGCTTCACTATGTTCATAGCATGCCAGGAACCAACATATTTGCAGCCTTCTTACTAGTCTGAGTAAAGCCATTTTGTGTTAAAGTTAGAGTTGGAAGTAACAGTAGGCCAAGGTTGTTGTTTTCTGCACTTTAAGATTTTGTTTAAGTTCTGTATCTCAAGAGATGGATTCTTTCCCAGGTCAGGGTGACTCCTTTAAGGTTAGGTGGCTAGTAGAATATGGGTGGTTACCTTGGAAACATGTCCTTGGGGCTAGGAGTCTGTAACTCCTTGGAGTTTTCTCACCTTGTTGCTTTGTCTGAGTCTTGATTGTGTTGTTTAAGCTTCATGTTTTTACTATAAATTGATGGTGATAATTAAAATTTTGGGGGCTTCTTCAGGCATCCTGTCTTGCTCCCAATTACTTCTGTCTCTTGTCTCCATTTTCATCTGTCAGTTCTCTCCTCAGGACCAGGCTGAATACCCCATGGGCTGGGGCAGTAGCAGCCATATTTATAATAGCCAGAAGCTAGAAACAACCTAGATGTCCCTCAGCAGAGAAATGGAAACAGAAAATGTGGTACATTTACACAATGGAATACTACTCAGCTATTAAAAACAATGACTGCATGAAATTTGAAAGCAAATGGATGGAACTTGAAAATATCATCCTGAGGGAGGTAACTCATTCACAAAAGAATGAACACGGTATGTATTCACTAATAAGTGAATATTAGCCCAAAAGTTTGGAATGCCCAAGATTCAATTCACAGCAATGGTTGGACTGAGCATGGGGTCCCAGATGGAGAAGTTGGAGAAGGGACTGAAGGAACTGAGGGAGTTTGTAGACTCATGGAGGGAGCAACAGTGTTAACTGGTCTGACCCCTTCCCCTGGTGCTCCCAGAGACTGGACCACCAACCAAAGAACACACATGGAGGGACCCATGGTGTTGGCCACATTTGTGGCAGAGGAGGGCCTTGGTTGCCATCAGTGGGAGGAGAGGTCCTTGGGCCTGAGGGTGTTAGATGTCCCAGTATAGGGGAATGCCAGGGAGAGAAGTTGGGAGTGGGTAGGTAGGTGGAGGAATACTCTCATAGAGACAGGGAAAGAGGGGATGGGATAGGGGTTTTCCAAAGGGTTGACCCAGAAATAGGAAAACATTTGAAATGTAAATAAAGTGTCAATATATCCAATCAACCAACCAACCAAACAAACAAAAATCTATGCAGCCTGGAGTGACTGATGGCACTAATCTAGGAAGGTAAAGTTTCCATACCAAAAGCAAGTTGTGAATTGTTCCACACACCATGCAGATGCACTTGTGTCTGGTTCCTGGTCATTTCTCACCCATTGTAAGGCAGGGAGATGACACAAATCCATTTAAAATTTGCAAGATGTGAGGTAGCTTAATATGTTTTAATATTTTGAACCTCAGTTCCTATATAAAGGATGGCTTCCTCTAAAGCATTGATTCTGTCAAACCTCTAGCTATTCTATCCTGAGTAATCAGCACTATGGAGACATTTTCATCAAGAAATTTGCATGATTAGCTGTGTGTACGTGTTGGATTAGGGAGGCAGCAGAAGCTACAACTGACCCTAAGAAAGCAGTTAAGTCTGTAATGCCTAAGATTACGTCTGCTATAAATCTCAGGTTGTGAAAGAGAATTTACAGTCTATTCTAATGCAGATATAGCAGGAGCATTACATCAAGGCTGTGAGAAAGTAATTGGTAACAAAATATAAGTTAGCTAGTACACAATGAGAAAAAGCATTGTAACATATAATGAAATTATAAAATTAGTCAAATAGCATTTTGATAGAAAATGATACATATAGATTTACATTTAATAATTTCATATGCCCCATATCACCTGAATATAGAATTAAAATTCCAGTCAGATGCAATTAGAAACCATGTCTTCAATGTCTTCATTTTATGGGGTCTCTGGCATAGTTGGAAAGTCATTATCAACCAGATAATGCTGGTTGATATAGGCATGAGGGAAATGGCAGGTGTGGAAGTCTCTGTCCATGGAAAAGGCCTGACATCATCAATTGGTCTGGCTTCTATAGGGTCCTGTAACTATATAAACAGAAATTCTCCCAGAAAAACATCTGGTCTTATTATCCAGTTAGTAGGTCTTTAATTTATTAGAGGTTTGAAATGTTAAAAAAAAAAGTGTTCTATAAAGTATGATATGAATATGAGAAATTAAGATCTTATTTTGTAATTTAGATGTTAATATCTTTAAAATCTGATTAGCTGATTCCATATTAGCATGTTTCTGTAAACTTTGAAAAATTAGGAGTCAAACACCAATTTTTAAAAAGCTTTTTAAGTTTAAACAAGGGAATTGTCTAATTAAGGAGACAGATGCTGTTTCATATCTTTGAAAGCTTTCCCAGGTTAGGCAAAGGCATAAATAACAATGAGAATTAAGAGTCCAGACATTACAGTAATAAAGGTTAACTATCTAAAAGACAAGACATATGTAACATTGGTTTGCTTTTAATCACAAGGATGCAGGCTCATCAGGGATTAACTCCCATGAGGGGCTGGCAGCTCTGCACAAATGCAGGAGCCTTTTTGCTGAGTACTGTAAGATTTTGCTGAGATGCCTTTATTGAAAATACAACTTCTGTCAAGGAATTAAATTTTATCTTTACCTTCATGCACAGGACCATAAGCATAGTATGAACTTGAACATGTTCAATAGAGAAAAGGCAATTTTTAAATAGAAGCAAGACTTGGAATTTTGAATGTTGGGGCTATAATCATGAAACAGCTATAAAACAGTGAAGAGTTTGTTTGTTTGTTTGGTTGGTTTTGGTTTTTGCTTTTTAAGGGCTTGTCCTTCGTTTCTAAAAGACAATAACTATTACTATTGGCTCAATTTATTATGCAAAGGTTTCTCATGTTAGGAAATTTTCTTTATGATCTCTAATAGTTAAGGTAGCCTGATTAAGGAGGAGTCAGGAATAAATATTGTTGTGGAGGTTGGAAGGAAGCTCAGTCCTGAGCTGTCTGGAACTACAGTTGTAGGATAGTCCTCCATTGACAAATGGATTGGTTGCCTGAGGCTGTTGAATTACCTCTATTGTTTGAGAGACCTAACTCAGGTCTCTCACACATTTTCCCTAGTTTGAAAAGATTCCTGTATTATTAGGCATTACAATAGCACCAGATAAGGGAGTACCATTTAATGTGAGATTTGCATTCTTTTTCCCAAAGAAACCCTCTTTGACAACTGGGACACAAAGAAAGAGTTTTGTTTGGGCTTCTGTTCTGAGCAGGGGTCAGGAACATTAAATTTTATAGAACCTCCTGCTTTATTGGGACATTACCTGCTGATATATCCAGGTTTTTTCTTGAATAAATTTTGCAAGCCATAGGTGCTGAATTGCCAGGAATCACTACCCAGGAGTACTGCTGAGACTGGGCGAACCCAGCTGGCAGCAACCATGACTGATTGACTGTGACAACACCATGTGGACAGCAGGCAGCTGCTGCTACCACCACACCATGTGGATTTCCACCACAGCTGCAGACCACCACTGCTGTGGGACTCACAGACTTCTACCAGGTGCTGCAGTGGTTCACCACATGGGGCTAGTCTCTGACACATGGGTTACACAGGTGGACAGGCTCACACCAACCATACAGTTCCAGGTTTCCTGGTACCAGACTGCAAAAATTCTTGAACAAACATTGGCATACTGGTAAGGTATTCCCTCCAGTTGGCAGGAAGGACCCTGTATTCTCAGATAACACCTGGCTAGCCTTTTTTTTTTTTTTTTTTTTTTTTTTTTTTTTGGTGGGGGGAAGTAAGTGGTTGGCGTTTCAAGGCCATGGTCTTTATGACTAGCTTCCTAGCTGACATATAAGATAAGATTTTGCCACTTGGTTGACTTCCCTTCTCGAAAGTGGTTCATAAACCCTTGGGCTCTTGCAGCCGTTCAGAAATTTCTAGGTCTAGGTTGAAACGCTTTCTGGTGAGTCCAGGATTCACCATATAACCCTTAGATGTTCATGTGATGTCCTGGACATCTAGCCTGGATGTTCATTTGTAACTTGTTACTGAACTCTGTTGCAGGAAATATTAAAAAATAAAGCTGGCATGTTCTCACACTCGTGCTGGCAACCGGCAAGCCGCAGAGCTATGCTGGGCCACAGGGCTTCTGCCTGGTGTGGTGCATCTCACTCAGCAATTCCTCTGTGCTAGAGCTCCTAAATCCCTTGATGGATCTCTACCACCAGGTCCTTGCAACAACCGCCCACCCCACGCCCATAACATCTAAACACCCAATTACCCAGTAAAATTAAAACTCTTAGACATATAGTTAACCAATGTTTTATGCATCAATAAAAACACAATGTACATGATGCCAATACAATAATTTCATAACCAACTGATAATGATAAAAGCTGCTCATCTAGATTAGACAACTTATCCCAAACATCTAACCTTTATAATAACATAACCATCTGTGGAGCTATGCGAGTTCATGTCTGCTGCCATCTTCCTCCTTCTCCTCTCTCCAGATGCCCTCACCTGTGCCATTCTTAGCTCCACTTCCCTGTTCCCTGCCCAATCATAGGACTCCTATTGCCCTAATGTAATTGGACAGGGAAAATCCTGTAATATATCACCCTTTCTGTTTAAATTAAAAAACAAAAAACAAAAACCTTTTCTCTCAAAATATAAATTGAGCCCAACTATTACCATTTTGTAAATTATAAAGTATTAGATAGACCTAACACCAAGTTCATCATTTTTGTCAATTAACGAAGACCTCTGTCATCTATCCTACCTTAAAAGATTATATAGGTCTGCCCCTGACTTATGTCTTGGCTTTAAATTGAATGCCATCTGAAAACCATCCCCTCAAATCTGTTCTCTCAAAGTAAATATCTTGGGTTTGCTATGAGATTTTAAATAGTTTTTCAATCCTGTCAGAAATCTGAGAATGATCAACACATCTGAAGATATATGAAGCATGACACAGCTTCCAGAACTAAGATAAATGTAGAGCCAGCTGCCTACCTATACAGCCCCAGTAAGTCAGGAAGTGGGAGCATCAGTTGTCAGCCTTCTGGCACAGAACCATGTGACAGGCCTTTGAAAGATAGGAGTTATTAAGGACAAGTCTATTCTGTCTCGGTAGAACTAGGCTGTCCTAACCTGTAATTTGTGTCCTTTTTTCTGGACAGTATTTTGTCTGTAGATGAAATGAGGCAATTATTGCCTAGTGGCTGTCTCACCACTACTGGAGCCAACTCCATTGATGCTTGATTTTTTCTTTCAATCCACGAATGGAAAGCTGTTAGGAGCAGATTTGTCTCAACAACAAAAGAATAAATAACATTAAATGTCACATTCTGTGGATTTCTGACATTTTGAAAACATCTCTGTAAAGTAATCTGGACTGTTGTCCCTTAACTACTCTCAGCTATTTCTAATTAAAATCTGGAAAACACCCTAACAATAAACTCAGAGCCATGAATTTGCTATTTGGCCCTTAAATCACAGGCTTAAACATCGCATATCAGATTTTAAAAAAAAGTTATAGAAGGACTGAGTTTAAGCCCTGTGCTTTAAAATTTTTAGTATCAATAGAAGAATGTTATACCAATGAAAACTTTGATTTTGCATCAAAATAAATTCTATACCATTTAAGAAACTATGACTTCAATTTAGTGACAATTATAAAGATTTCTACCAATAGAGATTATGGCTATACAACCAATTTTAGTATTTCTCCCTGTTCCAATTATGACCATTTCTACATTCCTTAGAGATACAACCTATAATAAGCACCTCCAGCCCCAAAGCCCAGGGAAGTGGTTCAACGACTCTTCATAACTTTTTCAAGCTGAATATGGAAGTTGAGATATATGAAGGAGGGGGTAGGGATTATAGGATTGATTCATCTCTGATATCTGTGTCTTGATTGGATCCAGCTGAAGTCCAGGACATCAGGAGTTCAAGCAGAACAGATCAGCACGTCTGATGAGGAGACTCACCAAGGCTGTATATTCTGTAATATACAAATCTCAAAACAAAATTTTACTATCATCGAGATAACTTTTTTGCTTGATTATCTGGAATCTAGTTCTCTGGGGGTCTCCCTCTATCAAATCTGATCCATATTACTCTGGATTAGTGTATACGCACTAATCACCTTTTCTAAAAATGCAAAGACAAAAACCTTTCTTCAAAATCAGCATATCCTTGAACCAGAAACCAGAAAAACCTTTATATTGACCTCTCTCCCAGAGGAATAATATAACTGCAAAAGTCATAATCACACCCATTTTTAAAGTTAAAACAATCCAAAGCAAATGAAGTAAACTAAAATACTGTATGTGCTTATTCTTAGGCCTTTTCTATTTTGCCAAGTAGGATAATAAATGTCCAGAACTAGCCCCCCAAATGCCCACTGCCATTTCCTTTTGTCCAATACTGGATTGATTTCCAGACCAGTCCATCTCTGAGTCAGAATAACTGGTCCATTAAAGAAAAGAGTAGGGTCATTATAACAACTTCTCCATTTGATTAATTTTTACATAGTCACTGTGTTCTCTGTCCTGCAAGGTCTAAAAGCCTGAGGCAAGGCAGCATGTTGAATCTGAGTTATTGGCATTCACATCTTAATTCTTTGGACTTCTAATTTTGAGGGTCCACAGAAACATATATATCATTGATATTATTTCTAGTAAAACATATTGGTAGGTCCTACCCCATAGCAGTGTAATTCTCTAATTTGAAATACTTTTTACTCTCAGATCAAGAGAATCCTAATAGCTGAATATTATTAGAGGTACAAGTACTTCTGGCCTTGACTTTACAGAAGGATGTAACAAAGGTGGATCAGGAACATAAACCCAGTACAGCTTCCCTGTTGCCACCATCAGGGTACTAAGCAAGATCATTGTCTGCATCATTCTTTGTTCCAATGTCAACATGTCTCACCAATCTCTCTGATAGCCACTTGTGCTCCTTCAGCATCGTGTGAAAAAACACATATTTGACCTCATCCCCACAACAATACAGGTTTGGACCTGTGCCATAAATATTTCAGAGGATCTTTCCATCTAACAAAAGCAAAATCATGTTGGGTTTGAGGATGCCAGAAATGTTCTGCAGCAGATTTACCTCTTTCATCTAATATCATAAAATTTAAAATGGAGCATGATGAAGATATGCTTTTTATCTTTAGTAATTGTTTCAGTACTCCATGCGATATTTCTACAAGAAACATTCCTTGCACTTTTGTATTATAGGGAAGTCCTGTTATGTGGACAATATTGAATTTCTTACAAAAGTTTTGAAAGACTTTCCTAGTATATCTAGTGCCATTGTCAGTTTTTATGATTTTAGGGATGTTTGAAACAGTAAAGCATTTCAAGGAATGAGTTAAAACATGTTTAGTAATTTCTCCTGTCAAGTTAGATGCACAAATGTGTCCTGAATATGTATGCATCAGGACATGAATATACTTTAGCTTCCCAAAGATATGAATATGAGTAATATCAGTTTCCTAGAATAGATTACACACTAATACTCATGGATTCACATCATAATAGGTTATAGAAAGATGTTGTGGGCATTGAGAACATTGTCTAACAATGACTTGAGCAGTTTCTTGAGAAATCTGAAATTGCCTTCTTAAACTGTTGCTCTTTTGATGAGGAAGAGCATGTAATCATTGAGTAAGTTCAAACTTTGTTAGAGAAATGGCAGCAACATGAACTACTGCATCTGATGCTGAATTTACCTTATACAGTGGGTTAGGAAGGTAGGTATGGGCCCTGATTTACTCCACACAATATGGATGTTTTCTGTTCCTTATTCTAGACTGAATTGCTGAAACAATTGTAAAATTGGACTATTCTGAGAATTTAGAAAAAATACAGTCTCTAGCATTGGTAAAGCTCAAGCAATGTATTGGCAATCTGTATATAAATGAAAAGGAATCTGTTTTAAAAGTTTGAACACAACTGTAACAGCTTTTTATTCAATGACTTGAGTATATACAGGTTCAAATTGCAAATTTATCTTTTTTGAATCCAACATGTAGGCAGCTCTTCCATTAGAGGATCCATCAGTAAAGACTAACTCAGCTCGTGTTATAAGAGTAGTGCTCAAATTATAGGAAAATACAAACTCATTAAGATTAGCAAATTGTAACAATTTGTAACAAGGATAATTGTCAGAAGCCAACATAGGACAAGCTAATACCTAGCAGATGATTTTTATGAGATGTTCTGCCTCAGATTAAAATAATCCATGATAGATTTGCTGCCACAGGCAAGACCCAGGAGCAAATCATTTTAGGAAAGATTTCGGCTATTAATATGATTTTTATTATTATTAAACATATATATATATCAATCACTAGGTATTATCCTACAATTTTGAGCAGATCTCTGCAGATCTATGAAGATGTGCTGTTTTGTAGTGATACTATATAGACAAATAGATGACTTCTTAATTCTTAATGACGATTCTATAAGAATTCCTAAAATTATATCAGATTTTATTAACCTCTTTTATAGTGGGATCGCTATTAGGTCCTTTCTGATAGTCAAAATTGTAGTGAGAACTCTGCCAGTCTCTGTCACCAGGTAATTGTTTCTAGTACTCAGAGCATATTCCGAAAAGTTGTAAAACCATTATCTAAAGGTTATAAAAAGGGAACTAATGATTGATTATAGGTGCTAGGACAGAAGATAAAATGTTGACTGGGTTTATCTATATAAAACTTCACTAATAATTATGTTTTTTAACTCTCAATGAACCTGTGGAGTTGTGACAGTTGATGAATGTTTAGTCATATAATTACTCCTAGAGGATATGCATGTAAACATTCTCTATTGCAAACTTCTGTTTCATTTTATGATTTAATTTATGTGTAAACTTGTGATGAACTTTTTGCCATGTGATCATGTATTCTGACGGATGTATAAGTGCTGAAGACAAAGAGAAGAGACAGATCTGAGCTGAGGAGAATGTTTTAGACAGAACATTTTTAGACAGATCTGAACAGAACATTTTAGAATAGAACTGAGGATAATTTTTTAGTCAGGACACAAGAGAACGTTTTAGACAGAATTGAAGTAAAAAAGTTAGAAGTAAAGACACAGAATTGGGAGACAAAGTATTGAGAGTAAGGGTACTATTTTGACATCTAGTAGGAGAGAGCAAGAATAGAAGGGAAATGCAGAATGGAACAACATAGAAACTATAAGGTAACATAAAAAAACTAAAAGAGCAATATGCAAAATGTAGAGGGAAAGAGGAAAAAAGACAAACTACAGAGAGTGCAGAAGGAGCAGGCCGACTTCTCCTTACCATGGGTCAGAACAGGTCTTTTCTTAATAACAAGGCAGGCTTAGTCATATTAAAAGAAACAAAGCTTTCTTCTTACAAGCTTAGATTTAGTTCATTTAGCATTAAAAGGGTAGCAATTTTTTCTTTCTGTATACAATAAAGACTGGAGCTCATTTTTCATCCAGAATGAGTGAGTTCTTTCTGCACTGGTGCTTGGTCTTTTGCTGCAAATGTGTATGTAAATATGGATGTGTGTGTGTGTGTGTTTGTGTGTGTGTGTAATTATGAGAATGTATGCAAGCTGGACCCAATTGGTTTGAATGGAAATGTATAAATGTGCATGCGTGAATCTGTATATAAATTTATGTGAGTTTATGCATATTTGCTTACATAAAAGTTTTTCCTTCTGTGAGCATGATTCTCTTCTGGTTCAACAGAAGTTTATTGCTCCCAACTTCCCCCTAACCTGACAAGCAAGAGACATCTGGACAAAAGGGAAAAGGCTTTAGCAATTAATCCTTTACTTAATCTCCTGCTGTTTTGTGATGAAGTGCTAAGTGCCAGAAACTTCAGTTTCTGGCCTCCGAGGAACACAGAAGGCAGGTCAGCCACAGTAGCAAAATGACAGACTTAGGTAAGTAAAGTTTTTATTATACAGCAATCCTAGCATCTTGTAAGACAAATGTTTTACCCTCTGCCAACACTTTTCCCCCTCTGTTGCCTCAAGGAGAACTGACAAGAAAGAAGACCCTGCAGGGGCTAGCCCTGGGCAGATAATGATTATCAATTTCTTTCTGAAAAATTAGCAAATATCATAGGCCAAACATCCATATTTTGATTGAGCCAATGAATTTACAATTTAGTAAGCAGCACAAGGATTTCATTGGGATCCTTTCCAAAATATTTGCATGGTTCTTCCCTGTATAGTTGCACTAATATGACAACTGCTTCATAGTAAGAAGTGATTATTTTAGCAGGAGAGACTGGTAGATGTACTGAGTAAGGTCCATTCTGCTGCAATACCACCAGTTGGTGTATGTAAATTGGGTAAAATATAAGCTCCCCGTGGCCTAGCATAGTCAACATAATGAATTACTTGGTGTTCTATAGCCTTGTTGACTATAGATTATGCTTGCTGTCTTTACTCAGTTATAGACCATGGAGATGAAGAATCAAAATTTCCTTCTAAGATGTCAAATAATGGCTCTAAGTTCTCCTGTAGTTATCCTTAAGAATGGTCTAAGCCAATTTACATCTCCTAACAGTTTCTGAAAATCATTTAAAGTTTTTAATTTATCTTTTCTCAGCTGTATTTTTTGAGGTAAAATAGTTTTTAGATAAAAATTTGTGTCCTAAATACTTGTAGTGATGGCTCATGTTGAATTTCTCTGAAGCAATAACTGATATTTTTTTTCCTAAATACTTGTAGTGATGGCTCATGTTGAATTTCTCTGAAGCAATAACTGATATTTTTTTCCTTCAATGACTCTTGTAATTAGGTATAGACTTGCAGCAAAGAACCTTCACTTTTTTCAGCTAATAATATATCATCCATATAATGAACTATATACACATGTGGATATAAACATCTAACAATGGCAATAGCATGAGCAACAAACTTTTGGCATAAAGCAGGCCTATTAGCCATTCCCTGTGATAAAACTTTCCAATAATATCTCCTCGTAGGTTCTTAAAAGGTGGTAGATGGAAGACTAAAGACAAATTGCTTGCAGTCTTATGGAAGAAGGGGAATGGTATAAAAGCTGTCCTTTAAAGCTACTATAATCTTATAAGTATTAGAGAGAATAGCAGAAGGTATAGGTAATCTGAATTGTAAAGCCCCCATTAATTCCATAGTTCCATTGACCTTTCTTAAATCTTGAAAAAGTCTCCACTTCCCAGACTTTAAAAAAACAAACCAAAAAAACACAAACAAACAAACAAACAAACAAAACAAAAACAAAAAACAAAAAAACACAAATATAGGTCAGTTCCAAGGAGAATTGGAGGGTTCAGTATGACTGCTTGCTCCTGCACTAGTTGTTCTGCAGGAGCAATTTTTTTCTGGATTAAGAGGCCACTGATCCACCTATACAGGTGAACCATTGATCCGGGTAATCTTATCAGCATGGTTTGCCGGTTGGTCAGTGACCTCTACTGAAAAAATCCCCAAACTTGGTTCAGGAATCTCCAAGTTCCAGGTATAATAGGGTCCTTTCTGCCCTGGCCTTGTACTCCTAGACCTCCTGTTGGTAAAAATCTCTGGTTGAGTGTTTGTTGTGTGGCTACATGATTAGGAATAAACAGCATAACACCCAGTTCCTTTATAATATCCCTTCCCCATAAATTTAGAAGCAGTCATGCAACAATATTTGGCTGATATTTCCTCTTATGCTCCTCTAAATCCCCCCAATTTAAGAGATAGTTGCCTTGTTTAGGGCTTTGACTCTGCCCTATCACTTGTAATTGAGTCAGAGTGACCTGCTTAGGTCAGATACCAGGCCATTGTTTGGCAGCAATGGTAGATACATCAGCACCAGTATCTAAAAACCAGATTTTTTCCCATTAATTTTTAAAATAGCCTCTTGTCATGGATAATAAATAATCTGCACCCAATAGATATCAGAGAATCCCAAACCAGCATTCCCTCTGTGTTTTATTTTAATTCTATTAAGTGTATTTATTATGAGTAATATGAGTAACTGAGCTATTCTCTGCCCTGGTTGCAGCACAGATATAGTCCCTGGAGAAGAAGTAAAATTTTTATTTCTCCTTCATAATCTGAGTCAATAATCCCTGGGATTACTATGATCTCCTTCATGATGGTACTGCTGCTACCTAACAACAAATCTACTACTCACTGAGAGATAGGACCATAGGCACGAGTAGGCAATGCTTGCATATCCATTTCAGAGGTCAATACTGTATAGATGGAGGAACCAAGGTCCAATACTGGGCTTCCTGGAGTGGCTCAGCAGAGGTCTCAAATAGATTTCCTTGTAGTGAGACAGACTGTGTTACCCAATAATGTTCTGAGGCCTGGGCCTGGTCCTTCCTCCTGTTTACCAAGAACATTACCCAGGTTATCTCTCTTAGATTTGTACTCTTTAGCCCAATGTTTTCCATTTTACAATGGGGACACAAATCTGGATCTTTTATATGAACAGTATTAGACTTGCCATTATCAATCTTCTCTGAACATAGCTTTATTTGGTGCCCTATTCTTCCAAATCCAAAACAACTCCCAGAATGTCCACAATTTCTATGGAAAATTTGAGGTTGTTCTTGCTGAAACAAAATTTGTTTAATATTGTTTTCCTGCAAGACAGCAGACATAGCCAATTCTTAAGTATAGGATGGGCCTATATCCATGCATAAATGGATATATTTAGAAATATTTCCATTCTTCCTGTGTGGTTGAATTGCTGCTTGACAAACAGTGTTTGCATTTTCATAGGCTAGCTGCTTTACTAGTAAAAGGCCAACATTGGAATCATGGGAAATTCTGCCAGTAGTTTTCAGGAGTTGATCCTCAAATTCCAGAAAAGGCTCATCTGGCCCTTGTTTTATTTTTGATAAGTCTTGAAATGCACTGCAAGCTTTAAGCACAGTGGTGTTATTCTATGCATAGATTGTAGGGTTATACTTCAAATGCGGGGATATCCCTGCATATTGTCCTTTTCTGGCCAGCATTTTATAATTTACCCCAGCATTATTAATATGGGCATTCAGTTTAGCAGTTCTTTGACATTGTTCTGCAAATTCTGTTTTCCAAAGTAATTTATCTTCTACATTTATGCAAGCTCTAGCCATCTGTTTCCAAACCTTAGGAGGTAAAGCATCTGTAGCTAAAGTCTCAAGTATAGCCATAGCAAAAGGAGCTGTAGGCCCATATTTGGCACAGGCAGCGCTAAATTCCTTCAACTGTTTAAAAAGTACAGGTCAATGAATTCTAACGAGATTGCTCTGTGCATTCTGCTCCTCAAATACAGGGGGCACTGTAATTGGAATCCTTGTACATCCTCTTCCTTGTCTAGAGCATGCTGCAATCCTATCTGCAATGGAGAGATAATATTTTTATTGTGAGAAAGAACCTTTTCCCCCATCTTAGGGTCCATCAATGACACTGAAGGAAACTGTCTTTTCATAGGTGGATCTAACCTGCTATAATACTAGGTATGATAATATCATCTTCCTCCACCTCAAGTTGGAGAAGGGACTGAAGGAGCTGAGGGGGGTTGTAGCCCCATGGAGGAAGGAATAGTGTGAACTGGCCAGATCACGGACCTTCTGGAGACTGGACCACCAAGCAATGAATACACATAGAGGGACCCATGGTGCTGGCCACATACGTGGCAGAGGAGGGCCTTGTTGGGCATCAGTGGGAGGAGAGGCCCTTGGGCCTGAAAGGGTTTGATTCCCCAGTATAGGGGAATGCTATGGAGGGAAGACGAGAGTGGGTAGATGGGTGGGTAAGGGAGCACCCTCATAGAGGCAGGTGGAGGGGGCTGCATGTTTCTGAAGTAGAGGCCTGGAAAGGGGAAAATATTTGAAATGTAAATAAAGTAAATATCCAATCAAAAAAAAATCCCCCTCTTCTTCTTCTTCTTCTTCTTCTTCTTCTTCTTCTTCTTCTTCTTCTTCTTCTTCTTCCTCTTCCTCTTCCTCTTCTTCTTCCTCCTCCTCCTCTTCCTCCTCCTTCTCCTCTTCTTCAATCTTGACCTTCCCCAATTTTTTTCCATTAAATGTGTAAGACCTTGTATGAATTGTTGAAGTTGCTCCTTCTGTTCTCCTTATCCTTATATCTGCTAGTTACTGCAAAAGCTGCTGTTTGAGATAATGACCTATGACGTGTATATCTATCTTTTTTTCCACTGCAAAAGTATTTCCTAAGAGTCTACCTAGTGCAAGCACTGATGCTCCTGAGGAATGATGCTTAGCACATATTTTTACACCAGGACTGTGTTAGATTTCACTGTGATAATAACATACATGTAACCAGGTTATCAAACCCTTAGAATTTTGCACTGGTAGCAGCTACAAGAGGAAGTTTCACTTGCCCTTTTCTGCCATGCTCTGAATTATAAACAATTCTCTGGGTTGGTAAATAACCAGTGCAATTTGTCTGTCCAGTACTAAATAATGATTACTGTGATTCCTGTTCCTAAATTCCAGAGAAGCAAGTTTTCTACCACTGAGCTACAGTATGGCAATTACTCAGGAGGATGGGAACCATTGGACTTCAAGATGTAGCTATACTACTCTTGGAGAAATACCCAAAGGATGCTTCATTCTACAACAGATACACTCAATCATCTGTGTTAATTGCAGCTATATTCATAATAGCTAAAACCAGAAAAACAACCTAGATATCCCTCAACAGAAAAATGGGTAAAGAATAGGTGGTACTTATACACAATAGTGTGCTACTCAGACATTAAAAAGAAATGAAATCATCAAAATCACAAGTAATTGGATGGAAATAGAAGGGAAAAAATCATTCTCAGTGATTTGTCCCAAACTCAGAAGGACAATATGGCATGTATTAGCTTATATGTGGATATTAAGTATTAAGCAGATCCTAACTGAGCTGCAATCCATATAACTGCAGAGTGTAAGTACAGAATAAGGGACATGTGTTGTCAGATAGATCTCCCTAGAATAGTTAAGGAAGGATGGGACAGGGCGTGCTTGAACTGGAGGATCACATGGGGAAGATGATGAAAGTGGGTGAAAGGGTGAGAATAAAGGGAGAGACAACTAAAATAAAGAGCCATTTGGGGGGTGGAATAGAAATCCAACACAGTAGAAGCTTTCTAAAATATATACACACATGAAGACAATTTACATGAAATATCCAAATACTGGGGCAGAGAGAGTTCCAAACAGTACTTGTTACCAAATGAAGTGTCAATAATAATGTCTCTTGTTACATCTAAATGAGTTCTTGGCTAAAAGGAGTTTTGGGGAATCCCCAAACATCTGAGGTCATTGCCAAGAGTTTCTTTCAGCAACATGAGAGCTCAGAACATGGAGAAGTCAAATTTGTGCCTACATAGAGCCTTCATCCCTATATTCTAGCATATTGGGTAAAGGTTGTTCCTCTGCATGCCACCAAAGGAGAAACATAAACACTAACACAGCCACAAAATCTTTGATCTAAAATGGTGTCCAGTCTGCAAGGTATGCTTAGAGCAATGTAGAATAAAACTTGTGGGGGCGTAACCAAATTATATATGGTTGTATATAAGGATCACTCCCAAAGATGGGACCCCATGTTGTATCCTGGTTGGTTGAGCAAGAACCTGAGAATAGATAGTCCGGAGGCCTAAGATAAAACCAAATACTAGTGTTTAAAACAAAACAAAACATTTAGCAATAAAAGGACTCCTAATGGAATTCTTCTATAGTCAGAGATAAGTGCTCAATTATCATTAGAAAGACTTCTTCAGTAGAAAATAGAATTAAATGCAGAGGCCTACTCCTGGACAATATGCAGAGAGTGAGAGAACTTGAAATACTCAGTCTTAGATCAGATGTCTCGATCAAATCTTTCCACTCAGAGTTCAGGGAGCCATGTTGATGAAGAAGAAGACAGTTGGGAGACAGAAAGAATGTAGTTCAAGATATTAGCCCAAAATCTAACACTGAAAACTGCACATACACATGCACACACAAAAACACAGCAAATTTATCAGATTCAATTGTTATGAAGCAATTATCATACAAACAAAAGATTCTTCAAAAATATAAAATACTACAAAATACTACAATCATGATCTTCAAGGGTTCTGGTGGCCATTAACTCAATACTTGTGTGTTACTCAAGCATATTATCTTTTAAAAGTCACCTCAGGATTATATTTGATTGCTAGAATGAATGTTAATATCAAGATAAACTATTGTGTACAAAATATTTGTCCTCCATATTCCAATTTACTAAATTGTAGATTTTACAGTATTTAAGTATATGTATATCACTTATTTTTATGAGATGTTAGTTGTTTTATAATTAATTTATATGTGTATATGTCTGTGTGTGTGTGTGTGTGTGTGTGTGTGTGTGTGTGTGTGTGTACACATGTGCACAGGTGTACGTTTACCACAAGGAGTTACATCCATGGAGATCTGAGGATAACATTTTGGGATTCTTTTCTTCCACCATGGGAGCTGAGATTCTTTCTTAGGTCTTCAGGTTTGTGTGACAAAGAGTTTTACCTGCTGTGGTATCTTTCAGATTTTGCTTTAATACTTATATTATTCAACTATTTGTTTTCTAAGAAATAAAAGACACTCATAATAATGGAAAACATTATTTTCTGTGAATACCTAATCTGTTTTTTTAACAGAATTTTACCTCATTAGAATTAAGATTTTGTGTGATTTTACATAGACCATAAATGTCTGTCATAGCTCAAAATAAATTGATTAACTCATGGGGTATGGTTTTTCCCTACAGTAACTTTGTCTAATTATTTAAGTACAATTTTAAACAAACATGATCATTTTGTAAAATTATCATTCAAAGTAGATTGAATTCTTTAGTTAAGAAAAAGAGGAACTATATAAACCAAACAAATTGACATTATATAGCTTTAGCCCCACTTGTAGCCAGTAAATTTAATTTAAATTAAAAACTCTAATTGCTACATTTAGAGGGGTTCCAGAAGGAGAACATCTGCCAGGGAAAGTACAGCTGTCTCAGCATTGAGAAGTGAGTAGGCTGAACTACACTGCTGAAATGCCAGTGTTTAATTGTAATGCATTATTGCATTAACAGTGAAAGGAGTCACCCATCTACTTAGTCTAGTTTAATGTTGCTATGGTAAACACAAGAGTTACTGGAAGTAAAAGGAAAGGCAGTATCTGAAGTAATACAATTACACCATTTTAAAGTGATAAACAAAGTTTGTGGTGTGCATGCTCCTTGGAAATTTACTTTTTCCACTTTGTTAAAGGCATTTACATTGCTGAGTGCTTCCTCAAATCATTCTTCCTTATATCTTAATGATCTTCCAAGTTATCACAGCTGCAATAGTTCATAGCTCACAAATTTCCCAGCAACTATACCCTGCAGCCTTACTTTCTGAGGATTTCAAATAATCCATTTGATATAATTAACATCTGGTCTTCAGTAGAATATCATGTTATATATTATCTACCGTCCTTCTGATCCCCTGGGTTGGATCTATGAAAAAAATTTATTAAGAAGAAATTTAATAATAGAAATTACTTAATAAAATTTTGATAAACATTTAATGATGACAAATTTGAGAATTTTGTTTATATCAAATCACATATCGTCATGTTTTAAAACTCTTAATTTTTCTTGAGTTTTAGATGCCTCTGTGAAAATTATTGATTATAATAGATTAAAAATTTATAAATTTAGGAAATATTATACCCTATGTAGTCGCTATTCCTGATTATCAACTTGACTATTTCTGAAGTGAACTAGAAGGCTCACCTGTGATCCGGATCTTGAAGCTGGAAGACACAAATTTCTGGCCTGGATTTTGGCATGGAGATCTTGAATCATAGTGGCCATGAAAAACTTAGCCCCAGGCAAAGTAGTATATGCCCTTAATTCCAGGAGACTAAGGCAAGGAGATCTCTGAGTTCAAGGTCAGCCTGGGACAAAGCAAGTCCCAGATCTAGGCATGGTGGTACACACCTTTAATCTGGGCCACACCTTCTGCTGGAGACCTACTTAAGGACATTGGAAGAAGGACGATTCACTCTTCTTAGCCGGTGTGGCTTGTGGAACTGAGCAACTGCTAGATCCTTGAACTTTCATTCACAGCTGCTGCTGACCATTGTTGGGGAGTTGGACTACAGACTGTAAGTCATTAACAAATTTCCTTACTATATAGAGACTACCCATAAGTTCTGTGACTCTAAAGAACCCTGACTAAGACACCCTATTATAATGGCTAATGTCTGAAATATTCACAGTGTAGGGGAGGTAAACAGTGATCATAATGCTATGCAAAGCATATAGACTTGATCAAATTCCTACATCTGTCTAATTAGAAAAAGCTAAAAGGAATAGTTTCTGAACTTTCATGGGTTTCTCAGCTTATACAAATAAAAACATGAATATAATTAGCATTAATTAAAACATTCCACTTTTATAAAATAAAAGTTATCTTGAATGTTTTGAATAACATCAATGACACAGATTAATAATACTTCAAAATATATTTTTGGAGCTCAAAATGCCCTTTAGTGTTTCAAGAGTGCACTTATTAATTAGAGGAAATTAATACAGACATATATCTTATTTTTTTCACTACTGGGACCACATACCTGTTAAGTAGATATTTAAAGAAGGTGTAATTTTTGCTTGTGGTTTGTACATCATGGCAGAAAAGCATAGCAGCTGTAGCTCCATGCTTTTGATGTGAATATGTGGCAGACGCTACACATATCTGGAGCAAAAGTAGACTCAATAGGACACAAGACATTTTTAAATTTCAAGTTAACATCCACTCAGCCAGGTACAACAGCAAAGCTCTACTTGATAAAGATTCCATAGCCTTCCAAAACAGCATTACAAATATATGAAAATGGAGAATCTTGTAGGAGATATTTTCTAATCAAATCATCACAGTACATGGTCGTAAGGAGCTTCGAAATTGCTAGAGCCGACAGTCAGTGGCATTGCCTTCATAGATGGAATATATATTCTTTGAAGATGAATCAATGAGCATACATGTTTTACTTTTGATTAGAAATAGTCTTAACAAAGTCTAATTGGAATAGGATGTATCACAGTGTTTCAAGCACACAAGGCATGTCATGTAGCATAAGAGTGATGATAAGTTTCTTGCTCTTATAAGGGCCTGGGAAGCAGAAACTGGGAATCTAATAGCAACAACACTTTTGTCTATTGTAAACCTCAATTCATCCCTCATTTCTTATTTGCATTCATTATTCTAAGACTGACTTTCTCGGAAAGAGTCAAAAATACTGGCATCATGATTTACAAAATTCATGCAATTCTCTGTGCAGACTAAATGATTAGCTCAAGAAATGTACTATTTGGTTGAAGGATTTGTTGTCTACCTACCAGTCAATCAGCTCATGACAAGTGGAATCAGGAACATGTGGTAAAATGAGACGTTTTGAAGATTTACACCTTTCTTTATGGAGACAGTGATTGTGTAAAAGATAACGCTTTTTGAAAAGAATAAGTTAAACATTCAATCTGCACAGAGGAAAGGCTGAAGAGATGATTAAATATCTCTTTAGATAAAAACTTTTTTCTCACTTTCTTTCCATTGTTTCTGGAAGCCAATTTTACCTAATGCCTGCATTTATGGTGAGACAAAAATACTCATAACTCCTGCACTGAACTTTTCTTACATGCCAGAAATTGTGATTAATACTTTACAAGCAGCCAATAATGCTAAGCATATAGTTATTTTATTCATGCTTTAATCCAGGATGATGAAAGACTCAGCTATACATCAAACATTTGACTGTGGTGTAGTGAGTGTTCACAAAAGGAAATAAGGCTGAGCTAAGAGGCCAACCCGGGACATTTATTGTGTTTGATGCCCACAGTAACCTTGTCACACAGTGCTCTGAATGAGTTATTTAACGTTGAACACTAGTTCATTTTCCATATCTCACAAATGGGAGAAACAGTAAATTTAGACTCTGTCCCAAGGGAGAGAGTCTGAAGCTGGTGTGGATGTGATGCATATATGTCCAGGCACTTGATTGTTCCTGGCACAAACAGAGATGTGAACACAGGCATATGGACTGTAAACGGAACACTTTATGTGGCCAACGATCTTTAGCTACAGAAATTAAGAGAAGTGATGAGTGAGCACAGGTTTCTCATATGCTTTTTCAGAGAGCTAAATTAGTTTAGCTTTTGCTGTTAACAATGACAGAAAACTTCAAATCCTTGCTTTTCAGTGTTCCTCCATGAAATGAAATTGGGTCATTGTAAAGGTGGAACTGACACAGAGAGCATGTATTGAGGTTTACAACATGTCTATGGGAAGAAAGTCTTATGTCTTGTTTTAAAAGAAAGTGAGATTTGTTCTAGCACCACTTCTGAAAGCAAGGAAGGAAGGGTTGATTGAAAATCCCATCAGTTTGGGCTTTCTAAGAACAAATGTGGGAAATCCATCTTACTGTTAGTGAGCCTGTTAGGATGACAAGTGATATTCCTGTCTGAAGTGTGAGTTGTATTTTCTGTGAAATAGGTTACTTGTTAATTACATGTTACAGCTTACATATTTTTAGAGTTTTACTAATTTTCCTTCTGAAAATTTTGTAAAGAAAATTCTGACAAAAAATTTTAAGTTTACTTACCTGAGTAAGTTTTTTTCTCACAGTTTGGTGTTTTTGCCAATGACAATTATTATTTAATCAATTAGCCTTAGCTAGTGAATAGGCAATGAGACATTGCAAGCCCAAGTTACCACAAAGTATGTATCTGCTACAAGATGATTATAATAACTCTACACATTCAAACTCTAATACAAGGGCAAAACACAGAAGACCTTTGCTAGGTTCAACCTCCTTATCCACTGGTGTTCCATGACCTGTCAAACATATGTCATGCCTGTGGATTTAAATCACATGCACAACAAAATGTGCATAGCAACCAGGGAGTAATCTGAAAAAAGTAATGGCAGGGATTGCATAGAATTTATTCTCAGAATGAAGAATTTCTGGCTTTGTCTCATTTTTACTCTATCACCTTCCATCCCTCCCTCCTTCCTTCCCCCTCCTTCCCTCCCTACCTCCCTTCCTCCTTGTCTCTCTCTCTCCTTTCCTGCTTCCCTCCCTTCTATCTCTGTCTCTGTCTGTCTGTCTTTTTCTGTGGGTCTGCCTTTGTGTATTTCTCTCTGTGTGTGTGTCTCTCTCTCTCGCACACACATATTGATAATGAATGCTTTTTGAAAAAAAACATAATGTAAACAAACTGTAACATGTAAAACAGGAGTTTGCCCACTTATGAAACAGGAGTGTACAAATGAAGAAAGTTACAGTCATGAATGATGAGCAGTGTCTTAATTTTGTACATTTCTGCAGTGTAGGACCAACAACTTAGCCTGCATATGAAAGTCATACTTTTTAAAAGACTCATTTATTTATTTTAGGTATATGAGTTTTCTATCTTCATGTACACCTACATGCCAGAAGAGGGTGTCAGATCACATTAAATAAATAGTTATGAACTACCATGTGGTTGCTGGAGATTGAGCTCAGGACCTCAGAAAGAGCAGTCAGTACTACTGAGCTACCTCTCCAGCCCCGAAATTCACAATTCCAAGCCCAGGGCAGACTTCACTATCAGTTAATCCTTTCTTCAAATTCCCTCCTAGTCATATCTAAATATGTGTTTCATTAAAGCCTGATGCATCTAAGTACAGTACAATAAAATGTAATACAGTCCAGATAATCAATCCTAGACCCATCTTCTAAAGCTAACAGCCACACACTCTCTGCAGATATCTGAGTCTCCCTGGGCATCAAGTCATATCCTGGCTTCTCCTTGACAGAATATTCTGACTGTATCACATGGTGTGTGAAAAGGGAAATAAAGATTAATGATCAAAGGTTTTCTAAGCAAAAGAATAATGAGAAATGTTATCTAGTCTATCCTTTTTGGATTATTCTTATTAATATTTTCATCATAATAATTATTTCTGTAAAGGAAGGTTACCAAGGAATAAACTTGCTAAAACCCACAATGTGGCTCTGCAGTTAATCTAAAGGTCTCTGTATATTTACATTGTTGTATATTCATTATCCAATACCAAGAACAATTCTTGTATTATTCAATCATATTATCAATGTTTCAAGACTATAATGATTAACTATCTTTTATACACATTAGTCAATATAGCAACTCAGTGCTATTAATCATGGAGTGATGATATTATGCAACATATCTTATTTAATTAAATTATAAATGATGACAAGAATGTCTCTGACACATCTCCATAGTTCTGAACTGTTGATCATCACAGATATCCCCTTTGAGAAAACCTGTTTACTGACCATAAATAATGTTCAGAAAACATCTAAACTGAAAGCCCAGTGTTATTAGTTATAACAAGCATCTAAGAGTCAGTCCATCTGAAACCTAATGAACTAGGAAACCTGACAGCATACCCATGGACCAAGAACTGACTGATGGTTAATAGTGCAGTCAACCATTAGCATAACCTCAGAGGGCACAGGTCAGGCTTTCAAGGGACCTCTTCAGCCCTCAAGGCACACAGGGCTGCTGTTGACCTGATGGCAGGATACAGACAACAGCCTTTCAAGATGTCACAAAACATCTGTGTATTTTGCTTTTCAGATGTAGAAAAGATGCTCACGTGCAGGGGGTTATGATAGCATTTATTTTTTGAAATAGAAAAGAAAAACTGCACTACATCACACACTAGTTTTTAATATTATCACAAGCATAAATTGTCACATATTTTTCAACTCAATGTCATGTGTGAAAATGTGTATATGCATATGAATCACACACACACACACACACACACACACACAGACACACACACAGACACACAGACACACAGACACACACACACACACACACACACACCATACATGTATATACAACACTCTATGTAGTCTTTATCCATCCATCCTCTGATAGATTTTTAGATTGCTTTCTTTTCAGGACTCTTTCATGAGTTAGAGCATTTGTCCTTGTGACAATATTTTATAATTTTTCCTGGGGAGATATGAACAGCTACTTGCTCACACAGATATGGGAACAATGGAAGACAAAAGTCACGATTCTACCAGAGTTTAATCTGGGGAAATGATTAGGTTGCTGGGCTTCCTGCAAGGTATAAGTAAGGGCTTAGTTTACAGAAGCACAGATGATTCAAAGGCAATTGGGTCACCCCATTTCAGGTGATAACTGGGGATAACTGAATCCCTTGGGCTCTCGGGAAGACTTTCAGACAGCACCCCAGGTTGTTTCCTGCTTGGACACCCTTGGAGGAGGGGCCTTGTGCATCCTGTAGCTTTAGAATTCCTGAAATATATTATTATTATTGTTGTTTTTGTCACTTTTAGTGTTTCTAAGGCCCATAAGACTTCCTCTTCCCTCCAATAGGGAATGTTTTAATTTGCACACAATTTCCAAGTTATATATGATCCCCTTTATTGTTCCTCAGTCTGTGAAAACACGTGGCAAATACTGATGCTTTCCTCATGTAGTGGGTAGGGAAGTGAAGGAGATTAAGAGGAAGGCTGCTGAAGTGAGAGGGAAAGACAGAGAGGGAGAGAGGGGGTTGAGGGAGAGGGGGAGGGGGAGGAGAAGGTGGGGAGGTTGAGAGGGAAAGGGACAAGGAGAGGGTGAGGGGGACGGTGAGGGGGAGACTGACTCATCCAGTGGCTCACCAGTAGCTTGTACCTCCTTAGTCACACTCCTCTTAACTTTCCTCTCCTCACATAAGTTTCTTCAAATAGAATAAACAGTTATAACTATAACTGTACCTTCAAATTTTAAAACCAATAATCTATTCTAAATATTACACTAGCTTGAGATCTGTTAACAATTTAAAGATGTTTTTATACCAGAATTTTCTTTTAATAAAAGAAAAAAAGATATACTATTGCTTATTTGAATATGTTATTTCAGTAAAATGTTACAGAGTATCATTTGTTTATAAGTTCATTCATGATACTTTCTGCAATGTGAACATTTTTGTTAGACTTTCATATATACTAATATATATATAATATATATAAAGTAATATATATTTTATATTTATATATATATATACATATATATGTATATATATATATATATATATATATATATATATATATCCACAAATGACTTTAATAAAAACCTTAAACCTTAGATAGGCAAAAATAACTTATATGAAAATAGAGAAAGAAAATAATTATAAGTTCTTTAACTGAAAAAGAACAAAAGTACTGTGTTAACGGATAACTTCTAAAACTCTATAAATATTTACCTTGCTCTATATGAACATAGCAATCATAATTATGGTAACTCAAATAAACATAACTGGGATGGGTATTTTCCACTGGCAAGATTCATAAATACAATCTTAAACCTGAACACCTTAAACAGTGAACACATTATACAATCTATATCTTAAAACAAAATTTTAGAGTTAAATATCAATAATTATAGATGTGTCCTTTCCACCTAATTCCAAACCTAGATTCAGGTATATTTAGGTACTGCAGCTTGCAAAATGTATAATGGCGTTCATGGCAACTAAATATAGAATTATTTATATTACAAAGTTATAGTAATGACATTGTAGCCTTCGAAATAATCTCGGTGAAGAAACATCCCCTCCTCATAAGCCTTCCAACATTACCAGCTTGTTTGTAGCTTTTACCCCTTTTTGTTATTCTACTTTGCATAATCTCAGACATCACCTCTATTGAGTAATTCTTAACACTGTATTTCTGTTTATCGTTCAGTTTGTATGTTAGTCAGAATGATCTAAAATAGAAGCTAACACACTGGTTACTCTTAAAGAATTTTTTTCCACTAACAATTAAAAATTCTATTGTAACATTTTATTATAACTTTTAAAGAAAATATGCAATTAGAGTTGTCCACTTTTAAATTGAGATTCATACAGCTTCTAAAGTTTCTTCAATGGGTAGCCTTTCCAGAGTGTATCTCAACAGGAAGGACTTGCAGCTAAGGGGTCCCCACATCCCTAATTTCAGAGGGGTTTCAATCTTGCCCCCATGTGTAAAGGGTAACAGTAATTCTCACAGACTGGGTAGATGCACAGTAGTTTTTCTTTCAGCTTCTTTTCTTCATGTTCTGTGTTTCTCAGCTCAGTAGACTATATGCATGTGTGTCAGGGACCTATCTTGGCATAAGCCTAAGTAATATAAACTGCCCCAGAACGTAAATGCCTGAGGATAAAGATGTTCCTCAATTGGTAGAGTGCTTACCCAAGCACATGAAGCTATTGGTTCCACTGGCAGTTCTGCATGAACCAGGAAGGGGAGCTCACATCTGTAGTCCCAGGGCTTGAGAAGTAGGAAGAGGAAGATTCAAGGTCACCGTGGGGCTGCATGAGACCCTGTCTCCAAACAAAATAAATAAACAAACTAACAAACATGGAAACATGTTTGAAGCTCAAATAACACTGTAATTTTTATGGACACATAAAATACTAGTGGTGACAAGCTCTGTCTCTAGGATCGCCCTGACATCTGTTTGTCTCTCCCTCTCAGGATCATCCCTCCCTCATGTATCTGCCTCTTAAGATCCCCACTGTTTCCCCCCCTCGCTAGCTCTCTCTCTCTTGCTCTTTCTTTTGCTCTCTCTCACTCTCTCTCTCGCTCTCGCTCTCGCTCTTGCTCTTGCTCTCCAGGTCAACTTTGCTTTTCTGTCTTCAGGTTCATAACAAGTTTGAATGAACTTCAATGGGCTGTTGTGATTAATGGGTAAACCTGAAGGTGCCACTTTCATGGCACCATGTTTTGTCCCAGAAGCCTGTTATTTTTAGAGCAATGTAGAATCAAGTTTACAAAATATTGTCATTATGGAGGCTCTGAATTAGGGCATGAATACAGCTGCAGCACTGAGTAAATCATATGTTCAAACCCAATCAAAGAGCTATAAGATACATTGAATAATTCTTCGGTGTTGTTTTTAGATAGGTTCTTGTTCTACACCACAGTCTGCCCTGGAGCTCCCTTCCCTCTTGTCAGTTCACCAGCATAGTTTTCCTAAGTGATAGGTACATGGACATGAACCCCCAGATCCAGTATCTTTTGAGGAAGTATGTAAAGGTAAAATTTATATGTTTGTTGATAAATTTCTACCCCATATTTTCTTCTCTTTAATTCCTCCCCTAACAGCCAGTGTTTTGATGTGTCTGATGCACATCCTTTTTGAAAAACAAAACAAATCACCATGTCTCCTTAGGGCTGCCTTTTTCTACCTGGACATGAAAACTTCCACTAGAATATCAGGTCACACCTCAGAAGAAAGTTGACTCTCCCTTCTCCAGTAGCCATCAACTTCCCTTAGCTCCTCAGCTAGAGATGGAACTTTGTAACCTCTTTCCACATCCATGCTGGGATTTTGACTGGCTTGATTTGCTGCAGGGCTTTTCATATAGTCACAGAGTTGAGAGCTCATAGGTACAATAGTATTGTCATGTCTGACAAAATCCCTTCAACTGAAGATGCATAAATAGAATTGTCTTGGTATAACATTATTGTGCACTTTGTAAAGATTGTCCTCATATTAATTAGTAGATAATTTCTATGGCCCCATAATTGGTTACAATCTGGACATGGCATTGTAATGCTTATTCTGAGAATCTTCTGTCTCTATGTTGTCCCCCAATTATTTCTGATTGGTGATAAAAAACTGATCAGCCAGTGACTGGGCAGAGAATAGAATAGGATAAACTTTTTATCTCAACCAAGAGATTGGGGGAAGGAAGGGAAGATTTACCAGAAGGTGATGATACAGAAGCCACCATGAGATTAACATGGAACAGAGAGAGCCAGATCAGTACTAAAATGCAAGGAACTCTGGGATTTTGGTTGGCAAGCATCCAGATTAGTTTAGAGAACTAGAATAGATTAATATTTGATCAGTTATTGTGCCTTCAACTTGTTAATAGTCTTAGACTAATTTATTTGGGAGTTAGACTTGTTAGAGAAAAAAATTCACTTTGAAATTTGTACTAATATTCAAGCACAGAAACCACATGCTCATCTCGTAAGATATGGCCTTTTAAGGCATTTGACAAAATATAAGATATGATAAAGGTGCCAGTAATACAGGAGACTGATCTCAGTATCTCTAAGGTGATATGAAACAAGCCCATAGGCAAGACCCCACTATACAGAGAAGAACTTGACTCATTCCCACTAAAAGCAGAAATAAGCCAAGCATGTAAACTTCACAATTCATGTTCAGTATACAACTGAATTCCTGGCTAGAGCAAGAAGACCAGAGAAGGAAACTAGAGATATAAATAGAAAAGAAAAGTGCCAAAGTATTCTTTCTTTGAAAATGGCATGATTCTACCTATAAGACCCTAAAGATTCTACTAGGAATCCCTTAAAATTGAGAAATATTATGTCTTAAACCTGTGACAAAGGGCTAACTGAGATTCCTATTAACATATCAAGATGGCCACTGGCTGCCAGGTTGTCCCAGTTCCTGTCACTCCCTTTCTGTAATGGAGTCATCCTGGGTCCATATTCCCACCCCATCCTGAACTCCCCAGCTCAGGGCTGACCTGCTTGCACCCCCTTCTCCTGCTGCTCTTCCCTATATAACCCAGCCCTTTTGGACAAGTGGCCCCTTTACCTTTAGTCTCTTGCCCTCTTTTCTGCTGCTTCCCATCTCTCACTTTCCCCTCACCCTTCTGCCTTCTCCTCACATAGCCAGAATCAGTTTGCCAGTCATTCTTACTCTGGACTCTCTCAGATATCCATCTCTGCTTCTATCTGTGCTCTTCCTTGATTCTCTGGTAAACATTTTAAGAGCTTAGAGCAAATCATGTCTTTCCTTCCTTCCTTCCTTCCTTCCTTCCTTCCTTCCTTCCTTCCTTCCTTCCTTCCTTCTTTCCTTTCTTTCTTCTCCGCTTACTTGGTGTTGAAACTTCGAGTGGCATAAATGAAATCCCTTCTTAGGTACTGTGAACCAAGTTTCTCATCTGCCTCTACTAAGGAAAATACTTAGAATTTATCCTTGTCAGATCTGTGATGATATTGACTTACCAATTGTGGCTGTAGAGGGGCAAACACATCAGCTCCTTCCCCAAGGGGGCAGCTGTATTCTTAGTTCATTTAACTCACCACCAGACCTTACTTTTCCAGAACTTAAAGGATTCCTGCTGAGAAAGACAAACACAGTGCACCTTTCTGACCTACTTCCCTCTAAAAGAAATAAATTCACAAAACAAGTTACAAAGATTGCTCTCAGCAATCAGGCATCTGGGTCATGGAAAATGACTGGATGAAAAGAAAAGGTTTAAGTAAGATGTGAGGGCTTAAGAAGTTAAATAAGAAGGAAGGCCCAAGTGAGGATGCTTAAATCCCACTTAGAAAGGGGAACAAAATGATCCTGGAAGGCAGAAGGAGGGAAGGACCTGGGTAAGAGAGGGGAGAGGGTGGGGAAAGGGGGTACAGGAGCAGCAGAAGGGAAGAGACAGGAGAGAGGCCATGAGGGGCAGGAGCAGGAATGGAAATCTGCAGCTGCTGGGAGTAGGAGTTGGGGGGATCTTCTAGAAAGTCCCAGAGACCTAGGATGTGAGAGGCTCCCAGGACTCAATGGGAGTGAGCTTAGCTGAATTGCCCAACAGTGGGGATATGGAACCTGAAGAGACTACCTCCTGTAGTCAGACAGGACCCCCAGTGGAGGCATGAGGACACCAACCAACCTACAAAACTTTCCACCAGGAATTGCTCCTGTCTAAACGAATTGCAGGGACAAAAATGGAGCAGAGACTGAAGTAATGGCTGACCAGTGACTGGCCCAACTTTGGATCCATCCCATAAGTGGGGATCACTCCCTGACACTGTGACTGATGCTGTGGTTTTGCTTGCAAACAGGAGCTTATCATGGTTGTCCACCGAGAGGCTCTACCAGCAGCTGACTGAGACAGATGCAGATACTCAAGGCCAAGCAATGGACAGAGGTTGGGGACCCCTATGGAGGAGTTAGGGAAGGATTGAAGGAATGGAAGGGGAGATGGCAACTCCATAGAAAGACCTAGAGTGTTAAATAACCTGGGACCCGGGGAGCTTCCAGAGACAGAGTCATCAACCAACAAGCATACATAGGCTGGTCCAAGGCCTCTGGCATACATGTAGTAGAAGGCTGTCTTGTCTGTTCTCAGTGGACAAGGATGTGCCTAATCCTGTAGAGAAGTGATGTCCCAGGGTGGGGGAATGTTAAAAAGTGTGTAAATACAAGTTGTAAAGGTCTGAGGATGTTAAAGCTTAAATAAGTAATAAGGATCTATAAAAAGTGTTTAAAGATGTGTATATATTTAAGTTATATAGGTTTAAGAAAGTGATTTAAACCAATAAATGTTTCAGATTTTATTCCCTGCTTATGCTATTGTTAGGGTAATACTTTTAAATCTAACAATTTTAATGTTTATCAATAGCGATCCAATAGCTATTAATCTATCCTAGTAAAGTATTTTTACTATTATCATAGTCAACAAGCTCAAAATTTAAATGTTTATCTTCTAAGTATAGACTTGAAAATCTTTTTCTATAAACAATTTGCTTAAGCTTCAGGGAGTCTGATGAATCAAATTCTTACAGATTAAATGGGCTCTAGATAAGTACTGCTGTCAGTCAACACTATTTCTCTGCCTACTGCCTACTCCTGAGGGTGAAATTTCTCTCTCTCTCTCTCTCTCTCTCTCTCTCTCTCTCTCTCTCTCTCTCTCTGTGTGTGTGTGTGTGTGTGTATTCTTCTATATGTTTATTTATCCTCCCTATTCTTATGACTCCCCTCCCCCAAATACCATGACCATGGGTCTGGAAGTTTCAAATGTAGACACAAGATAAAAATTTCTCCTAAGCTCCTTGAGTTTAACATCTGTCCCAGCAGATTTCATTTCAAATGCAGACTGCCTATTCCAGAGGGTGAAATCAATCTCTGTCTCTCCCCCACCCCCCAGTGTGGTGTGTGTGTGTGTGTGTTTGTGTGTGTGTGTGTCCTTATGTCTACCTCTTTCTCCCCACTGGTCTTGTGACTTCCCTCCTGCAAGTACCATGACCATGTGTGTTGAAATTTTAAATATAAGCCCAAGATAAAAATTTCCCATAAGATCCTGAACTTTACCTTCTTTCTGTCCCAGCAGATTTCACTTCAACAGCAGAAAGCTCCAAGGCTGCCTACAATGTGGCAGACCCTGATGTTTTTTCCGAATCTTCACCCTAGACTGCTGAAAAGTCTCAGGACTTAGCCCCAGGTGGTCCAGCCTCACAAACTACTACAATACAACCTCTTGCCTATTTGGCTTCTGCTTCTAGATTAGTAAAATATTGTGAAAATGTTAAAAGCAATGTACAGATTCAATGCAATTCCCATCAAAATTCAACATGATTCTTCATAGAAATCTTGAAAAATCAAAATTCATATGGAAACAGAAGACAGAGGACAGTAAAACCTAACTTGAACCAAATGAATAAAACAAAATGAATATTCAAAACCATTCCTGAAGATGTCACCATCCTGGATTTCACATTATGCTGCAGAAATATAGAAATATAGAATCAAACAGCATTGGACTAATATCCTTCCTGACACTCCAACGGAATGGAATGAACTTGCTGCAGAGTACCTTTAATTAGAACGGCTCCATAGAAGGCTTAATTAAAGCCTATTCTGAATTGTTCAATGGAAAAGAAGGTAGAGAATGGGTACTTTGACATGTAAATATAACTGGAGGCTGGGAAGGTATGTAGTAAACAGAACTCAGCAGAGAACCTTCTCTAAGAAACAAAGATATCAGAGTGTGTAGGCTTAAGGATATGAATATTCCCCATAAGGCAAGATAACAAGTGTTCTCTTGATGACTGGGCAGTAGGAGATGTGGTGGTTGAGTAAGTGGAAGGATGGGAGGTAACACATTGGGGTCTTTGCTTGGAGGATGATATGTACAGTAGAGAAGGGCATAGCAAGATACTAGGGCTTATGTTGTCGTTAACTTTGTTACTTACAGAAGTTTATTTCCTATGAGACACTGTAGCTACATTTTAGTGTAGCTTTAAAACTGTTTTCACCTACTAGGAAAAATCTACTATGATAATGCTTGGTATAAAATTATTATACATTAATATTTATTGAAGGAGAAATTAAATTAAACATAAAGGGAAAGATTACTGTTGAACCAAGTATGCTTTATTAAAATTAACCAAAATAATAAAATCTATAAAGTCTGATATGAAAAGACTAAATTCAGAGTATAGATGTTAAGTGCTGACAGGATTATCTGCATGTGAGAATTAGTCTACTTTTCTCTTTATTCTTATGAGTAGTGATGAGTGTAATGCAATAAAAAGAATTCAAGCTCTTAAATCTATGCAGAAGAACCATAATGTAAGACAAGAATATCTTTGAATAAAGTGAAGGAAACGGAGTTGTGCCAGTATTTCAATTCTGAGTGTGAGTCTGTACATAGGTTGAGGTTTCCCTCTTCATGCACATGGATAATGTCAGTCATTTAACACCATAGCTGGGAGATGCATCTTATGTCAACATGGTCAGAGCAGTGTTAGCCCTGATATCAGTCACTCTCAATCATAACTCAAGAGATGTGCTTTTGGGGTTTGGTCTCTTTATATATTGTAAAGATAAACACTAGCTCTTGTTGCCCCATGGACAGGGAGAGTCTCACTGATAATCAATGATGCTATGTAACGTCGTTCCCCTCCCAATTTATCCGTGATTGATGAATAAAGATGCCTACAGCCTATAGCTGTTCAGAGGAGAGATTGGCAGAGTGCAGTTCCATGGCTTGGGGGCTGATAAGGACCATGAGAAGAGAAAGACTTCTACTTCATACTCTTACTACCACCCCATAACAAAAACAAATATGCAAACAAGCAAGCAAGCAAGCAAAAATAAAAAATAGCAAAAACAAAAGCAAAAAAACTTTAATTATCTTCTATGCTGGTTAGATGCTTCAGAGATTAGTAACATGTTTTGCTCTTGGAGAAGACCTGATTTCAGTTTCCAGCATCACATCAGTTGGCTCCCAACTGTGAGTGTGGAAGGTACCTAAAAAGGAACATCTAACTTTCTCCTCTGAACTTCACATCTGCGAGCTGTGCTCACATCCACCCATAGTTGGTGTGACCTTCCGTCCTCACCTTGTATTAAGGTATGTCTCTCTACTTTCAGTTGTTAATTTCACTGGCAGGGAGCCAAGTGCTGGCATTTTGTGTTGCAATTTCTATGGCCCAACATAGGGCTTCAGATTTGTAAATGCTTGTCCTTCTTCAACCACCAAAAACATGCAGGTCAGGCAGCTTCTCATTGCCTGAAGGCAACCTAGGAAATGTTCTGGCATTGTCTTACTGCTGATTGGTAATAATAAAGATCTGACAGGCACTACTTGGTCAGGAAGTGCTGGGGGGCGGAACTTCCTGGCAGGAGAGAAAAAGAAGGGGTGGGGGGAGCAGATGCAGGAGAATCCAAAAGACACTGAAAGATGCAGAAGGAAGAAACAGAGCTATAAGCAGGAAATGAGTACCATGTGGGGAGACAGGTTGGCAGAATAATTGAAATAAGTTTAGAGCAAGTAGCTGAGAGACTGCCCCCAGCAAAAGGCCTATAGCTTTAAACTCTATAGAAGTCTCTATGCCTTATTTACACACAAGCAGGTCTACAAAGTGCCCAGCTATAACTCGTGCCCACAACAATGCATAGCTCCAATATGGTATGGGCTGCAACTTCTTTGGGCATATGGAGGAGTGAGCTGAGAAGTAGACACTGCAACTCAGCCTTGTCCTTCAGAGAGAATTAACATAAGCATCCATCCCTCTTCTGAATAGCATGGGCCTTCCTACCTCCTAAGTGCAGCCCAGCTTCCTCATTCATCTCTTTGGCTCTAGTGCTCCTTAAGCTGTGATAGAAGTTCCTGTGGAAGTGGTAGAACCATTGAAAAGCTCTTGCAAGGACTTTATAGGAGTTTTGCTCTGTTGGGTGTGGTGCAGGCATAGAGGCAGGGAAGGATGACCCTGGGACTGAATAAAAGGACTGGCTAAGAAATGTACCACAAAATTAGAGTATAGAGGAATGATGGCAAGACTGGTCAGGGGAGAGAATACTGGATACCTTTTTGTAATCTGCCAACTTCCCAAATCTCGATAATGATGTTCTCAGGTCAGGAAAATTGTTAAGTGTAGATGCAGTTGCTGGGTCATGCTGAAGACATGAGGTCAATTCTTGAGTCCATGTAAATCTGGATGAAAAGTAGGAACACCAAAATGCCATCTGACCTGAAAATAGACACATGTAAATAAATAAACTTGCACATAACCACACACACACATCACATGCCCAAAGGCATCCACCCACAAACAAACACACAAACGTGATCCCTCAGACATGCACACCCAAGCACACAAGCATGGATACTCACACCTACAAGTATATGCTCGCATCCATAAAGAACTTCACCTGTATACACACTCACATATCCCATGAATGGAGAAACCTCCTATGCGTGTATGGACACATGTATACAAAAGGCTTCTTTATAATGGTATGACCAAGTTTTCTACTGTGTACACTTTTGCTAGAGGAACTGCCCCTTGTCCCTGGAATATCAGGCCTGTGTGATAAATAAGCATTGGGTCTATGGCTTCCTTATTTTTATAATGTGTGGGATGACAACAGCTGTCCAATCATGTTCTCACTTGCAGAATTCTCTGGATGAGAAGACTGAGGCTCCTAGAATGCTAACTGTTCAAACAATGTTGTAGCCAGTGTTACAACTTGCTACTGCTATGAAGCAACTTATGTCACAGATGGAGGAAGATGCACGGAGTTCCCACAAGTTAGACAGGACAGGCACTCAACAATGAATGACAGGGAAGCCAATTCTGACATTCAGCATAGAAACTCTGTCTCCTCAGGAGTCTCTAGTCAATCTGTGGAGAACTTCATCCCTCTGTTCCCTATAAATCTCTCTCAATCATTGAAAAACGAGTGACCAGAGAGAGCAGGGCACTAACCTGGGTTGTGAGGATTTCTTTATGGCCGCCTGCATCTTTTCCCACCTATCTAGTATCTTTCAGCTTCTGACAGCTACAGTGAGAATTTGCAGTTTTGTATTCTAGAAATTGAATATTTTAAATTGACAACTGTGGCCTAAACAGAACATCAATATCACTGTCTTTCAAAACTTAGTGAAGATGAGGCAGAATCATGAGTATCTGTGACTAGCTTACCTTATTTAGATATACTACCTGAAAAAGAAAAGAAAAGCATGACTAAGTGTTTATGGAGAAATATCAATACATTTCACATCTCATAGGTGGCTAATGCTCCTTACTATGCTCACAGGAGAATGTCAGCAGCAGTATGGAGGATTTTGGAACAGCTCCGGGGTCACCTGTGTTAAGGAAAGCACCTGAGAGATTCTTTGCTCTTGTTGATGGAGAAGTTCCAGCATTCAGGAGATGTCTCCCCTCTTCTCTAGAGGTGGATTTGTTTTAGTCACGGTCTTAGGATATAGTCCAAACAGTCTAAAGTCACAGTATATTACTGCCTCTCTTCTCGAGTACCAGGACTTAAAGTATGAGTCAGTTTACTCAGAAAGCTTTTGCTTTTTGTCTTCTGGATGAGTTCCTTAATTGCCTTGGGCCTCGGTGAGAAAGAAGGAAGAGATATTAGCCACCTTTTACCTAAAATTTCATGAAGTCCAAGACTTTTATTCTTCCCTCAGCTCTGAATTTCTTCATCCCATGTGCCTTCAGACACTTTAAATTCTCCATTTACCTCAGCCAAAAACATATCTGCTTAGACAAAGTTCATCCCAGTAAGACTAAACTCCCAGGATGATAAACAAGAGTAAGATTGAGAGTGTTTCTTATCTCCCATTTTCATCCTTAGTTCCTCTACTTGAAACCTCACTGTCTACCTGGAAAACTCCTCAGTGTCCACAAAATGAGTGCCATTGTGCTCTGTCTGGTGCAAGTCAGGGGAAATGGATGGCTGAGGAGAAAGCCCTTATGCACTTTACTAAAAACGTCCACATCTCCCACCTTCTTGCTGCTTGGTGTTTTCAGTCACCTTACGCATCTTTTAGAACTCCAAAATCTCCTGTTCTTTTTCCTGTAGTTTATCTCTGCCAGGACCCCAGTGCTGGGAATTGCAGAATGAGGGACCTGTCTCAAGACTGAGCAAACCTATTGAGATTCATGATCAGGTGCAAGTTTCAAGACTCCTATGCTTATGGATTTCTACTTTTCTTTATTTTTTTAGAAGACTTTATGTGTATGAGTATTTGGTATGCATGTAGTTATGTCAATTTCTGGTGACAATTGAGGTCTCCATAGTAAGTCAGATCCTCTAGAACTAGAGTATAAAGCCTTGTAAGCCACAGTATGGGTGCTGAGATGAAATGTGATTCAAGGATTGAGTGTGATTCTCTTTAGCACTGAGCTTTCTCTTGAGCCCCATGTACTGTCTTTAAAGTAAGTAGTGCTCTGGAGAACACTGAAGAGCAGAATGCTTTCTTTCATTCTGGTCTTTTGATCTAGGGGGATGTACAAGTAATGACCTGGATGCTCAGCCTAGGCTTTTGCCAATAAAACAGCTTCTGTTAAAACTCCGTTAGCCTGCACAATGTTGGGCTGGGGTTTGGGGGGATGTCTGTCTCCAGCTGTGATATGGAAAACTATAACCTCTGTCTTCACTTAGATCAAACAAACAAGCAGCAGGGGTGAGCACAATAGGGAAGTATAGAATAGGAGAAGTGGAGAGAAAGAGGGTTTCTGTTTCTAAGGCAAGGGTAGAATGAATGGGATTGAGGCTTACAGACAGAACGACTACAAATCCACTTCCTACCCTAGCCTAGTCTGAGACAACTAATGGTAAGAGACACTCAGTGGTAAGAAAACCGTGCACTGTAGTGATGGAAGGGTCGTCAGGATGGCTTCCATGTATGATCCGTTTGCTGAGTGTTGACTTGTGGAAATGGATAAGAGCTCATTATTCTCAGGCAGCAATGGCTAGTCAGCCTCTGGCTGCGCTTGAGGATCCAACAGGGATGATTCTCTCCCCATGATATTCACTTCTGTCATTTTGTTTCACACATTTCTAGGCAACCTTGGAATAACTAGCTCAGTTCATAAAGAAAAGTTCAGTACTGCTTCCAGCTTCACACCATTTTAGGCAAGGACCAAGGACTTAAGAGTCAACAGGTTAATTTAGGAGGCTGGGTGTCTATTCAACTTAACCATTAAGTTGTATGTAATCTGGAACTCTGAAAAGGCTTCAATGCCAAGCTGAAGACCATGAGTCTTAAGAAAGTAACACCTGGAATACCTCATGCTGCTTCTACAAGCCATGGGTTATCACAGAAGCATTCAGTTCCAGGTGTGAGATATCCACTATGTATTTTTAGTCAGAGAGGCCTGAAGCTTCCATCCCAAAACAGGCTATTACTATCTCTCTTGGGTACATACCAGAAGTAGATAAGAGCCTACAGTTGAAGACACCAAAGTTTGGCCTTGGAACATAGAAAATTAACCCGAAACTGACCAGCAAACTTCTTCCCTGCTACCTTGCTTTCTCTGTGCAGAGTGATGCTATGCATAGTGCTGGGAGAAAACAGTTATCAGTGTTCTGACCACCATCAGCAGTGGATTTTTGTATGCTGTAATGCTGACCTGCTGGGGAGGATATGCCTACAGATGCAATCATGGCACTATTGCTTTAACAGTAACCAACATTTTCTGGTTGAGTTTTTGGCCATTTCACAGGATGGAATTCATATCTGGTGCTCTAAATCTTGTCCTAAAACTACACACTGGTACATAATAGAGCACAAGGAGATATACTACTTTCATTTTAGACATGACAAACTGCTTCCTAATTGTGTTTATGTTCATAGATTAGTGATGCTTTCTCTGTTAATCAGAGAAACTCCTTTTGCATGGGATCTGTTATTGCAGAGGCTTAGCTACTTTTTAAAGGGTTGAGAACAACTGTTGAGTGTTTGGCCCGAAATGAGACATTTATATCACACAGACAGACACCAGACCTCACCACTCAGGGGGCATGTTGCAACATGACACAGAAACACTATAAGAGGTGTCGGTGGGAGGCTTGCTAGGAAAACCTCCGTTCTGGACAGGACAAGCCATTGCACTCATAAAAGCCCAGCAGCTGTGGTTACTTGCACTACAGCGCCACAAGATGGAGTGTTTGCTGTATTCAATCATACATATGATAGAAGATCCTGCTCCAGTCTTAGCAGAAGAGCTACTGCTAGCAACTCTTCTAGGGGCAGGAGGAATCATTTTTCTTTAGGGGTGTAGAGAATAGACAATTTCCCAGGATCCAATAGGACATGACAAGCACAGACAGGCAAGAAACCTTGATTAAACATAACAGAATTTAAAAAACCTAGAAAATGGAGCAGGCCATTTGGCTTCATTGGACAAGGCCCTTGCCATCAAGCCTGACAAGCAGATTTTAATCATGGGATCCAACACACACACACACACACACACACACACACACACACACACACACACACACACAGAGAGAGAGAGAGAGAGAGAGAGAGAGAGAGAGAGAGAGAGAGAGAGAATATCATTGTACATTTTACAAGATGTGCTAGTAGGATGGGTTTTAAAATTGGGGTTTCAGAAGGGCTTAGAGGAGCATAGGGGAGGGCAGTAAAGAGCAAATATGTTTAAGACCTATTATAGATATACAGGACAATGTCAAAGGATAAATTTTAAATTTTACAACCACAGTGATTAAAAAGCTTTTAATCTCAGCACCTGGAAGGCAGAAACAGGTGGATCTTTGAAAGTCCCAGGCCAGCCTGCACTACATAGTAACCTTCAGGCCAAACATTGCTTCTCACTGAGATCCAGTCACAATAACAAATAAGAGAGACAGAAAAGGGGGAAACAAGAGAAATGGGAGCTAACTAACAACTACGACAAGTGCCCCAACCAGCGGGACCAGTTATTGGAGGGAAACCCGAGGAGACCCCATGACCTGTGGGAGAGAATGGGCGAGAGAGAGAAGAAGGAGACCAAGCAAGCTCTTTGTCAAGGTCTCATTTAATTTTCAAAACTCATCTACTTTTATACAATACTCAAAAAGGGGGAAACTCAGAGGTGGGGGGAAACAGGGGGTATGAAGTAATGGGGAGGGGGTGGGCTCAGTCCACAGTCACAGTGACTCAGATGTTCTTCTACGACAACAGGGTGTACTTGATCTTTGTGGTTTCATATTCAGTCATAGTGACTCAGTTGTACTTTTACGACAACAGGGTATCCTTGATCTTTGTGGTTTCATATTCCGTCACAGTGACTCAGTTGTACTTTTACGACAGCAGGGTATCCTTGATCTTTGTGGTTTCATATTCAGCTTTTGGAGTAGTCATAATATTTTCCTGTTCTTCTTGGCTTCATTTTCTCATGACCTATAGAGATCTCAGCATCTGGGGGGTGGCGGCTCCCAACAGACAAGGTTGTCCACCAGCACCTGCCAATCTTATTTGCTGGCAGTGACACCTCTCATTTAATATGTTTTTGTGATATCTAATAGACTTAAGAGCTTGACAAAACAGTTAACTTTTACTGTAGAACTAAATAGCATTTCTAAAGAACTACAAATATGTTTCAGTTTTATTCATTTACATTAATGTAAATATAAATATAAATAAAATAACAGTTTCTGTGAAATTTAAGGAGAACAACTTGTTCTGGTTGGCTTCCCTTCTGCAAAGGGCCAGCAACAGAAGCAGTGAAGAGAATGTTCACCCACTCACAGGTCATAGTCAGCTTTTTTTGCCAGTCTCTCATCGAGTATGCTATAGTCCTGCCATCCCTTCTACAGGACACTAATTTCATGTGAGTACTGAACTTCCATGTGGGTAAGAAAAAAATGATAAGGCCAATCAGCATTGTGTCCTGACTGAAAACATGGCCCTGATTACTTGTAGAAAGATGCATACACAGAAGAGAGCTGTATCTTGTTTGTGGGAATTTAACCCCTCTCTGACAATGGGATATTTCTTTTAATCCCCTATGTGTTGAAAGACCCCCGAGCTTGGGAGACCCTCGCTCAAAGTCTCGGGATGGCGCGACCCCCCAAGAACTCACGAAAGACCGTCCTTGCTGCAATCACACGAGGTTTAATTCAGGAGCGGCGGCAGAAGGACCGCTGAAAGGCCAGTGCACTGGGGTCGACCACGTAACCTA
>CM052713.1:7704264-7721084 GCA_028551405.1 Uromys caudimaculatus
CATTATGGGGAAGTGAGGTTTGTTCTAAGCTATTTACAGGTTGGTGGCAAAACATTTCTGGTTCCTGAAACGTTTTGCCTCTGGTCCTGTGGCCAGGTCAAAGTCACCCGTAGGAATGTAGCTGGGTGGGATTTTTGCCCAGGCATGTAGTTTCTACTCTTGGCCCTGGGCCAGGTCAAAGTCACCCATTTCTTAGGAGAAAGAATGTCATTGCCTTCCTCATAAAAGGGCCAGATCTTACAGTGTCAGTGTGAAAACTCCAATTTTGAAATGAGAAAAAAGCAGTCTCACAGTCAAGCAGGTATGTCTCCAAGTCTCCTCTCCCTCTTCTCCACCATTTTCTCTGCCTTTCTCCCTCTTCATTATTCATTCTGCTTCTCCCTCTCTTTTCTTAGACTTCTCTCCCACTTTCACTTTCACTCATTCTTCCCCCCCCTCACCCCTCCTCCTGTCTCTCCTGTTCTCTGCACAAAGCTTCCTCCTTCTTTTAGAACTTGTGGACTTTCTCCTATTCCTAGTCATCACCGTGGTCTTTGTCCTACTTTTAGACCTTGTCCTCCTTGTCCTAGTCCTGATTGTCCTTCTGTTCCTTCTCTTTCTTCTTTATTTGTTTTCTCCCCTTGCTTCCTTTCTCTCATCTTTACTTCCTTCCTTCCTTCAAGCAACCTTTCTTTCTTTCTTTCTCTCTTTTTTCTTTCTTTCTTTCTTTTTTTCCTTCTTTCTTTCCTTCTCCCCTCCTCCTCTTTCTCTTCCTCCTTCTCCTTCTCTTCCTTTGATTCCTTCTCCTTTTCCACCTCCTCCTCCTCTTACCCCTGTATGCATACATCCTCCTCTCTCTGTCTCACTCTCTATGGACTCCTTTCTTGCAAAATGATTTATTAGGCAGAGGAACTCACAGGAGAAATGAGTAGGAACAAGAGTCATGCAATAAATTAAGTTTATTCAGAGCAATGAGTGAGAGGAAATAAGGACAAAATGCTAAAACTAGAGTCTTCTATTCACTGTAGGACATTATCCAGGGTCCACCAATTTATGACAAAACAAGCAGGATGATTTATTGCTTTCCCAACATTATCTCTGCTGAGGAATTCAGAATAACATGACATTGTGAACGAAAAGTGATGACACTCATATCCATTGTTTGGAGTGGAATTTCTTCAAACTCAGGCTCTTGAAGTAATTTTTTGAGAGTTGTCTTAGAATACCAGCAGTGGTGTCACCATGCCTTTCAAGACTAGTTGGTGATCATTAGAATATGCACCTTACAGGGAGACTTTTACAGCAATCAGTTAAGACATTCTGTAGATAGATAATTTTTAAGTGGTTTTAAGCCCTAGGGCATTTTGTAATTGTGCCCTTCAGACCTGAATTTCACATACTCACTGTTCATATTTAGGGGCATATACCACTGTGATGGATTCAGGTAGCATTTCTGGTATCCAAAATGGGTGTGTAAGTCTACACATGATAAGAAGACTGTCTGGGTTGGATGGGTCTGTGAGGACAAAAGGAGCCAAGAGTTCCAAGTGAGCACAGCTAGTGATGCCTGGTCCACCAAGGAAGCCAGGCCCAAGGAACTTCAACTGGCCTCTACCATGATGTTCAAAATCATTCATGTGTATTGGTGCTCATTTTCTGCGTAATCTTATATGTGTGTACCAAGACACAAAAGGCCATATTTTGATTGGGAATAGTATATTGTTGGTTAGGTGATGCAGTAAGATTTTATGCAATTGAACTGAAAAGTATGAAGTTACAGAAGACTGCCTCACACATCAGCATGTGCCAACTTCTGAGTATAAGTATACATGATCCCTCAAAATCTAGAAATAAACCACCTGATTGTTACCTGTATCTGTCACATTCCAAGCTGCTTATTCTGTGTCCTGCAGTATTTGAAAATGACAGAATCATTCAAAGGACTCGCTAGACAAGTTAATGTGTTTCCTTGAAAATCAACAGAAGTGTGGTGGGCATGTACAAACACTTGAACACCTTGCATGTAGGAGCTCTTTAAGTATGCACAAACAAAGTGCTTCTTCATAAATACGAAAGGCAACCACTAGAAAAAACTCTCTTGGCTTATTTAAAATAGTTTCATTTATACAATGTTTAGGTACATCATCTCCATACTATGTTCTTATACATCCTGGCAAGCTCAGATTCTCCACACAAACTCACACAGAATTGGAACTTTGAAGAATTACTTTGATAAAAGGTAAAATTACAGAAGCTGTAAAAACACTAGGAATTGTTCCTTTAACTCTCACTGGTCACCATTGACTGTATGTGCTCAAAGATGCTAATCTGGAATAGCTTGAATTTGTGCAGAGCAAGATTTAGGCAGGCTGCTTCTAAGAGACAGACAAGAGGAGCCCACCATCAGGGAAGTCCATTTGCTTGTATGAATCCAACCTAATGAAAGAAGCCCCATTTCTTTTTGTATGAAAAAGAGTTCTTCTTCATTGTGAGCATAACAAAAATCTGGGCCTTCTTTCTGGAGAGGGAGGAGATATTCCTCTCTGAGCTGCCAAGAGAAAACAACTTGTCACAATTCCCTGGAGGTCTCAGTCTCACTCTCTCACAACACAAGTGAAGCCTCAGGTCACACCAATGCAGGACTCTCAACCTTAACCCTCCCCTCAGGGTTTCAGTTCCTTGAGTATTCTGGTCCTTTGCTAGGTATTTTGTAAAGAACAGATGTTTGAAATGAACCTGATATGTTCATTTTGGCACATCCTGGGCCTAGGCTCTTCCCTGCAGCAGGAAGCAGGTTTGCTCATAGAGTCCTGAGGTACTTAAATAATTTACATTCCAAGGCTTACCAGAGTAGGTACTAAGACCTAAAAGGAATTGAGTCCTTATTTTCCTTTTAGAATTGTTAACAGACCTGTCTCTGTGCCACATGCCTGCCTCTCTTCCTTCTTTTCCTTCAAGATAAAGTCTCAATCTGCTGTGAGGCTGGTTTGACAATGAAGGAAGCCTCCAGCCCCCGTTTGCCAAAAACTGGAATTACTGGCACTAGCCACCACTAGAAAGAAAATTTCTAACTATAGAATTGAAGCAAATTGTTCAATTCAAGGATTCTGAAAAGCAGCCAACTAAAATATAATCAAATTTCAGGTGCCCAGACCTTGTCACCCAAGGTTCCTTCTAGAGCAGATGTGTTTTGACACAGACCCTGAATAAGTTTCTGGAGACTCATGGGAAGCCAAGGGGGAAGAAATAGCCTCAGACAGGAAAGTGTTTGCATATCATTACCAGGGCTTTGCATAAGAGCTGACATGTCTCGATTTCTTCCTTCGTATTCTTCTTTGCTGTGTTAAGGAATTTCTAACATAAATTCTGAGGGAGAACCACCTGGTGCAGGCCTCTGTGTGTCTGAACTGCAATGGAAAAGAAAGAAATGTCTGAGGTGATAGGGCCTAGTATCCCTAAGCAGAACTCAGCCTAGCAGCCTGGGAGAGAAATGCAGTCATTGGGATTCTCTACATGCACTCCCTCCCCATGATGGAACCATAAAATAGACAGGGAGTTTTTTCTGCAAGCTCTCCCTACAGGTGACTGAGATCTGCGACCAGGGACTTTACTCTTAACTGCAGTGGATGGAGCAATATTTCTGCATGAGACTGACAGCTTTGTTTTTTGTTTTGTTTTTGTCTCTTTCTTTATTTCTTTCTTTCTTTCTTTCTTTCTTTCTTTCTTTCTTTCTTTCTTTCTTTCTTTCTTTCTTTCTCTCTCTCTCTTTCTTTCTTTCTTTCTTTCCTTTCTTCCTTCCTTCCTTCCTTCCTTCCTTCCTTCCTTCCTTCCTTCCTTTCTTTTTTTCTTTCTTTCTTTCTTTTTGTCAAGAAACTTCTCTGTGGGTGCCTAGACTCATTGGATAAAGTTCTCTCTTAATTTAAGGGGGCAAATTTCAGCTATCTGCAAGCTAAAAGGTCAGAGCAAAGAGAAACTGCTGCATCTCTCCTGGCACAGACATGTCTTCTTGGCTCTTAGTTCACATATCCATGTTGGATGGCCTCTGAATTCTGAGGTTTGGGCTTATGTTTCCTTGTGTCTTCATGATTATTGTCTTAGACCTAGACTCATAGAAATGGCTTCCATGGTCTGTGACTTCCAGAAATATATTGAGACAAGCTAATGTTATTCTAGTGTGTCTGCCTTGAAGAAAGACTGTTGTGGGAATGTTCAGTCATATGGAACATTTTACCAAGAGTTGTGTGGCCGTGAGAAACCCCATTAATTATTAAGAGTTTGCAGACAGCACAGAAACACACAGAGTCTTATCTCAAAATCAGACAAGCAGGGAGACCCTTGAGACCCCAGAATTTCAGGGCACACACACGGAAATTTCTTTATAATCAACTCATAGACACATCCAGAAATACTACTCCATCCACTCAAACTGGCAACACTGTCAGGGTAGCACCCTAGTAAGTAGTTCCATAGAAGCAGAAGATTGGCAACATGGCAGGAGATCAGCATTCTCTGAGGGGCTCAGTGCTCCAGACTTCAGACACTTGTCTAGCACCTCTGTCTTACCTTACTGGTGAGCTTGCATATGGCTTACGCAGATGCAGTGGGGACCACTTCTACACAAAGATTTCCAAGTCAGGAAACTATTGATTCACCTGGATGTTCCATGGTGCCAATTTCCCCAGCCTCCTTGACTGATGATATACTTGGGGCTGCTTCATCACAGGCTTCCTTTCCTGAACACACCTCTGGTGTGCTGAAGATTGTGGTTGGGACTGAAGGTTGAGCTTCCTTTGATGTCAGTGGTTCACTGGGGCCCACCTCCCCACTTTTGTTTTCTTTAGAACAATACAGTTGTCCAAATGGAAAGGAAGCCCATTTGGAAAATCCTGCTGTTACTAGGATATTTCTTATGTCCTCCAAGAAGGCCACCTTCTGGGCTATTTCCTCTTCTTTCTTCTTCTGCAGGAAGGGAAAAGGATTTAGGCCAATACCTCAAATCTTGGATGAAAAGCTTGTCTGCACAGAGAGAAAAAATTGTAGTTCTGTTCAAGTCTGACATCTCAGCCTAGAGTCTGTATCTCTGGTGTGGTAGAAAACCCCTACTTTCTCATCACTCAGTTCCTGTATAACTGTCTTCAGTAAAGCCAGGTCTCAGTCTTCTTAGTACCCCACTCTGTTGTGTGTGTGTGCGTGTGTGTGTGTGTGTGTGTGTGTGTGTGTGTGTTGGCTTGTAGGTGTGTAAGTGAATGTATGTGCCACAGAGTGTGAAGCCAACTCATTGAATCACATACTCAAGCTTCTATCAATGTTTATTTTAATAACAATTGGGAAAAAGTATACTATGATTTCCAAAGTCATGGTATGTTTGGTTTTATTAATAAGTTTATAGTGAAATATTCATAATTTGTCAGCAGAAAATAAACCTTATCTAACCAAATAAAGGCCAATTGGAGGAAAGCTTAAATGTGGTAATATGTATTTCATGAACCTGACGTGATTGCAACTGTTTAAATAAATCATCTCTAGAAAATAGTAGAAAGGGTATTTTCAGAATATCTGCAGAACATATAAATGGCTTGGGGACAATTAATACCAATCACCATCCAGATGCCAGTACTTGCTGAGCATCCTCAAGTGTAGTTCACATTGAATTCCAGCATCCTCTAATGTCCTTAGGAGTTCTCCGTCATGCAGCTGGAAGTAAGTATCACATGGTCACAGGGCAGACCATGGCTTCTGAGAGCATTTCACCTGACAATCAGGCATTCCACATAAGGCCAACATCTCCAGGTTTTTAAAACTCTGAGCAATATAAAGCTTTCAGTATTATTCTTTAACCACCTAGAGAGAAAGCTTGTGACACAGCATTTTGGAATAGACTGGCATAAAGAATATATAATATAAAAAAACAGTAAGAAAAAAAGATGTTATCACTTAATATATTTGTAATGAGTCTCTCTAAGAAAATGATGCAAGGTGAAAGTCTCCTAAAAGCACTATTACCTGTTCCTGATCTTCTCCTTGACCTCTATACCTGTGCCATGTTTTCTTTATCACTTTTAGCCTTTGTTTCTTTATGATATTACATTTTGGGTAACATACAAATTGGCAAACTTTAGCACGAAAATACTCCTCCAGAGGTACATTAACTGTATGCCACATCCAGTGATATTGTAAATTATTGATGATGATTACCCTTACCACCAGGAGACACTAACTGACCAACAGTAATAATTAATTAATTTTAGCAATATATGGATGAATTTTTTTTAAATTCAGAAGATAATTTTTTGAATTCTGTTGTGTATTACCAGTCTATAATAAGTCTATAGTAATTGTTTAACATTCTTTATATGATCCCTGTATATTGCTTTGAAAATTCATTAAAATAATTAAAATTTGGTGTATTAGAGATAGCGCAGCAGTTAAGAGTATGTACTGCTACCCTTGCAGAGGAACTGAGTTTGGATCTTAGCACCATGCTGAGTGGTACACACCTGCTGGTAACTCCAGCTCCTGGGGACATTACTCCTCTCTCTTCCCTCGAGGGCTGCATTCACCTACACATTTCCCCCCCACACACACACCCATAATTTTATATAAACTAATTATTTAAAAATGATTTAAAATAAAAGAATTGAAGTTTGGGTTTGGCAGTACTATAAATGTATTTGCTCATACCTTGTCATCATTCTGAGTCAAACCTCTCCAATAGCTGAATGTGATGAGCATGCTCCAGTCAGGACTAGGCTATTTCACAAGTGTCTTAACTGAGCTTGAGAAAAGCAAGCCTAGGGTTGGCTTTGGGCAAAGTGTCAGTTATCATTCTTCTCCAGTAAGTAAAAGCCTCGAATGTTTCATTGCCATCTCTTCTCCTGGTCTTATTGTGTGCTTTCACTCCCATGCGCAGGGTTATCTTAGTGTATTAGAATTTCAGGATGCTCTTTAAAATCTTATTCCAGTTTTTGCTTCTGGCTCTTTGTGCAAATGTTACTTCTGCTTAGAATGTTTCTGTTCTCCACACAAACCAAACTATTTCTCATCTCTCTGTAATGTTCTCCTTAATGCTTTTCTAGATATGTCTAGAAGTTTTATACTTTTTGATAGTTTTCAATTAAAGTCTGTACTATGATACATGAAAAAAATGAATGATTTAAACATGGCACACATATTCTCATTATTATTTTAAATTATTATTAACAATGTTATTGCCTTACATTATAATTTATACTGTACATTTTAAACCATAGTTTATTGGATAATATTGGAATGATCAAGCTTTCTTTATTTGGAAGTATGAAATCAAAGGTGATTGTTTTCCTTACAAATCCAATCTTTTAATCTGAAGGATGCAGACAAACCATCTGCAGAAGGAACATAACTCAGAAGGAGTCAATGACCTATTAAATATAATAGAAAAACCAATTACTAAATTTAATTTGTTTTACTTTTCTGGGTGTTTTATTCCCTCCTTTTCTCTCATCTGGGGACAATTCTAAGCCTCACCTTATACCTTACCTTTGTTTGATGTTCAGCTAACATTTGCTCTCCCTGTGTCTTAGTATGGTAATGCAACCTTTACTCAGAAATCTGTGTCTACCTTTCTCATTTAAGTACCATGTTTAACATTTGGAAGTCTCACACAGACTTATTTCTGTGAAACAAAGGAAAAAGAGCGATGTCACTGGCAATAAAACTGTCTAATATGCTTTACTGGAGTAGTTAGAGGTGTGAATGGAGATCAGGGAAGAAATCTACTGTAACAGCTACTGAAGACCAGACTTTTAATTGCATTCTGAAGGATATTCTATGGTCTTTTAGAAAAAGGAAATAAAAATCACTATGGAGTTTGCGTTTTACCTCTATCTTCTAACATTTTTCTCTCTTCTTTTTCTTCTTCTTCTTCTTCTTCTTCTTCTTCTTCTTCTTCTTCTTCTTCTTCTTCCTTTTCCTCCTCTTCCTCCTCTTCCTCCTCCTCCTCCTCCTCCTCCTCCTCCTCCTCCTCCTCCTCCTCCTCCTCCTCTTCTTCTTCTTCTTCTTCTTCTTCTTCTTCTTCTTCTTCTTCTTCTTCTTCTTCTTCTTCGTCTTCTTCTCCTTCCCCCTCTGCCTCCTCCTCTTCCTTCTCCTTCTCCTTCTTTTTCTTTTTGGTAGCTTTTTTGGACCTAAGTTTTCAAGTCAGCTCACAGAGTTTAAATTTCAGTCTTGTAACTCTGGAGCTAACATATCTAATTTTTTTACAACCTGAGTACAAACTCATATCATATTAAAATGATAATTTTGTAATAAAATAGACATACATAAATGATTTTAAAACATTTACAAAGACTTAACACATAACAAGCACATGGTGTCAGAATGACAGTATTTGCCTGATCACTTCAATGGGCACTCTCTATACAGTTTGGGTTGTTATCGAATTCATGGATTGATCTTACACTGATGCAAAGCCAGTTAGCAGGATGATTTTGAAACAGGAAGCAAGTGAACTATTTTATACCTTAAATCAGTCATTCTCTGAACTGTGCTTCCTGTTATAGTAGCATCCAAATCATATAGTAGGTAAAGTTGGAATAGTATAACCCATTTCACTAAATTTTTTCTCATTTAGATATTTTTTCTTTCAAATTACATTAATTTTTCTATGTCAATTGCTTATATGATATCTGAAGTAAATAAAGCCACAAAAGACATCAAGTAAATATAGACAGTTCTTAAGTAACTTACAGTACAAGCTAGTAAAAAAAATATACAGTGAAGAAAGTGAAACTTGAAGACTAAACTCTTTGCTTTTGCAAGAATTTAGATGTAATGTGCTTTTTGCCCAATAGTGATGATGATTATTTTGATTATGAAGATAAATTTTAAAATACAAAGATTTTAAAGTATTAGTTGCAGCATCTTAACATCTATGTGTCCCACATTAAAACTACTCAGATACAAAATTAAAATATAAACATTTCTAGACAATGTATTGCATGAATATTGCAAATGAACATCTTTGTGAAGAACTGAGTTCTAGTGAAGTTCTCTCATAGCACATATTTCCTCCAATGTGTCTCTCTTCAAAGTACCATGAAGAAAGTTCCCAAAGCCCTAGTCACTGACACATGCTTAGAAAATTAAAATGCCACATCATCTCACTTTAGTTTCACTCTATTTCCCTATTGGGAACTTTTAACTTCTTGAGGTGAACGGTGGGATTCCTGAAGTTTCTGGCATGCTCTTTCATGATGCTTATTACTCATTCTTTCGTTTGTTTGTTTGTTTGTTTTTTGTTTTGTTTTGTTTTTTTGAGACAGGGTTTCTCTGTGTAGCCCTTGCTGTCCTGGAACTCACTCTGTAGGCCAGACTGGCCTTGAACTCAGAAATCCACCTGCCTCTGCCTCCCAAGTGCGGGGATTAAAGGCGTGCGCCACCACTGGCCAGCTTTATTACTCATTCTTTACTGACATAAAATATACCTCAATTCACAGCTGATATTTTTATGTTACTCAAAGTTACATTTCACTGGAAAACTTTCTGGAATTGTAAGCCAATTTGGTTAATGGACCAAATTTCAACTCAAGTCTTATCATTTTTTACATTTGAAATGTTACTTTGTATTGTTCTTTCTAGAATCTGCTTGTATTATTTTTACTAATCTCAAGCCTTTCCCATTTTTTTTCAATTCTTTTATTCTGTGAGGTCTTCTAACCCATACCCAGTTATCTGCTGATACTTCTGTGCTAATGGCATGCAATGAAGAGGACTTGGGTTTGGGCTCATCTCCCTCATTCCAGTTCTTGGAACAATTTGCATTATACAATGATCACATGGCCTGACTTACCCATCTATGCGGAGGGACATAGCATTTCTCAGACTATTTTGGCCAGTGTTTATATCTCTGGTGCTCTTCAGCCTCTTAGCATTCTGTGGAGTAGAGAGATGCCATGTTCTTCTGCAGACCCTGTGCTGTCTATAATTATCCATATCCCAGTCATTTCCCCAAGAACCTTAAGCCTGATCGTGTCCAGTATTTTGTCACTCCCAGATTCTGGCCTCTTAGAATACCTACTCCAAAGCTAGCAGCCATGGAATCTCTCCATCTTTGTCCTCTCTTGCTATTTAAAAACAAATGAACAGACAGACAGCTAAACAAACATAAATCAAATGCAAACATATTTTGGTGTTGTGTCACTTTTCAAATCTTTCCCCCTTCTGGATACTACTCAGTTCTCAATTGTGCACAGTAAGTATCCAGCAGTGGGATGTGTTAATGATAACATGGACTCAGTGTGTCAGTTTCCCATGCTTCAGAAAGTTTGCTCATTTCATTCTCCATACTGCAATATGTTCTCTATATACACTGTACTAGTGTCACCTGTGGATACTCTCGTTGTCTCAATGCACAAGTTATTAACTTCTAAAATGTAGCAAAGAAAAGTCAGTGTTTCCTGGTTTGTTCCAATAAAGAGGAGAAGATTTAAGATTCCAGTCTGTTTTGTTGTTCTAACACAGTTAAAACCCTGGCAATTGGAATAAACCACTGATCATCTTGGACCTTGAATTTCCACAGCAGCTTGCACTGAATCAATCCAGAGCTTTATTGTGTACATTCCTCAAACCACTGCTTTCGAGCTGTTCATTTTTATCATTTCAGCAAGTCTAACCAAGTGAATAAATGCCCTGCTTTTGAGAAGCTGTGGAATGGTTTTGACTTAAGGACACATGACCTTAGAGACTGCCTGGACTCAAGAGAGAAGCTGAGAAAAGAAAGATTTTATTGAGCATATGGGAACTTCAGAGGGAACTGGAGTTACTATCTAACAGCATGCTGGTTATGGAGGTTTTACAGAAGGAGAAAAGACAGTATGAAGGCATAAAACTCTCCTGTGGAAACAGGGTGTTCTCATCAGTAGTGAGTATTCTTCTATTAGACTCATAGCACACTAAGTAATCCAAGCTGGTGATCTTCAACAGCAAATCATTATCTAATTGATTGTTTATTAGTAAGAAACAAAAAGGTGGGCTGGAATGTGATCCATTGGCTACGAGCATACAGAGCTCTTACACAGGATGACAATTCAGATCCCAGCACCCAATGGGGGGCCCCCAACCATTTCTAACTACAGGTCCAGAGGACTCATTGCAGTATTCTGACCACGGACACTACACTCATGTGCATATGTTAACAGAAACACAAACATGCACATAATGAAATCTAAATGAAACAAAGGCATCACAGATCAACATCAATATTGCATTTGTCATTGTAGTCATTAAAATACAGATGCCATGGGTTGATCTTGGTGTTTTCAGGTATCTGTCCCACTAATGCTCCTGTAATCCTTCCTTAATGGTGTATGCTAATTTAAACAAATTAAGATACCACAATATACACACACACACACACACACACACACACACACACACACACACACACATATATATATATATATATATATATATATATATGTTGTTTTTCAAGTCTGGAAAGAGCTCTTTCAATGACCATCATTTATACAGAAACAAAATGCATCTGAATTTTGAGTAAATATGTTTTTGTTGGGAGAAGAAATAGAACACAGTTGTATGTATTCAAATGTATCAAACACTTCTTATAAAGAGTAAGAGAGATGTTTACATTTTGATTCAGCAAAGGCAAATTAAATACATGTTAATAAAATGTTTTAAATGCCTTTTAATAAAAATTCTTACTCATTTAAAAATAATCCAAATACTTAACTTAATCTCTTACAGGAAAATATCTAATACTAGAGATTTTCTGGGATATTAACTTCCCTGAGTCATAAGGTAATTATTATTATTAAAATTTTATATTATAGTTTGGAAAATTCAAGTTCTTTTGATTGTTTATCTTATATAATAGCAAACAATTATTTTAAATATACAGTAGATTATTTAAATAAAAATAATATGTTTCCTATTTTGAAAATAAACACTGTGTGCTTTTCTGAAAAGGAAATTTTCAGAAGTGCACAGTTGAGAAATGAAGACACAGTATTAGTCTTTCAACACTTCTTCATCGTTTCACACAAACCTCTTTCTCACTGTCCATCTTGATTTTATTGGTTCAGATTTTCATGTTCTATTCTGCACTTTTGCATACTAAAATAATATTTGAAAACAAGCATAGAAGCTTTTCAAGACTAGGGTCTGAAAATAAGTTTTAATTCTAACATTGGAATTTATTATAAGAACATGAAAGAAACAAAACCCCAAATAATCAAGATGAAAATGTGCAAACATATTGAAAAGGCAGTTTTCAAAAGATGAAATAAAAGCAATCGAGGATGTGTGGAAATGTTCAACATCTGTACTCATCTGGGAAAGGGAGTGAAACCTCACTGAGTGTCATCTCACCATGTCACGAAGCTCTCAACAAGAGCCAAACAGCACCAGTATGCTAATATCACTGAGGAAATGTGAAGTCTCTGGATGCGGAATCTCATTGCTTACAGCTGCTGGTGTGGTTTCAGGAGATTCTGTAATCTTTAAAATCATGTTTTATCTTGCAGAAGTATAGCATTATGGATGGACAGTGAAGTGATATTTAATTTGAGTCTAATCCCAACACTGAACAAGCCATATTATTCTCTTAATCAAATCAAGCTTTATCTATCTATTATCTATTTATATAGTCAATTTTGATTCCTCAGTCTTTATACTATAGTGTTGATCCCAAGAGCTATCCTTGATTTGCACCATGATCATAGAGATTGCTCTTCAGATAGCCAAATTGTAACAGCCTATAATCCTGGAAGCCCATAATAATGATGACATGTAGACATAGAACATAAGCTTTCTTTGTTTTAAAATTCACTAAAGCGTATTCATGCATGTCCACCTTTGCATAGGGACTTGGTAAATGTTAAGTGTCAAAAATTTAAAAGAAATTAGTCACTGAATAATTGAAATGGTGATTAAAGTATTCCTGGAGACATAAGAATTATTCAAATAATACATTGCTATACAAGGAGAGAATCATTTTTCTTAAAAGGTATTTGAGATACCAATTATTACATTAAATTTTTGACTTTATTGTGTTAGATTTTGTCAAGTGCTATGTACAGACACCACTGAGTTCTCCTTCTTTTTCTCCATCTTTTCCTCCTCATCTTCTTCTTCTCTATATGACTTGGCAAATGATTGATAAATTTCAGTTTCTTAATGTTTTCATGAATATTCATGTAACCATAATAAGATAATAATATTTATTAGATTGTAGATGAGTGACACCAAACCACTCATTATACATTACATATCAAAGGTAAATTTTATTATTATATATGAGATAAGAAAATAACATTCATAATCACTTTATATTAGATGAATATTCTGTTTATTAAACTATAACTGAAGAATTATTTTAATATATTAAATTATTTGCAAGAGTTTTTTATGCAGGGAGTCTAAGATCTAGGTGTAAAAAAATCTTCATAGATGACTATTTTCCTTCTGTATCTTTACAAGATAAGAAGTAAAGATCTTTGATTTATCTCCTTTAAGAGGAATAGTCCTATAGTGTAAGCTTTTGTGTTTTGCCATGACAAAATATCTGCCAACCATAACTTAAGAGAAATGTATATAGGCAGTATAATCACTCCATGGCCTCGGCATCAGTTCCTGTTTTCTGACCTGATTGAGTTCCAGTCCTGACTTCCATTAGAGATGAATAGCTGTGTAGAAATGTAAGCCGAATGAACTATATCCTTTCCAATTTGCTTCTTGGTCATGATGTTTGTGCAAGAATAGAGACCCTGACTAAGACAGCCTATGAGTAAAAAAAAACATTTTAGACAAGATATTTGATGTGATATACAACAAAAAAACTGGTGAATGTTAAATAAACTATCATGAAAACTATGGCTATGGGTAAAAAGTTTTGATCAGTTTCTGAATGAGATTTTGTCAGTGCATGGGACTGTATAAGTGGTAATGTAATTTCCATCTCCTTCTGACTGGTTACGTCTGGTGATGATTATTAAAATCTCTCTCTCTCTCTCTCTCTCTCTCTCTCTCTCTCTCTCTCTCTCATATGTTTGAATTCCACAAAAAAACAAAAGACAAAAACAAAATAAGAAAAAAACCATGGTTTGTTAAATGGTAATAATTATGATAATCAGTTCAAGTACTAAAATGATAAGTTGCTACTAAGATGCACAAATGAAATCAGGATGGATTTTTATTTTTTTTTTTCTGAAAATTCAAATACCTTATACTGTTGAAATGAAGACCCCAAAATATTGTTTTATTTTAATTTTTTGATACTTTATTTACATTTCCAATGTTTCCCCCTTTCCAGGTCTCCACTTTGGAAATCCCCTATCCCCCCATCCGCCCCTCTCTATGAGGGTATTCCCACCCCACAAACCCCCACCCCCACCGCCCCACCCACTCCTGTTGTCCCACCTTGACATTTCCCTTTACTGGGGCCTCTAACACCCTCAGGCCCAAGGGCCTTTCCTCTACCTGATGGCCAGCAAGGCCCTCATTTGCAACATATATGGTCTGAGCCACAGGTCCCTCAATGTGTATTCTTTGGTTGGTGGTCCAGCCTCTAGGAGCACCGGGGGGTCAAAATAATTGACACTTTTACTCCCTCCATGGGGCTGCAAACTCCCTCAGCTCTTTCAGGCCCTTCTCTAACTCCTCCATCTGGGACCTCACTCTCAGTCCAGCTGTTACTGTAAAGTGAAACTTGGGTATTCCGAACTTTTGGGCTAATATCCACTTATCAGTGAGTACATACCATGTTCGTTCTTTTGTGACTGAGTTACCTCACTCAGGATGATATTTTCAAGTTCCATCCATTTGCCTGCAAATTTCATGAAGTCATTGTTTTTAATAGCTGAGTAGTACTCCATTGTGTAAATGTGCATTTTCTGTATCCATTCCTCTGCTGAGGGATATCTGGGTTGTTTCCATTTCTGGCTATTATAAATATGGCTGCTATGAACATAGTGGAGCATGTGTCTTTATTATATGTTGGAGCTTCTTCTGGATATTTGCCGAGGAGAGATATAGTTGGGTCCTCAGGTAGTATTATGTCCATTTTTCTGAGGGTCCGCCAAACTGATTTCCATAGTAGTTGTACCAGTTTGCAAACATACCAACAATGGAGGAGTGTTCCTCTTTCTCCACATCTTTGCCAGCACCTGCTGTCACTTGAGTTTTTGATCTTAGCCATTGTGACTGGTGTGAGGTGGAATCTCAGACTTGTTTTGATTTACATTTCCCTGATGACTAAGGATGTTGAAAATTTCTTTAGGTTCTTCTCAGCCCTACGAATTTCCTCAGTTGAGAATTTTCTGTTTAGCTCTGTTCCCCATTTTTTGATAGTGTTATTTGTTTTTCTGGAGTGTAACTTCTTGAGTTATTTGTATATGTTGGATATTAGCCCACTATTGGACGTAGGATTCGTTAAGATCTTGTTCCAATCTGTTGGTTGCTGTTTTGTCCTATTGGCAGTGTACTTTGCCTTACAGAAACTTTGCAATTTCATGAGGACCCATTTGTCGATTCTTGATCTTAGAACATAAGCCATTGGTGTTCCATTCAGGAACTTTGCCCCTGTACCCATGTGTTCAAGGCTTTCCCCACTTTCTCTTCTATTAGATTCAGTGTATCTGGTTTTATGTGGAGGTCCTTGATCCACTTGGACTTGAGCTTTGTACAGGGAGATAGGAATGGATCAATTTGCATTCTTCTACTTGTAGACTGCCAGTTGAACCAGCACCATATGTTGAAAATGCAGTCTTTTTCCACTGGGTGGTTTTAGCTCCTTTGTCGAAAATCAAGTGTGTGTAGGTGTGCGGGTTCATATCTGGGTCTTCAATTCTACTCCATTGATCTACCTGCCTGTCACTCTACCAATACCATGCAGTTTTTATCATGACTGCTCTGTAGTACAGCTTGAGGTCAGGGATGCTGATGCCCCCAGAAGTTCTTTTGTTGTTGAGAATAACTTTTGCTATCCTAGGTTTTTTGTTCTTCCAAATGAATTTTAGAATTGCTCTTTCTAAGTCTATGAAGAATTGAGTTGGAATTTTGATGGGCATTGCACTGAATCTGTAGATTGCTTCTGGCAGGATGGCCCTCTTTACTATATTAATCCTTCCAATCCATGGGCATGGGAGATTTTTCCATCTTCTGAGGTCTTCTTTGATTTCTTTCTTCAGAGACTTGAAGTTCTTGTCATACAGATCTTTCACTTGTTAGGTTAGAGTCACACCAAGATACTTTATATTGTTTGGGACAATTGTGAAGGGTGTAATTTCCCTAATTTCTTTCTCAGCCTGTTTATCCTTTGAGTATAGGAAGGCTACTGATTTCTTTGAGTTAATTTTATATCCGGCCACTTTGCTGAAGTTGTTTATCAGCTGCAGCAGTTCTCTGGTGGAGGTTTTGGAGTCACTTAAGTATATGATCATATCACCTGCAAAGAGTGATATTTTGATTTCTTCCTTTTCAATTTGTATCCCTTTGACCTCCTTTTGTTTTCTAATTGCTCTAGCTAGAACTTTAATTACTATATTAAATAGATAGATGTCTAGTTCCTGATATTAGTGGGATTGCTTCAAGTGTCTCTCCATTTAGTTTGATATTGGCTATTGGTTGGCTGTATATTGCTTTTACTATGTTTAGGTATGGACCTTGAATTCCTGATCTTTCCAAGACTTTTATCACAAAGGGATGTTGAATTTTGTCAAATGCTTTTTCAGCATCTAATGAAATGACCATGTGGTTTTTATCTTTGAGTTTGTTTATGTAGTGGATTACATTGTTAGATTTCTGGGTAAAATAACATCGAAAATAACAGGAGCCAACAATCACTATTC
>CM052713.1:7721584-7736733 GCA_028551405.1 Uromys caudimaculatus
GTATTTGTCATGGAGGTCATATGTCACCATTTAGGGTGGTTGTGCAGCTATGTCTCTCTTCTTGAAGCATTCCCTCCTAAAGGAAGGATTTCAGCAAGTTACAAGAACCCACAAGAGATTCATGTGAAACAGGAGTAACTCCTGGAGGTTATATTAGCAGCAAATAGTTACTTCATAACACCAGAACACTGCTACGTATTCAACTATAAAACTGTTAATTATAGTCAGATTCTACATCTTAGAAACTGGAAAAAAGGCAAGACTAGAGTGTAAATGTGTAGTTTGGCTGAGAGTGTCTTATCAACTGCATTAGCTTTTTGTATCTAAAATAAAAAAATGTAAGCCAAGAAACTGCTATTATTTTTCCCTAAAAGCGAAATCTGTTCCCCCTAAAATTTCCACAGTGAAATAGCTCACATGAAATCAGACCAAATATGGAAAAATTGTGAGAACAGAGGAGAAGCAGGCATGTGTCCCTGAGTGACATTGATGACTGAGAGGAATACCACAAATGCACCCATCTTAAGAGGCCAGAGTTGGTAAGGAGAGGCCTGTCCAACACCATCAGCACAGGGTGTTAAATATGGCACTGCTTCAGGCAGTACTCACAACAGCAGCGTCAGAGGCTGCACCATGTTTGTGATATTATGTCTGCGGTAAATCGATGCCAGGAAAATACTTCAGGGAAGTATTTTTTCCCTAAATCATAAGCAGATAACATTGAAAGCATCCCCCCAAAAGGGTTATGCTTATCATGAAGTGTTACAACACACACTGAAAAACACATAGTATGATGGAGTCACAGGACACAAGGAGGATAAATAACTTTCACGGCAAAGATCAGATGTGAATTATTACAACCATACAGCCATTCTAAATACCTATTTACCCCTTATCTACCATATATGTACTATAAGCAATATATCATATATAATGTACACATGTATACACACATGTACATATATTTGCATGTCTCTATATATGTATATATAATATAAAAGCAGTATTTTTATAAATGATGGATAGGATTTAAATCTCATACTTACTCACTGTCATTAGATTTATAACTATACTCCTTACCTCATTAAATTTCTGTGTCTCAATGCATTTTCAAAAGGATTCATATGTAGCTCGTCAGGTCCTAAGCTCATTTTTCACCTCCAGTACCACCACTGTGCCCATTATGTGATTTGATGTTTACTTGTGCTCATTGTATTTTTATAGTGTATGTTACTGTCATCATTATTTGATTAATTTCTTCACTCACTCATGCTTTTCCTAGTCATCCTGATTGATAGCACTGCTTGTACAGTTCCTGAGAGTGAAACTGAAGTGCCACAGCAACTACTCTTAGTGAACTGCTTCTCATTGTCGCTATAATCTCAGGGTAGTTTGTAAGTGCAACTAGAAGATAGTTGTCTTGGTCAAAAGAACAAGTTCAGAGATTTAAGAAATTTATTGGAATTCAGGGATTGGAAATAAATCTCTAAACATTTTAGTTTAGTTTAGCACAAAGACACATTAATAGATATTTTCATAATATTCTTATAAATTTCTATTTCTTAATATTAAATTCCAATTAAAATGTCCAAAAATATAAATAAATGTAATGTATAATCAACTGAACACAAGCCATATTTATTTAGTTCAAAGTTTGAGATGAACACGGAACAAATTCAAGTTGGTATTTTGCTTTTCTCTTCATTGATATGGAGCAAAAATATTTGAAAGTATTTCAGTCACCACCAGATAATATAACTCATTGAGCAGTTAGGTCATTTAGGCAATATGTTATGATATGATAATATCATATGATAATGTAATATGATTAAAAAATAAGTGATAAAATGGGGTATCAAGAATAATAAAAATGGAATCAACCTAATCCTCCACCAACAGATAAATGGATAAAACAGTACACATGTAAGCAGATGCACATGTGGGTACAGTATAACATGCAAAACAGAGAGCAAGACAAGCTAATGTAAAGGCTGTGGAAGGGCTGAATGCAAGTAATTGATATGAGTTATGAAAGAAGATATAAACCTAATTGCTTTTCTAGTTCTAATTATGTTGGAATTTTTGTTATTTACGGTAGATATGTGGATAAATATATTCAACACTGGAGGGAAAAATTCAATTTGAACCTTCATAGCTTTGATTTGAATGACAATTTCTGTTGTTAATTAATTTTTATGTATTTGGGGTATGGTTAATTTTAATGTGTGGTTTTTTATTTATTTTTAATTTTTTTAAAGAAAAATAAATTTTAAAAGTAAAACTCAGATTGTAGAGATGGAAGAACAGGCCAGAATTGTGGTGTGAAGCTCCATAGTGCTAACCATGTAACTGACAATAGACAAAGTAGTGTAAAGGCAGTTCTTACAGATGTGAGCAGCTGGAGGCTCTGACACAAGTACCCTGAGAGCTTGTGACTCTTATTTACAAAGGACATGTGAGAGAAGGTTTCCATGGAAGTTGCCATAGTCATGATAAACAACTGAGAAAGAACACCTAAGACTTAAGAGGACTATGGAAAAAGTCTAATAATTTCAAATAAAAAACACTAAATCCTAATTTAACAGTGGCATTTGAGAGAGAGAGAGAGAGAGAGAGAGAGAGAGAAGCCACAGAGCCACAATCCTCAGACATTACTGTCAAAAGTCATCAAGATAAAGAAATGACTGAGGCAGCCTGATGATGGTAATGTGGAAAGTGCAGAAGAGCAAGAAAGGTCTTCAACTCTGGAGATTATAGAGTTGAAAACAAATAACCATGTGGACTTAGGATAGTGTGCATTTTAATTTGTAGGAGAAAGTCTTTAGGACTTGCTGACAGGTTTGATGTTGAGGAGTCAAACCTGAGAGTTCTGGTTTTGAATAAATAAGAGACTTCTAGAACATTGGAATAAATGGTGCTTGTTCATTGACTGGAAGCATGAAATGATTATTATAACTTATTAAAAGTGACACAGCTTTCTACAAAAGAAACTGCGAACAAGAAGAACTCCATTAGGAAAATTATAGTGTCATGTTTACAGACAGCTATGATGGGACCCTGAGTAGTATGAGACACCCTCAGTTTCCTTGAGTCCTGAGGAAACAGAGGGAGATGTTTGTTCTCATCAATGTAGGAGCAGAAAGGTGGCCTCCTTGTAGTGATCTAGCCTATGTGCCAGAAGCCAAGATGATACCTATATGGACTCTTTATAACCCAAGGTGACCTTGGATCTGGGTGTTAGGAAGATGAGCAAACCTGGATCTACAGGGGGCTCAACTATTTTTAAAAGCCCCTCAAGATCTCAGAATGTGCTGCTTACCAGCTCTCTGCGGAGAGCTGCAGGGAGTCGTCCTCTGGTTTCTGGAAAAGGAACCTGACACAAGAGGGTTGTTGCTTAACAGAGTGGACTCTAGGTATTCCAGCAGGAAAGGCATGTGAACTAGAGACTTCAAGGAAAGAAGGTGAGGGAATAATTTTGAAATTAGAGCAGGATGGCTCAATCTGCAGTGTCCCAGAAGAAGTAAAATTTATTCACTTATCTGTCATTTCAGTCTACACATTTAGAATGCTGTTACAAATGTTTTTAGATTTTAAAACAGTCATATGACTGAGTGGTCAAGATATCTGTACATAAGCATTAATATTTAACTAAGCAATTGCTTGATTGAACAGGAACCATTGTAGTACAGGGTGACATAATGAGTAGTTCAGGATGATTCAAGATTTTTGTTTCCCTTGACTCCACATCTACATGCTGAGATTGCAAGCATCCACTATCAAGTAACATCTACACAGTATTAGGTATGGAATTCAGGATTTTATGCATGTTAAGCAACTAATCTGCCAAGTGAGCCACAGTGCCCATACTCCTTATCACATTTACTAAGAGAAAAATAATTCCCAGCATTTGGAAATGTGTGTCAGAGCACACCTGAGAAAAACTGGAACGCCATGGATACGAAGTTATGTTGAGTATTCTAATAAAGGCCTGTGCTCATGAATTAGGGGGAAAAATAAGCAGAGAGAGGAAGACAGCAAGAAGGAAAGAGTGGGTGGCATTTTTTCTCAGAGAGGAAAATAAATTCGTGCATCAAGTGAGTCAGGGATTATGTGCTGATTAATGTTTTACCTAATACATTTTAACAGAATGTGACACCACACACCTATTAATCTCTCATAATAGCATCATGGCCCCAAACAGATGTTCTTTAACTTTCCAAGTCCTCAAAATTCAGGAAAGGTGATGTCCAGTCTTTCAAGTAATGTGATTAATTGTAGTTAAATCAGCATAATGATTGCCTCAGGCTAAGGATTTGTGAGAACACATTCTCAGATAATAGAATATGCCCTCACAAATGAAAAGAATCATCTTTAAGAATGAAAACTAAATGTATTACCAGGAAGCATTTTCAGTTTCAGATTGCACAGCCCATCCTACTCTAGCAATTTTCCTGAGCCTTTAATATAGTAAAAGGCTAGAGGCTGAGGCACGGTCCCAGAGAGCTTTGTGTGCAGCTGTACCTGAGACAGGGCAGGTTCCAAGTTAGTCAGTAAGCTGTGTTAAGGAAGGATTGTGTTGTCCATGCTTTCTATTTTTTGACTAGGAATTATCCTTTTTGTTTTAAATCCAATTTCATATTGTTGCATCTGACAATTAAATGGGGGAAACAAAGAGGATTAAGAGAAGAAATCCTGCTTGGTGGGGCCTGATTTTTACCCTCGCTCTCAGAAGGTAGAAGCTGGTAGATCAGCCCAAGTTTTGAGATTATCCTGACAGCATAGTGAGACCATGTCTCAAAGCTAATGGTAGCAATTCCAAACAAAGTGATTAAAAGGAAGCCATGATTAAACGTTGACATTATGTGTCTATGGAAAGATCTTGATGTCTCAGATGCTGGCCTCACAGGCTGCATTCCATTGCAATGGACACCATGAGATTATGGAAGGGAACACAATAGGAAAGTGATACTAAATGTCTTCCCCATCTGCTCCCGGTCAGCACCCACTGGCTTTCCTCATCTTTAGAGACTTTTGTATCTTCAGGATTAGCCCATGTACAGTCATGATTGGTTGTTTCTCTCACATAGTTGTTATTCCTTATTTCATTTTCTCAGTCTCTATCCCCCTGTCACCATATGTTCAAACAATGGCTCTTGGGAAGGCTCTATCCTCCCACCATCATAGCACCTTGAACTCTGCATCCTCACTGATCTGAGATTTAGCCTTGGATCCTAGTAGGAAGTCCATTCCTCCACACTCATTCGCAGATCAGATTAGACAGGACTGTGGGCCACCTGCTTTTCTATTCACAGACAAGTGTGAAGACTTCATTACGTTTCTGACATTTCTGTCATCTGAAGTGTGTGTCACAATTGATAGCATTACCCTCATGTTCAAAATCATCCTGCAGCTACATGCTTTTCAGAAGCAGTCTGTTCTGCCCAACTACTCTGAAAATTAATCTATGACAAGCCTGCCTTGCTAAGGGCAATGTCAGCATAGTTTTTATTTTCCTCAAGCTGAATGAAAGAACACAGGCTTTCAGTGTCTGATTCTTCAAAGCAAGTAATTGTACACATAATTTAAGAGCCAAATGCATTGTTATTTTCATGTTTCCCATTTTAAAGGAATAATTAAGTCATTAATCTCATTTCTATTATACTGCCTAAATATGTTAGGGCATTCATTGTTGGTTAATAACAAATGACAGAATTACTTTCCTCATTGCTATGAAAAAGTACATGGCAAATGCAACTTAAGGAAGGAAGGTTTGTTTGTTTGCTCATAGTTTGAGGGTATAACTCAGCCTGGAGGAGAGAAATCAGCATGGCAGGCAGGAGTGTGAAGCAGCTGATCACATGGCACCCGCAAGCAGAGGGAGAAAAATTCTGGTCTTTTGCTTTCTTTCATCTGTTTGTTTAGTGAAAACCTCAGCCCATAAAATGATATCCTTCACATTTAGAGTAGATCTTCTTACCTCAATTAAACTAATCTAGAATTTCCCTTAGAGACTTGCCCAGTGGCTTGTCTTTTAGCTGATTCTAGGTCATTTCAAGTTGGCAGTCAATATTTACAATCAGAAATAGCATGGGGGTTTGATTGTGTGTGGAACTTTCAGACCATTTTGGGTTATAACTGTGCCAATTTTCATTCCCAAAGAATAAGAAGCTTCATTTAAATCCTTACCAAAACTAGTTATTTTTTATTTTAGTAACACCCATGCCAACAGCTGTGTGGCGATATTTCAAACAGTTTAAATTTGCCTCTCCTTGAGGATTAGAGATGTTGAGCATGTTTAATAATACTCATGACACTTTGGACGCCAACCTTTTATATGACGTATGTTTTACAAGTACTTTCTCCTATTAGATATCTCAAAATATTTCAGATGTTGCAGTTTATAAGTCAGAAATACAGGTCATTACTGTGTTTTAAATTTAAGTAACTACTTTTAAGGGTTGGATTTGGAAAGTGAAATTACTGTATTTTTAAATCTAAGAAAGAATAAAATTTGAGAAAAGCCTTCTGATTCACATATGAAATTGAAAATGTGACTTTTATATTATGCCAAGTTTTCATTTGATTAACTTATATTAAACAAAGACATCTATCTATCATCTATGTGTCATTTATCTCTGTATATTTGTATCTCTTGATGAATCTCCATCTATCTATCTATCTATCTATCTATCTATCTATCTATCTATCTATCTATCTACAGATAGATAGATAAATGTACAGATGTAAGTATTGATTTAGTCTTTCTTTTTTCTGTCACTCATATGTACACAAAAACCAAAAATGATTAGCTAAGTAAGTCTGGCAAATTATTTCTAAACTATCTCACATTTTAGAGTCTTTTTATGAATTTCTATGAATTAAGAATATAGTGAACTAAATTTCTTTTTATAGACATGAATATTTCCATCAAGTCACATAATACACCTCTTTGAACTTTTGAGAACACTGGTGCCACAGCATTTAAAAATAACCGAATTTTAAAAATAACACGGGACTATCAAATTGCCTTTGAAATTCTAAAAGTACATCTATTTCTGACCCTGCTCCTGGCAATATTAATAACACATCCAAATTGTGGTCTTGAAAACACTTTAAGCAATTCTAGATACACTTAGTCAAGCTCCTCAGAGTATTTCAAAGAATATTGGTCAGGTATCAAGAATTCAGCCAATTCCAAAGTTTGTGTCACTTGGTGTTAACCTTGAATACTATCTGTTTTAAACTCTACTAAGTTTTCAGGCTTTAAAATGTATTATTAATCACTATTTCCCAAATGCAGCTGTTTCACCTCTCATCATTGGTGCGTGTGAATGAGTGTTAATTGATTTCTTAGTAAATTCAAGGCTTGAGAAAGTTGAGAAATGTTTAAGTTCTGCCTAGGCCTGTGAAATCTTCCCATTTTGGGAACACAAGTTCTGAAAATTCTCTTTCCATCTATGAATCTAAACTTTCTTACTAATAGTATTTTATAATTTCTCTTATTGCCTTGAGGACATACTTTGATAAAAACTTAACACCATCTATGGATAGTAGAGGAGAAACAATTGGCCAGTATTTCTACAGATATTTTTACTGCCCATTGGTTCTGTGCAAAGTCCAAGTCAGAACATATTCTGTCCATGCTGAAAGGGTCTGACTGCTATGAATGTCATACTAAGGGTGCCTGTGATACACACAGAAGGAGCAGAAACCACAGTGTTGGTAGACATTAGAAAAAAATATCTTCAGTGTTTTTTTGTTTTTTTCTTTTCTTCCTTCTTTTTAAAGTATTTCTCACTGGAACAGAAATGTAAGTGGGGAGACAGAGGCTCAAAATCAATGACAATACAATACATTTTAAAATTTGTTTTATGGAAAACTATTTTTATTCCACATATTGATTCTCATTCATTGAAGTTATCAAAATTTAAGAGTCTTAAATACATTAAAATGCACAAATGAAGAATATTAGGAAAGAAGCATATTTATAAAACATCTGAAGTGGGCATGCATATGCACTCATAAAATTAAGATGGCAAACCTTCCTGTCTTCTAAGGCTCTGTTCTTTACCATCTCCTCCTTCATTTTCTTTCTTTTCTGCCTTTCCTGGATTACCTTCCACCAGCATGACCCTGTTTGGCATCAGTCATTCTGTTAGAGATAGCATATAGCTGGGATCATCATCTGGATTAAAGCTTCTATGAACAGATTAGGGGACTATACCACCAGAGTAATTCCTTAGATTTTTCCTTCCCCCCCCTTTTTTGGTCTTTTATTTTTGAGAGCACTTGAATTCTCTAATGATTTAATTTCTAATCTCTAGAAACTATGAGCAAATTACATTTCATAGCTAAATGTTTTTCAGTTTTAAGGAAAACTAATGATTGAAGATGAGGATGTTTTTCTACATTGTTAAAGAAGCATGAATAAAATTATTTCTATCCTTGAAAACAGTTCTCCTGCCAATCCTCAAAAAGCACTGGTCAGAGAGACATGATAGTTCCATCTAAGGAAGAAAGAAGGTGTGTCAACAAGGAGGCTGGCAAGTTCTAGTAGGAGCTTCCCAGACAATACTTACTTCCAGTGAGTCATCCCCTGAGGAGCAATGTTGCTGTTGCCATCTCTACAGGAAAGTCCTGAAGTGCTTGCACTTATTAACCCCTGGTGCCTCTACACCCTTGAGCATTAAATAAGACAGGATAGTTTTATTTCCCTCCATTCTGCCAACACAGAGGACAAATGTCAATAATTTAAAACATATTCATAGACTCTGAAAAAAGAAGGAAAGGTGAATATAGGATATCATTTAAAATATGATGTTTGACACACAGGACATGTTGCAATAATTTAGTGTGGAAAACCTTATCTGCTGCTCACTCAGGCAAACAGAAATGTAGAATTTATAAAAGAACTTAGTTTAACTTAATGCAATACTATAAAGCAAACAAGGACACACACACACACACACACACTCACATACACACACACACACACTTAGGGCTGACAATAACATGGAAGCAGCACAGAACATGCTCAATTCACTGAAAATGTCAAGGTTGTAGCTTGAGGTTATAAAGTCCATATGCTCAACTATATTGAAAATTGAGAGATAATCCTTCCTGTATCTTGGAAAAGATTGATTTATTAAAATGAAAGAAACCAGTTACAGGGTAATAAGTAAGTGTCTAACATTTACACAATATGAAATGTTAATTTCAAGTTGACTATCAATTAAGGAGTTGTCTAGTAAAGACACCTATCTCCTTCTGTAAAGTTTAAGAAGATCCATTAAGGCTGTTTCTTTCCTGAGCTTCTCTGTTTGGAACAGGCAAAGAGATTTCTAGGGGCCCATATGTGGTAAGAGATTCTAGATGCAGTAAAACCCCAGAAGCTTACATATCCTTTCAGTTGATGATCATTCCATCCTCCATATTTCAGAGCTGTACACATCTACTTCTAAACCTTTAGAATATGAAGAAGTGGTATGTAATAATGAATAGTTAAATATTTCATAATTACTAGCCAAAACTTTATTATTATCATGTTGACTCTCAAAACAATTATGAGATAATGTTTTTATGATCACACTCATTTTGAAGATGATAAAAGTGAGAAATAATTGGGTTTTATAAAATTCTCACAGTCAAATACCAGTAATAATTATAACAGTCATTTTTATCTCAGTGATTCATGAGGTTACTAAATCCCTGAAGAAGTGTCAACCAGTACTTATGGACATGCGTGGAAACAATTTATGTCACCATTTCAACAGAAATAAATAGCATTTTTTTCTAAAAATATATTGGTATGAAGGAATGACTCTGTGACCTTAAAATTCTGTATTATTCTTTGTGTGTCAAGGACATTCAATATTTTATGAATTCTAGACTTTTCAAATCTGAGAGATTTATTTCATTTAGTATTATTAAGTTAATAAAAATAGACCCTTTGGTAAAGGAAATCAATACCATACAGTGCTAGCATTTCTCAAAGTAGACAGGAAGTCATGTGAAAGTCAGCTTACTTAATGTAAGGTCACAGCCAATTTACTTTTGCTAAATATATACTTAAAAAGAGATTACATCATTCAGCATTCTGTAACACAAGAAAGGACTCACTAATTAATATTTATTTAGGGAAAAACATACAACTTCTGAAAACATCTTTCAATTTGATCTTCCTTAATATTCCTCATTTTTATTAAATTAAGTTCTGGGAACTGGCTTAGATCTATTTTGTGCAATGTTCTTTAAACATAATTTTTTTTCTTGTAAAATGCCCTTGAGTTGAGCTGATTATATAATATAAGACTATCTGTTATTTGGTGGTGTCTTATTGGGCTGTGAAACGAAGTCTCTCAATATCTAAAATGCTCATTATTTCGACAGTATGAAAAAGCACAATGTGTGTATACTTAAATTCATAATAACATACTGGTATTAAATGATGCTTGAAAAATATCAAGGCTAATTATTTTCAAATCCTTCAGACCAAGAGGTACGAATATGACACACTAAAATTGGATGTTTGTTTTCAGAGGTTATTTCTTTGATTATGGGTGGGTAGGTGGGAGGAGGAATTCCCTCACAGAGGCGGGGAGGGGGAGGGGACACGGGGTTTCCAAAGAAAAGGGGAATCATCGGAAATGTAAATAAAGTATCAAAAATAAAGAAAGAAAAGGAAAAAAAAAATTAAAGCATTTCTTCTGTGTGTGTCTGTGAATGTATGTGTATGTATACTTCTGTGTGCCCTAAAATCTGTATACTCACAAAATAATATATATGTGTGTATATATGTATATGTTTAATACATACATATACATAATTATATAATTATTTAATAATTATATATAAAATATATGTTAGATCTTAAATATGCCTTTGAGCTGGTATACTTAAAGAATTTTCATGATTTTATGAGTAAGAATTGCTAAATGGAATATTTATTCATTCTGGCTAAAGTACTTTCAGTATCAGTTGTCTGGTATGTGACCTCTAACTCATGGGTTTCTGTTCACATTGCTATTCTGAAAAGTCACACACTTGGCACATCTAGATCAGATATGGCTGTGAGCCACCACCATACTGTAAATAGACTGTATCATTTATCTCTAGCATCAGAAGCCTCAGTGTTAATCTTGACTTTAGTTAACAATATAGCAACAAGTTATAAAAACAAACAAACAAAATCACATGGAAATCACTAGCTTTAAATTGCCCCAAATCATCCAGCAAAATGTGTCTTCAATTATTCCATGACTTTTTACAATTAAAATACAAATTTCCACACTTATTATGAATAATGAGTATTTATTAGAAAAAAAAAAGAAATATTTTTGTTGTTAGAGATCATATCCAGAGGCTAGGCAAGGCCCCTGGCTAGGAATGGGGCCACCTAATCATCTCAAAATTCTTAACCCAGAGGGCTCCTATTTAAAGGAAATACAGGGACAATATGTGGAGCAGGGACTGAAGGAAAGGTCATCCAGAAACTGCCCCACCTGGAGATTCATCCCATATGCAGACATCAAACCCATACACTATTGTGGATGCCAAAAAGTGCTTACTGACAGGATTCTGTTAAAACTGTCTCCAGTGAGGCTCTGCCAGAGCCTGACAAATACAGAAGAGGATGCTTGCAGCCAACCATTGAACTGAGCAGAGTGTCCCCAGTAGAGGAGTTAGAGAAAGGACTTAAGGAGCTGAAGGGGTTTGCATCCCATAAGAAGAACGACAATATCAACCAACCAGAAACCCTAGAGCTCCTAGGTACAAAAATAAAAAAGTCTGTTTTCAAAGTTCAGTAGTTATGTGCAGTTGTCAAGGCAACAAAGCAGAGCATATACTAAATAGCACAATGTCAAAATATGGTGCAAGTGAAATTTCAGTTGTGTATAACCTATGTGATGCATGAATGGGTGCTGATGTGTAATTAGTATGGTCATTGTAGAAGAGTTTCCTCCACATACAATCAGGCCTTCAAACATCTCCTTACTCTATCTGTGGTGGGAAACCTGTGCCGGGGCCACCAGGGTTCCATAGCCAAGTAGTGCCAGGAGAAAGCTACACTCCCAAGAGCATGGAAGAGCCATGAGTGGAGATAAGACAAGCACTACTGTTCACCGGGACCTGCGCTGGACCCGCCTGGAACCCGCGGGACACAGGGACTGAGGTAAAGTTGGGCATAGGGACATTCCGGTTTCCATCTGTGGCAGGAGACCTCTGCCTGGGCCACCAGGGTTCCATAGCCAAGCAGCTCCGGGAGAAGGTAACCCTCCCAGAAGCGTGGAAAAGCCGTGAGTGGGGATATCAAGCACCACTGCTCACCGGGACCTGGGGACCTCACCCTGAGCCATAGGCCTCCAGGAGAGAGCTGGTGTCCCAGGAGTGCTGACACACCTTTGAGCATGGGCAAAACCACCACTTCTGTTCAAACTCACTGGATCAAGAGGGACTCGTACAGAGCCATCAGGACACAGGAATCATGGGACAGCTGGGGACAAAATTCTTTTGGATTCTATCTGCACTCCAGAGCTGACCCTGTGCAAAAGCTCTCCAAACCCAAATACCTCTCAGAGAGAGCTGGTCTTCAAGAAGTATTGATACAGAGTCCTAAAGGAGAGACAAGCCACAGCCAGACAGAGTAAGATCACCTAACATCAGAGTTAACAAGATGGCAGAAGGCAAGGGCAAGAACATAAGGAACAGAAACCAAGGCTACTCAGCATCATCAGAACCCAGCTCTCCCACCACAGGATGCCCTGGATACCCCAACACACCAGAAAAGCAAGACTTGGATTTAAAATCAGTTCTCATAAAGATAATAGAAGACTTTAAGAAAGAAATACAAGAGAACAGAGGTAACCAAGCAGAAACCCTTAAAGAGGAAACAGAGAAATCCATTAAAGAATTACAGGAAAACACAATCAAACAGACAAAAGAAATGAGCAAAACTATCCAGGAGCTATAAATAGAAATAGAAACAAGAAAGAAATCACAAACGGAGACAACCCTGGAGATGGAAAACCTAGGAAAGAGATCAGGAGTCATAGACGCAAGCATAACCAACAGAATACAAGAGATAGAAGAGAGAATCTCAGGAGCAGAAGATACCATAGATAACATTGACACAACAGTAAAAGAAGATACAAAAATGCAAAAAGCGCCTAACCCAAAGCATCCATGAAATCCAAGACACAATGAGAAGACAGAACCTAAGGATAATAGGTATAGAAGAGAGTAAAGATTCCCAACTTAAAGGAGCGGTAAATATCTTCAACAGAATTATAGAAGAAAACTTCCCTAATGTAAAGAAAGAGATGAACATAAATATACAAGGAGCTTACAGAACTCCAAAAAGACTGGACCAGAAAAGAAATTTGTCCTGTCACATTATAGTGAAATCACCAAATACACAAAATAAGGAGCGAATATTAAAAGAGTAAGGGAAAAAGGTCAAGTAGCATTATAAAGGCAGACCTATCAGAATTACACCTGACTTCTCACCAGAGACTATGAAAGCTAGAAGATCTTGGACAGAACTCATACAGACCCTAAAAGAACACATCAGTCCAGGCTTCTATACCCAGCAAAATTCTCAATTACCATAGATGGTGAAACCAAAATATTCTATGACAAAACCAAATTTTCACAAGATGTTTCCACAAACCCAGCCCTACAAAGGATAATAGATGATAAAGGTCCACTCTAGGAGGGAAACCACACCCTAGAAAAAGCAAGAAAGTAATCTTTCAACAAACTGAAAAGAAGATAGCCACACAAATCTAAAAGTAACATCGAAAATAACAGGAAGCAACAGTTACTATTCCTTAATATTTCTTAACATTAATGGACTCAATTCCCCAGTAAAAAGACATCGACTGACAGACTGGATCCATAAAGAGGACCCAGCATTTTGCTGCATCCAGGAAACACACCTCCATGATAAAGACAAACACTACCTCAGAGTAAAGGGCTGGAAAACAAGTTTCCAGGCAAATGGTCCAAAGAAACAGGCCATTTGAATATTGGATAAAATCAACTTTCACCCAAAAGTAATCAAAAAAGATAAGAAAGGACACTTCATACTCATCAAAGGAAAAATCTACCAAGAAGAACTCTCAATTCTGAACACCTATGCTCCAAATGCAAGGGCACCCATATTCTTAAAAGAAACTTTAATAAACCTCAAAGCACATTGCACCTCACACAATAATAGTAGGAGACTCCAATACACCATTATCATCAATGGACAGATCTTGGAAACACAAACTAAAGAGATACAAGGTGAAACTAACAGATGTTATGAACCAAATGGATTTAACAGATATCTATAGAACATTTCATCCTACATCAAAAGAATATACCTTCTTCTCAGCATCTCAGGCTACCTTCTCCAAAATTGACCATATAATCAGTCACAAAACAAACCTCAACAGACACAAGAAGATTGAAATAATCCCACGCCTCCTATCAGATCACTACGGATTAATGCTGGTTTTCAATGGCAACAATAACAACAGAACGTCCACATACACATGGAAGCTGAACAATGCTCTACTCAATGATAACTTGGTCAAGGAAGAAATAAAGAAAGAAATTAAAGACTTCCTAGAATTTAATGAAAATGAAAGTACAACATACCCAAACTTATGGGGCACAATGAAAGCAGTGTTAAGGGGAAAAATCATAGCTTTGAGTGCCTCCAAAAAGAAACCAGAGAGAGCATACACTAGTAGCTTAAGAGCACACCTGAAAGCTCTAGAACAAACAAGCTAACAATCCCAAGAGGAGTAGAAGGCAGGAAATAATCAAACTCAGGGCCAAATTCAACCAAGTAGAAACAAAAATAACTACACAGAGAATCAACAAAACCATGAGTTGGTTCCTTGAGAAAATCAACAAGATAGATAAATCCTTAGCCATACTAACCAGAGGGCACAGAGACAGAATCCAAATTAACAAAATTAGAAATGAAAAGGGAGACATAACAACAGATTCTGAGGAAATTCAAAAAATCATCAGATCCTACTACAAAAGCCTATACTCAACAAAACTGCAAAATCTGGATGAAATGGACAATTTTCTAGACAGATACCAAATACCAAAGTTAAGTCAGGATCAGATAAACCATCTAAACAGTCCCATAA
>CM052713.1:7736833-7761147 GCA_028551405.1 Uromys caudimaculatus
AAGAAATAGAAGCAGTCATTAAAAGTCTTCCAACCACAAAAAGTCCAGGACCTGATGGGTTCACTGCAGAATTCTATCAGACCTTCAAAGAAGATCTAATACCAATACTCAACAATCTACTTCACAAAATAGAAACAGAAGGCACACTACCCAATTCCTTCTATGAGGGCACAATTACACTGATACCAAAATCTCACAAAGACCCAACAAAGAAAGAAAACTTCAGACCAACTTCCCCTATGAATATCGATGCAAAAATACTCAATAAAATTCTCGCAAACCGAATCCAAGAACACATCAAAACAATCATTCATCATGATCAAGTAGGCTTCATCCCAGGGATGCAGGGATGGTTCAATACCCAGAAATCCATCAATGTAATCCACTATATAAACAAACTCAAAGAAAAAAACCACATGGTCATTTCATTAGATGTTGAAATTGCATTTGACAAAATTCAGCATCCCTTCATGATAAAATTCTTGGAAAAATCAGGAATTCAAGGCCTATACTTAAACATAGAAAAAGTAGTATACGGGAAACCAGTAGCCAACATCAAACTGAATGAAGAGAAACACAAAGCAATCCCACTAAAATCAGAGACTAGACAAGGCTGCCCTCTCTCTCCCTATCTATTCAATATAGTAATTGAAGTTCTAGCTAGAGCAATTAGACAATAAAAGGAGGTCAAAGGGATACAAGTTGCAAAGGATGAAATTAAAATATCACTAATTGCAGTTGATATGATCATATACTTAAGTGACCCAAAAAACTCCACCAAGAACTGCTGCAGCTGATAAACAACTTCAGCAAGGTGGCTGGATATAAAATTTACTCAAACAAATTAGTAGCCTTCCTATACTCGAAGGATAAAACAGGCTGAGAAAGAAATTAAGGAAATGACACCCTTCACAACTGTCACAAACAATATAAAGTATCTTGGTGTGACTCTAACCAAGCAAGTGAAAGATCTGTATGACAAGAATTTCAAGTCCTGAAAAAAGTAATCGAAGAATACCTCAGAAGGTGGAAAGATCTCCCATGCTCATGGATTGGGAGGATTAATACAGTAAAATTGGCCATCCTGCCTAAAGTAATCTATACATTCAATGCAATCACCATCAAAATTTCAACTCCATTCTTCATAGACTTAGAAAGAGCAATTCTAAAATTCATTTGGAACAACAAAAAACTCAGGATCACAAAAGCTATTCTCAGCAGGGAGTGGCACTACTTCAAAGGGATTAGGAGGCATGGTTTTGTTGAAAAAAGAACATCACTGAGGGCAGGCTTTTTTTTTCAAGGGCCCAAGCCATGCCCAGTGGCTTTCTCTCCTACTGCTGCCTGTAGATCTCTCAACTTCTCCAGCACCATGTTTGTCTGAATGCTGACACGCCCCACCACCACAACAATGGACAAGCCCCAATTAAATGCTTTTCTTTATAAGAGTTGCTATGGTCAAGTTCTCTCTTCACAGAAAAACACTGACGAAGACAGATTGCAATTTTAGGGTCATTCATTTTTTCACAAATGTAGGCATCTCTAGGCAACAAATCTTCAGTAAGGACTAATAATTATGTTATACCTGAGCAAAAGCATCTTTAAAAATATGCAATCCTTTGAAATAAGAGAAATAGCAGTCATAACCTGCTAAAGAGCCATGTAAAATAGTTCTTTCTTCTGATGACTTTTTGCTCCTAGCATTTCAGATTAGTACTTTTCATCTGGAGCAAACATGTGACACTCACTATGACTAGTGCTTTACTCACTAAGCCATTTCACTGGTCCTTGTGTTTCTTGATTGCTTGCTAGTAGTAAATGTTTGTTTATATTTTGTTAAGTGTTCAGTACAAAAGACAAAAGAAAAAATCTCCCTAATCTGTTTTAAAATTTAATTAATTAATTATTTTACACTCTAGATTTTATTCCCTTCCTCCCCCACCCCGTCCACGCTTCCATCCCATATCTCCTCCCCATCACCCTGTCTCCATGTGGATGTTCCCACTCCCAACTCCATATGTCCTCTAAACTTCCTGGGGCCTCCAGTTTCTTGAGAGTTAAGTGTATCATCTCTGATTGAACACAGACCCAGCAGTCCTCTGCTGTATATGTGTTGGGGACCTCATATCAGCTGGTATATGCTGCCTGTGTGGTGGTCCAGGGTTTAAGAGATCTCAGGGGTCCAGATTAATTGAGACTGCTGTTCTTCCTTCAGGATCACTCTCCTCCCCAGCTTCTTTCAGCCTTTCCCTAATTCAACCACAGGGACCAGCAGCTTCTGTCTATTGGTTGGGTGCAAATATCTGCATCTGACTCTTTCAGTTGCTCGTTTGGCCCTATGGAGAGCAGTCATGATAGGCCCTGTTTGTAAGCACAACCATAGCATCAGTAATAGTGTCAGGCTTTGGGGCCTCCCCCTGAACTAGATCCCAGTTTGGGCCCGTCACTGGACCTCCTTTTCCTCATGTTCTTCTCCATTTTCATCCCTGAAATTCTTTCAGACAGGAACAATTATGAGTTAGAGTTTTGACTGTGGGATGGCAACCCCCTCCATCATTTGATGCCCGTCCTCCTGCTGGAGATGGGCTCTATAAATGCCGTCTTCCTACTGTTGGGCATTTCATCTAAGATCCCTCCCTTTGAGTCCTGAGAGTCTCTCACCTCCCAGGTCACTGGTGCATTCTGGAGGGTTTTACCAACCTCTTACCTCCTGAGGTTGCCTGTTTCCATCCTTTCTGCTGGCCCTCAGGGCTTCAATCCTTTCCCCTCACCCAATACCAGATCAGCTTCCCCTCTTCCCCAACCCCCAGTCCACTTTCCCTCTCAGGTCCCTCCCTCCCTGCCCACTTGTGATTGCATTCTTCTTCCTCCCAAGTAGGACTGAGGTTTCCTTACTTGGGCCCTACAGCTTGTTGACCTTTTTGAATTCTGTGAACTACCTGAAGACCCAGCAATACCACTCTTGGGAATATTCCCAAAAGATGCCAGACCATGCCACAGGGGCATGTGTTCTACTGTGTTCATAGTGGCCTTATTTGTGATAGCCAGAAGATGGAAACAACCCAGATGTCTCACAACAGAAGAATGGATACAGAAAATGTGGTTCATTTACACAATGGAATACTACTCTGCTATTAAGAATGAGGACATCTTAAGTTTTGCAGGCAAATGGTTGGAACTAGAAAATATCATCCTGAGTGAGGTAACTCAGACCCAAAAGGACATGCATGGTATGTACTCACTAATAAGTGGATATTAGCCAAAAATGTACAGAATACATAAAGATCTCCATACTCTTAAACCTGTGGAAATAACCTACACCACTTTACCTCTAATTGAACACTCACATAGCAAGCTCTGTTTATGTCTGAAAAAAAAAAAAAAAACAGTGCAAATATGGCTTCAGTAATGCTTTGGCTTCTTGTATTTACACTTGTATTTTCAATAGTCTTCCACCATTATTGTTATCATTCTTGATACATTGTTTTATATGAAGGTTAATAGACATGTATCTTTCCTATTTTTCTTTTCTTTCCTTCTTTCTTTCTTATTTCTTTCCTTTTTTCTTTTTTCTTTTCTAGACTGTTCACTTGTGTTGAATAGAGCAATACTGGATGGTGTACAGCAACTGTTCAGGGTTTATGCTTGTATGTTTTTTCAGAGATATGCATTAAAAATGTATGAACTTTGAATGCCAAAACATCCTCAAACATCCACCTACATCTCCAACCCATTCAACTCTCTGTCTCTCTGTCTCTGTCTCTCTTTTTCTCTCTCTGTCACACACACACACACACACACACACACACACACACACACACACACCCTACACACACATATACACTCAAACTGCCTCCCAAGTGGTAAGATTCAAGGCAAGTACCACCACCACTTGGAAATACATAATTATTTAAAAGGATAAATATATTACCTGTGCATTGAAAATAACCTACATAAATTTAAGGTAATTTTATCTATGGATACAGTAATCATATAGGATAAATATGTTGGCCACCTTTATGTACATTGTGAATGTAATTACTTCAACTGGAAGTAGGAGGCATTAATTTAAGGGCAAGTGTTCATCTTTATAACCAGGAATCATTCTTGGAATTGTCAACAGGAAAGTTCTTCACTGTTTTCATCCTCTGCCAGTGACTGGTTGATATAATCAGAGAGCATAAGGAGATTCCTACTGTTAATGCAATCAGCTTGGCAGGAGATAGAATCACTGAGAGATGTCTGTGAATGATGATTTAGATAAGGATGCTGAGGTTAGAAAACATTACATCCAATGTAGGTACCATGCCATGGCCCTGAACTGATCGAAAGGAGAAAGTGAGGTGACCCAAGCTGTCCTTTCTTTGCTCCCTGACTTTGGATGTAATGTCAAAGCTGTCTCCAGCACCTACTGCCAGGAATTCCCTGCTATGAAGGATTTCAGTACCCTGCAACAGTGAGCGAGAACAAACCCTTATCCAATAAACTGTTTGTATCCGTGGATTTTATCACTTCAACTTGGAAATAACTAAGTTAGAGTCTGAACAGAGAAAGTACAGGAAAGTGCTGGTTGTGCTGGTAGCCAATGTCAAATTGAAGGTCTTTAATGCCTTAGCAAGTCTGCTTTAGTGAGTCATGCAGGATCTTAGCTTCTTCCTAATAGCTGCTCATTTATCTCATGAGAGGAAAGAGATAGACACGTGTCTTTACAGTATTTGCGCATCTCAGAAGCTCTTGAAAATGATTAATCCATCTGTTTTATAAGGTTTTCCTTGAAATATTCCAACTGAGACAGTGACTTATATTTTCAAATTTCAAAATAAAATGAAAATCATTTTACATGTTGATGCAAGAGATGCCTTTTTACATGTTTTGTGATTTAATGAGCAGAAACATCAATGTGTTTTAGATATATATTAATTTATTATTAAACTCATAAAACCTTACAGCCACAAAGATCGTGGGCATTAGAGAATGGATACTTCAGTTGTAGGTCTGGTTTTTTATCATTCCCTATGTATTGCTATTTGGTAAACTAAGATAAAACATTCAGAAAAATCCAACATTGATTCCATATTTTAAAATCACATCAACATCTTGGGAATCTTGAATTTGGAATTTTCAAAATTGCTCAATTATTACACATTAGACAAAAAGACTTTATTGGCATCCAATTTAAAGTAGAAGATAGGGGTCCACTCTAACTTATCCTGAATATAAAGTAGGTCTGCATTAAGAGCAAACCTACAAAATTATAGAAAAATCATTGTAGAGTCTCTTAAGAAACTTTACCATGCATGGATTCGATATATAGGCAGGAGAAGGTATAAGATAATTTGTTTTAAGAAATGGTAAATAAGATGGAGGGAGAAAGGGAAGAGAGAAATTATATAATTAGATTATAATTCCAAAAAATATTAAAACATGAATGCATTTTAATGAAGGTTTACCACTAAGGAAATCAAGTGGGTATTAGCCAAAAACATACAGAATATTCAGGATACAATCCATAGAACTCAAGACGGTTAACAAGCTGAACAGCCCAAGTGAGGATGCCACAATCCCACTTGGGACAGAGCAGAAAGCGATCACTAGAGGCAGAGGGAGGGAGGGATCTGGGTAAGAGAGAGGAGGGGAAAGGGAAAAGAGGATCATGATCAGGTATTGGGGAGAAACAAGAGAGAAACCCTGGGGGCCAGCAGAATGAATAGAGATATGCAGCTTTGGGGGTGGGATGGGGTGGGAGATTGGGGAACCCTCTAGAATGTACCAGAGACCTGGGAGGTGAAAAACTTCCAGGACTCAAAGGGAATGACCTTAGATAAAATGTCGAACAGTGGGGAGAGGGAACTTGTAGAGTCCACCCCCAGTAGAAAGACAGGGCTTCATGTGGAGGGATGGGGTTGCCATGTCACAGTCAAAAACTCTGACTCAGAATTATTCCTGTCTAAAAGAACTGCAGGGACAAAAATGGAGATGAGACTAAAGAAAAGGAGGTTCAGTGATTGGCCAAATTGGGATCCATCTCAAGGGGAGGCTCCAAGGCCTGGCACTATTACTGATATTATGGTGTGCTTATAGACAGGAGCCTAGCATGGTGTCTTCAGAGAGGTCCAACAAGCAGCTAACTTAGACAGATGGAGATACTTACACCCAACCAATGGACTGAAGTTGGGGAACCCTGTGGTTGAATTAGGGAAAGGTTGGAAGAAGCTGAGGAGGAGGGCAATGCCATAGGAAGACCAGCAGTCTTAACTTACTCAGACATCTGAGATCTCTCAGACCTTGAACCACCAACCAGGCACCAAACTCTGGCAGATCTGAGTCCCCTACCCCCCCCCCCCAACAAATACAGCATGACTGCCTCCTCTGGCCTCAGTAAGAGAAGATGTGCTTAACCCTAGAGAGACTTGAGGCCCAAGGAGTGGGGAGGCCTGGCAGGGGTGAGATCATCTTCACTATATAGGTGTAGAAAGAATGGGATGAGGAACTGTGGGAGGGCAGACCGGGAGGGAATGATGACTGGAGAGTAAAAAATAAATAAAAGTAACTTAAAAAGAAAGAAATTGAAGAAAACCTTCACATGTACACTCATACAAAATTTTGTCTATTTTTCCTTAATTTTCCTAATAAGTAAACAACACAATAAGAACTGAAAACAAGTTTGAACTATATTTTAGATAGAATCTATGTGATTGGCCATTAACCACAATGATTTCATAATCAATGTTATCAGTTGTCATAGCAAAACAAAGCATCTATTTATGTGGTTAAAATGAAGAAAGAAGGAGATGACTTCCAAAGTTAGAGATGATGTAGGGAAGTGGTAATTCACCTGAACACACTGCCTAAGTTTGCCTGCTGTCTATTTTCCTTATAAAAAATGTTTTACTGGGACAGAGAGACTCCCGTGCATTTATGTGCCATCCAAAGATGTTTGCACCGCCCAGTAGGAGAATAATGTCATTTCTAGAAAGTCTGTAACATTATCACTGGAGAGTTATCTATACTATAACTCAGCCATATGCTGCAGAGGATGTAACTATACACTCACAGTAACTGTTATACACAGATGTCGAATCTTCATTCATAATAGTTCCCATACAGCAAAGGCATCCCTCAACAGGAGATTAACTAAATAGCAGCAATAAATTTCTAAAGTAGAAGGCAAATATTCATCAAAGAAACTGATAAATTAGTGAATTTCAGGTAACTTGAAAGCTTAATGCTGCATGACTAAGGTAGACCTGAAAGATTATGCTTATTTATTTATACACACACACACACACACACACACACACACACACACACACACACACACACATATATATATATATATATATATACATATACGTATATATATATATATATATATATATATATATATATATATATATATGTATATATATATATATATATTGTCCTAAGTAGTCAGAGGCTGTTAAGTGAGAGGAACACTCAGGAAACTCAAGTCATTGATGAGAAAACCACTCTTATATCAAAGGATATGTTTTTAAAGTTTGATAGACTATAAATACAATATATAACAAAGATTGTAAAGTGTTTGAATCAGTATAAATCAAAGAAGGATTAGAAAGAAACATGCCTAATAAATCTTTATATATCATTATATAATGAAATTTTTGTCAATGCACATTTTTTTTTAATATAAGAAAATGGTGAGAGAAAACTCATTTGACATTTTAAAGATGATATGTTTCCACTGCCTGGTAAGAAGAGCTATAGAGAAGCAGGTGTGCCTTGACAGCTTTCAGGAGGCCACAGCTCTGACACCAGTCAGAGCAAATGGAACAAGAAAGAACCAGTTAATCATGAATATAAAATATAACTCTCTGGTTACTTTTCTCCTATGCTTCTCTTTATTTACAAACTCTGGGCTCATTTTCATTACACCTTACCATTTGATTTTAGTTGTCTTCTTGGGTAATTAAAACAAGAGTCTGTGACCACATATTGAAGAAAATAATAAAGCCTATTAGCAGTAGTAGCTTGAGTAAAGATGTTTGCCTATGAACATCAGAAGGCAACTATACCAGATAGAGACAGTGTCTGTGGAGAAGGTCAGTGATCACTGGAACAGAGGATGCATTGTTTAAGTGGAATGAGTGTGAGTGTGTAGACAGACCACGGCTCAAGAAAAGAAGGGATGATGCGTATGGAGAGAGGACAGTAGTCACTGAAACAGAACATGTTTTACTTTGGGATATTACATGTGGGCAGAGGCTACATTCATCTAAATAGAGGTTGGATCATGTGACAAGAAGATAGTGGTCAATATATCAGAGGATGCCAGCCTAGAGACAACATGTGTAGACTGGAGGCAGGGTCATCAAGACAATGAACACCTAAAGGTTTCCTCATCTCTCTCTTTTTTAAAAATTTTTTTACACCCTTGTTGCAGAAAAAATACAAAACGAAGGATGAAAATGTTTTTAAATAAAATCAACATATACTTACAACATACAGAAAATAACCAGTAACATTCTAGTAATTTTTCTACATATAGCATATATTTTAATTCTATAAGAATACGTTCATAGTATATATTGTTATTCTATGCTCTGCTTTTCACATTTGATGTATTATAAATATCTTTCCATGCCAATAAATACTATGAGGCCAATATATTTTATTTGTTAGAAAGCCACTTAGTATTTCAAATACTAAGAGGTTACTCTGTAGCCATTTGACATTTGTCATACTGGAATTAAATTTCAGCTACTATGATAGTTCAAAGTCTCCAGGTTCTTCAATTACAGTGTTTCTTATAAAGCCCTTCTGGCAAACCTCAGTCAATTAAATCTGAATTTCTTAAATAGGCTCTATACTATGTAATTAACACTAGATTATATTCTTCCTTCTTTTGTTCCCAGTTCCTTCATGGAAGATTTTTTTTTTTAGAAGTTTGCAAAGTGAAACTACATCTAATATTTATGAATTTACCCATCTCCCTACTATCTCTGTGCCTGATGAAGAATGCATCCAATGTGTTTATTTTATAATTGAACAATTAAATAACTCATACTTATACAAGGTATCCCTTAAGGGAATGTAGAATCTCCCAAGTATTATAATAAAGTTTTCTTCTTCTCTGTGCTAACTTTTATTGCACATACTTAGTGGGTCCACAATAAATATTCAAAAAGTAAATGAATAACTCCAGTGCAAGATATAATCAACTCATCTTTCAAGAAAATATATCAGGTTGGGTCTTTACCTTTTATACAGATTTAAAACTCTTATGGGTATTATAAAGATTTCTGCATAAGTAATAAGGAGAAATCAGGTTTGTATTGTGCCTGAAATTGACATCCACCTGAGTTGCTGCTAGTCTGAAAACCACTCATCTCACCTACCACATTCAGCCTGCCACATAGTGAATGACTATCTCGGTTCTTCCAAATAAAGCAAAAAGTTGGTTTGGCATAGGTTTTACTGCTTGGAAAGCAGCAATAAGAGCCCAGATGAGCAGGATTTGCGTGAACTCTTGAAGTGTCAGTAATTAGAGTGTCAAAATTTATATATCTATTAAAGCTAATATCAAATCTAGTCCTTCTTTTTGACAAATCTAGAAGTGAGCTTTCTTTCATCTTGATTTACTTGTCAGGCTTTACAAAAGTGCCTCTTAGCATAATCTGATACACTTTCAAAGCATCCTTGAGAACATCAGACTCAGACAGACAGTTGATGGTCTGAAGTCATCTGAACAACTTTTGCATAATGTTCCTGAAACTTGTGTTTTCAGCATTTGTCGAGATCCAATGAGTGAATGTGATTGCTTAAAGAAATGGAAGTTATAATTTATACTAAGTAGGTACGTACCCTTCAACTATGGAAATTGTGTTTGATACCCTGATAGTGATTTTCAAACTCACACGGATCATGGAACCTCTCTGTACACATGTCAGTCACATTTACCAGACTGGCCAGAACATTCAAGTACCTAGATGTAGCTCCTACCTCCATGCTGAACATAGACAACATTCAGCTTTGTCAGGAAATCAGATGTGACAGTCTTTTTATATGAAATGTTACAAGGAAATTTCATAGACTTCTATAGAAGGAACATTCATACAAGAAGTTATTAAGTTATAGTGTGCAAATTAAAAAAAAGAGTATGGCTAATTGGTAATTTCATTTTTGAGGTTTTTCTCACAGATTCTATGTCTCTTAAGAAAGTGTAATTTGTTTGTAGTTTTGCTTTACACAGCTCCTTTTTCCCACTCCTTTGGAAGACAGCAACTATTTAATGGATTGTTTTCATGTAGGTGTTTGAATTTTTACCCTTACATAAAGAAAATGGAAATGTATATGTGAGAAGTACCATTATTAGGTTAGGAAAGAAAGCTTGCTCTAAGACAGCTGTTCTAAACCTGTAGGTTGCAAGCACTTTGGGAGTCACATAAGATATTCAGATATTTACATTGACCAGGAAGCTTTCAGCCAGGGTACAGGGAGCATTTCAGATCTTACCCACAAGACAGTTGAGTCCACCTCACATTATGGTTTCTGCTCTTTCCATTTTGTCCCCTCAATTAATCTCCTACTACTACTGCACCTTGCAAATTCCTCCACACTATAAGGACTTATGGGACCTGAGTGGAGCTGGTCTATGCCTTTACACATTCTGACCTATGATCTATAAAACTTCCTGTTAAATAACACAGTCCAAATATCAGTATTTTACTCTCACTGTATCAGTCTGTTCTTATGCCCTTTCCTCAGATAAACTTGAATTCTGCTCTTTTGCCATTCACTTTCTTCATAGTGAAACTTGTTTTCATTCATTTATGCAGTATATCATCTGTTATTTTTTCTGAGAAAATGGGAATTTCTGGAGTAAATATTTCAATTCGTATTTTGCTTTTATGTTCACAGAACCCAAGTTCGTCTTTCACATAGATGCAAGTACCAGTGACAGTTTGCTATTTGACAATATTGTATGCAGCTAGGATGTTATCAGTTTGATTGCTGTAATTTTTGTCTTGGTGGACTTGACATTGCTTTCAAAAGTAGCAGAACCAAGATATCCATTTTCTGGAAAGATTCCAGCCAGGGAAGAAGCAAGCTGCTCCTGAGAGCATGGAGGAGGAAAACAACATGCTCAAAACATAAAAAGAGAAATATTTCAAGCCAAACCCAGACGTTCAGCATTACAGGAAGCGTGGAATGGAGCCATTATCCAAGTTTTCTGAAAACAAGTGATGGGACAGCACTCCCTGCATTTAGTCACCATAGGTGTTGACCCTAGGCTTTCCCATGGGGCTCATAGATACATATGTTTAAAGAAAATGTGTGCAGATATTGTTTGTCTGACTTTGAAATGATCAGGTTGTTCCCTTCTCAGAACCTGTGGGATGTGTTTGAGTTTATACTTTTGGCATGAGCAACAAGCAGGCTAAGTACTAAGGGAAAATTGTAACCATGATAAAGGTAAAAAGTGACAGAGTTTTATATAACTCTATTAAGAACAGAAAGAGATGCCAAGAAAAAGCTACATCAGGCAAAATTAGGACAGTGATGAGCTTCTATGGTTTTAGTGGTAAAGTGAATTCATAGCTCCTTGGCTGATTTTGTCCAGTAAGGATGGATTACTATTTGCTTGTGCTGACTACACTTTTTTCTGTGCCCTGAAGCACAATGCTTCTTTAAACTTGTGAGCTATTTTTACTCATAGAAACAGAGATTTTTGTCATGAATCAGATCAGAGAATCCATCACAATATGGTATTTTGAGATATAATGTCAAATAGTTTGGGAAAACATCCAGTAACATTTCCTAAAATGAAAGTGACACTAGTGGTTATCTAGAATATTGAGTTACAGAGACAATCTGGTGGAAATATCCTTGATTCATTTACAGTATATGAAAATGTACCGACTTGGGGTTATATAAAAGCATGAACTCCTGAAGTTTCATTCTATGTCCGTCTTAGCACCTGGCATGATCTGCTTCCAAACAGCTACAGTTTTTGCTTTAATTTTACAGCACCTGCCATTATCAGTATCTATTCAATTGCATTTTAATTAATTTATCCTTAATAGACACAAGTTAAAATAGACATCTTTTCTTACTTCTTATTAAGTTGTGCCTCTCCAAGTTTATCATGTGGCCTTTTTTCTTTCCTAATGTAGATCTTCAATGGGAATATTCAGATGTGTATAAATGAGCTCTTTTATCTTTTTGTCATCACAGATTTACAGAAAAATAATAGGATGCATAGAATTCACATGATAATAACCTCTAGAAGTTAAAAAAAAGTGTAGGTCAAATTATAGATATTGCCTCAGTAGATGACAAAACAATGATAGACACTTAGAATAATATTTGAGATCTGTTAAAAGCAAATATGGCCCATTTTTATTGTGGCACACAATAACACTTATTTGCTTTTGAATCAAATTTCGTAGACAGACTTTGGTCTAGCTCACAAGCCTGAAATGAAAGAGGCAGGTGTTTAAAATAAAAGAAAAAGAAAAGAAACAGAAGGAAATCATTAAAACTGCAGCAAAGGTTAAAATTAGGAAAAACAAATACTTCAGGTTCCAATCTTTGAAACCTCATTTAGTCTCTGCTATTTAAGAGAGGAATCTTGAGCCTAATTACACTAAATATAAAGAAGTGGTGAATGACAGGCTCCAAGGAGCTGACTACACAGAGAGTTCCTACTTGAACTCATCTCACTCCAGTGAATTCCTGGGTTTGGTGACTGACTTTCACAACTGATCTCCTTGGTGAGTAGTGTTCAGTTAGTACAGCAGGCACATGAATGTTCTGCATCACAAAAGAATACATAGAATATTCACATGTGTGCCTTCACTTCACAATCACAACCCTTTTCTTCACAGAATGTGAAACCAGGACTTGTTGTTTCTTTAGCTGGCTCCTTCTGCTATTCCTTTCTACTGCCAGACTCACTGTCAGGACATGAGGCCATCTTGAACCTTACTTCTCATCTTTCTAAGTTTGGATGGCTTTTCACTAAACTTACTGAGATGGTCTCCACATTCCTGACAACGTATGATTATAGCAACTTGAGGGAAGGGTTTACTTAGGTTCCGAGTTTAAGAAGAGATTGAGTCCTTATGGAGTGAGAGGCATTTCAGGACTGTAGAGTGGCTTCTCCCACAGTGTCCACAATGAGGAAGCAGAGAGGAAAGAATACTGGCACTCAGCTCCCTCCGGTCTAGAATGTTCATCTTTAGAACAGTGACACTCACACTCTCATTGGGTCTTCCCTGTATAAACACTCATGAAAACACCTTCACAGGTATGCTAATCATTGTTTCTGAGGTGCTTCTAAAACTAGCCAAGTTGACAAAAATTAAACGTAACAGGAAATTATACTTCTCTCTTCATTTAGTGCTAATCAATATGGAGGATATAAACATCCGAATGTGACCCTACCCCTTGATGCCATTTGGTCAAGTCTCATGTAAATGATAAAGAAAACTCCCAGGAACCTTTTCAATATGAGGACAGGTAATAAAAAGTCATCTCTACTAATGTGATACCAAAATTTTCTCTATATCAAGGACTTATTCTTACCGGTATTAAATAGTAAAGAAACATCAGCAAGCCACAATGCTTTAGTAATGAATATGGTTCCTAAATTCACAAACAACTTACTCTCACTGCACAAATAATTCTACAGACTGTCTCACTGACTGAAGCTAATTCTGCAAACTAGATATTGATACTAAAAAGGCAAAATCCAGTGAAACCAAAGATGTGTGCTAATTGATAGCTAAGCATCTTACATGTCTTCATGTTTTATAGGCTGGAGAGAAATTTCAGGACTAATTCAGATGTTCCGCATGAATCCTGAAAGCCTTACTATAGAGAGTATTAGGGTAAATACGAGTAATATACAGAAGATAGCAAGTCATGTCTTTCATCATGGAAGATGTGGATTACTGTCATTTAGTAAAAGCTACTTCATTGTTTCAAAAATAAGAATGGTAAAGTAGATATTTAAAAGCATATTTTTTGAAAGGGGAATCATAAGTTAATATTTAATTCTTAGAATGCCCCAAAAATCATCCTCATGCTTCCTTCCTGGCTTATTTGGTTAGACCATTCTGGCTTAGAGTTCTGAAAGCCTGGTGACAAAAAGGAACATGGTCACTATTCACTAGTGCCTAAACAAAGGCTCCTAGGTCTCTATGTGTGTCTGGCCATCTGAACAGCTCTTATTGTAGCAGCAAGAGAACAGATAGCTTCCCAGCTTCTTTTACTCCACTTTCTTTCTACTGTCTTATCTGGAGAAAAAGAGTACTAACTCTCCTTCCTAATCTAGGAAGAGGTCAGGAGGTGACATTTGATTTTTATTCATCTCAGCTCTTGTCTCTTAGGTTTTTGGGAGTCAGGAAACAGGTGAACCCCTCTGTGTTTGAGAATCAGTGTCTGTGGCCTTCATAAGAACCAGTTTGGAGACAATCAGTGAGCTGCATTGGTCTGACCTAGGTCTTCTGAATATATATGATTGTGTAGCTTGGACACAGTGGAAGAGTGGGTTGTTTCTGACTATTTTGCCTGCTCTTGGCACCCTTTTCAGCCTACTGGGCTAATTCATACATCCTTAATATAAGGAGACGTGCTTAGTCTTATTGCAACTTGATATGCCATGTTTGATTGATATCCCTGAGAGATCTGCCCTTCTCTGAAGGGAAACAGAAAAGGTGGAGTGCGAACTAGGAGGAGAGGGGGGAGGGGAAAGTGTGTTTAGGATGTAATATATAAGAGAATAATATGAAAAAAGGGGGCCCAGTTCTGTTCATTGTGAACTGCTTAAATTAAAGCTGCTCCTTTTGACATCCTGTCACTCACAATGGCACGTGTCCTGTTTAATGTCACAGATGCAGATCTTGGGATTGAGGGATAAACCTTATAATTTACAAGTTCTGTAGAAGGCCCCATCCTGAGGTGTGTATCATAAAACATTTAATTCCATCTATGTCTGGAAAGAAAGTAACAATAATTCCCATTATTTCAGCTCTATGCATTGAACACTATGGTCACATCCTTTCCCTGGTTGTAATATTTTCCATTATTAGATAGGGTAACACTTACTGTGTGCAAGCATTATGCCAGGCATTAGAAATACTTGGGGAACTGAGACAGAGTTGGCAGTGAGAGTTGAAGAGGAATGGAGTGAAATCCACCAAATTTTCATCAGGAATATAAAGAGCAAGTCTGCAGCTGGAGGTGAGAGTTGTAATGACATGTGCTCTTTTCTAGAGAAATACAAGGAAGTGTCATCAAAGAAAGTAAATCTTGCTGAATGATGGAATTTTTCCTATTGATAGTGAAATGTGCTAGGAGTTAAAGGGGGAAAGTCACATGCTACCAGAGGGAAAAAACCTAAGACAGAGATGTGGAGATCACAAGAGCTGATTTGAAATGTAGGGGTTACTAGTCAGTTCTGTTACAATAAATGTTTGCTAACAAAATGTAGGAAGTAGAAAGTAACACTTTGTGGACCACCTAAGGACCTGGGAAATGTTACCAGAGGTGGTGACAAGGTACTTTGTGCATCGAAAAGATGAGCTAATATTATGATAAAAACAACTTTCTTTGGGAGACTTAGGAGATGTTGTTCACTTTGTTTACCAGGTGTCTGCTCTCCATTTTGTCTAATCTACTACTTACCCAAAGACTAAGTAGAGACCCACCTCTCCTGCATATTATCCATCATGGCTCAGGTAGAAAGAACGGATCTTAGTGCATTATTCCAGTATGTGTATGAACTAAGACAATCATAATATTCAGTGACTCGATTTAGCAGACAAAAATGAGCTGAGACACATGTAACATAGGCTCAAGTCTGTCTATTCACTGAAATTCTACAGAAGTTATCCCTGCATGGAGCACAAAATAGGGAGAACCAACAGTGACTGAATTGATCATGCTGAGAATCTGACGTATTCCTGAACTCTCATTTTGAGTTGGATATATGTAATATCAGCCTTCACAAAACCCATTGAACTCATACCTGCCTCTTTATAGTTACGTATGTCTTAAACAGGTTGCCTTCATGATTTCACAAGTCAATAGATGCCTGGAAGGATGAGACATGCAAACATGATTGCAAACACATTACTAAGCATTTGTGATGAGGGTAAAAATGAAATCTACTCTGAGATTGGAGCGAAAAATCTAATAAGTATGTTTTATTTCTTCTTGAATTCCAGTTCACAGATGGACCTCATCAGTAACTAGTGCCCTAAATAAAAAAATCTATATGGATAATCATCTGAGGATTATAGGGAAGGGACAAAAATATGACATTGAAAATAACATGTGTTTTTAGAAAGGATTATTGAGGAGACAGGAAAGACATTTTAAAGACTCAGGTAATAGAATTACCTCAGAAAACAGAAAACTGGAATGGAGATTTGTGTAATAAAGAGGAATATTTATAGGAATAATCATTGTGGTTCTATATAGCTTGTTATTTTGTCTTTTCATAAAAATATGTTATACAATAATTTGATTAAAATTTTGGAAAGTATGCTTACTACAATTCTCAGGAATTTGGAAAATCTGAATGCCAATTGTAAACAAATCCTTCCTAAAAGCCTTAAATTGCCATGTAGGTCTGCAGGCATAGCTGGTAGTGGGTTGATGTTACAAGACTTGTTACTTTGTGGAACAGGACCAGGTGGCCATGGCAGGGAGGAAAAGTGAGAACTGACAACATAAATTGCTCATGTGGGAGCCACTGATACTTTCTGCAATTTTAAAATATGTATTTAATTTTGATGTGACTCATTTTTCCACATCTTAGACATAAAAATCAAAAATGTGGGGACACATGAAACTTCACTTCTAGAGAAATGGAAAAGTCCAATTCCCCCATAGTAGGGTAGTCACTGTTTCTCCCCAAGTTCAAACTATGCCAATCTTTTATATTTTACAACTAAAGATTCACAGCCAATTATTTTTGCATAACCTACAAGGATAAGAGTCATATTTTGTGTATGTTGAAGGTATTGATTAAATACTTGTGAGATATATGACATTTAGAAACTTTCAATGTCATAAATATCATTACTACACTAATGTTTACAAAAGGCAATTAGCCAACCAATTTTTTAAAAATTATAGTATTTTTGTTATTTGTGTTATGTTTATCTAATGTCTTATTACATCAGAGAACTTTCAGTACTTTGCTTAATAGAAGAAAACATTTTAAATAAAAATGAAGGAAGAAATTGTGCTAAACAAGTTACAATATATTATTTCATCTTTCTTTTGCCAGCTGATATTTTAAAAGTAAGGTATGTGCATGGTTAATTCCTTAATAGCTTTAAGTTATATCCTGAATCAACCTCCTCATTCTTGTCAAATATTCTCCTTTAATATGTTACTCTTACTTGTATTCTTGAACTTAATGAAGCTACTTATAATCTAAAAAATATTTTAACTATATGTTGTGAGACTATCTGCAATCCCTATCACAATTGTGAGAAATGAAATCTTTGTCACACTCACTTACTGAGACACAGTAACTACTGGGACTATCATGTACCACTATCAAAGCTCAACACTTGGCATTTGTTGAATTAGTGGATCAGCATGTTGTCATTATTTAACTGTTGATCTCATGCCCTAAAATTGCTGGTCTGCACAGTCCAGCCGGCTGTCTTTCCACTGTCATTCATGCTAGAGTTGGGCAAGTTGTTTGGTCTTCAGAAGTCTCTTTATTCAGCTGATAAAGCCAGAATACAAACTTGTGCTTTTGTTGACTTATGTTACATTGTGATATTTTTGGACTGATTGTGTAATATAACATTCACAGTCAATCAATGAGTAAAAAAATGATTGAATAAAACCTATCCTAAAATGGGGAAAATTTAACTCCTGCTTGAAGTGCTTTATACCTGGGACAAACACCATCAACAGGGAAAGACACACAAGAAAAGTTACCAACAAAATTTCAGTTGACATTCATAATTTAATGTCCTTTGTCCTCATTTTTTCCATTTATTTCTGTTACTCTATTTTTTAAATTTTTTTAGAAATTGAAGATAGATTCTTTTCTCATAAAATATGCCCTGATTATAGTTTCCTCACTCTTTTCCTCACATCTCCTCCCCACCTCCCTTCTAGTCCAGATTCACTCCCTTGCTGTCTCTCATTCAAAAGAACAATCTTCTAAGAGATAACAACCAAAAATAACAAAATAAAATATAACACAATGAAGCAAAAAAATTTATATTGAAGTTGGACATTGCAACCCACCAGGAGGAGAAGAGTCTCAAGAGCAAGCAAATGGGTCAGAGATACACTGGTTCTCATAGTCAGGAGTCCAACAAAAATACAAAGCTAATAGCTATAACATATATGCAGAGGACATGGTATAGCCTCTTGTAGGCTGTTTACTTGCTGCTTCCATCTCTATTGGCTCTTATGTACCTTGCTTAGTTGATTTAGAGGGTCCTGTTCTTCTGCTGTCCTTCATCCACTGTGACTCTTATAATCTTTCTGCCTCTTCTTCCATAAGATTCTCTGTGTGCTAATAAGAGTAATTTAATGGAAATCTCCAATTTAGAGCCTGTGCATAATGTCTGGCTTTGGGACTCTGCATCAGTTCCCATCTGTGAGAGTGGAAGCCTATCTGCTGATAACTTGATAAGACTCTGATCTATGAGTATAGCAGAGCACCATTAGTCTTCATTCTTAGAATGTAGGCATAGCCAAGTGCAGAAGCTATAGGAGAAGGGTGAAGGGGAGAAAAAAACACAATTTATAAAGTGTATTTACTGGCCAGAAGGAAGGCTCTCAAAAGAAACATTCCCCAAGCTAAGGCTGCCAGAAGCACAGTGAAGTATATATAAACCACATGCCAGTTTCTTGATATACTCTGCACTGCCTCAAGAAAGTTGTATGTAGAGCTGACCACTGCCTCAGTTTCCAACTCAACAGTAAAACCAACATGATCAGGTGGGGCTTTCTGAATGATAAAGAAGATCTTAAGAAATGTAGAGTATAGCATGTGATACAATGCATGGTGGAAGTATGCCATACAGGAGTGCACATGCATGCACCTACATGTATGCACACACATATATGCAAAAATTTGCACACATATGAAGCATATCAAGCATTTGAACTTGATACATTATTACTGTGATTTTGTTTTATTTGTTTTGTTTTTTGATATAGGATCTTAATCTCCAGGCATGGCAGGTCCAGGTCTCACTACACTGGCCCTTTGCTCACAGTAATCTTCCTGTTATGACTTTCTGAGTGCTAGAGTCGCAGGAGGGATTCACTAGGCCTGGTTTGTTCACACTTACTCTTAAGAAGAATCTTAAAAGCTGCAGGGGAAAAGGCCAAGTAACATATAAAGACAGACCTAACAAAATTACATCTGACTTCTTGACAGAGACTCTAAAAGCAAGAGGGTCCCAAACAGATGCCTTGGAGATGCTAAGAGACCATAGATGCCAGTCCAGACTACTATACTCAGCAAAATTTTCAATCACTATAGATGTAGAAACCAAGGTATTCCAAGACAAAAACAAATTCAAACAATACATTTCCATGAACTCAGCCCTACAGAGGATACTAAAAGGAAAACTCCAACCCAATGAGGCTATCTATACTCAAGAAAGTACAAGAAATAAATTATTTCATACCATTAAAACTAATAGAAGAGAACGCACATCCACACACTCAACCATCACTAACATCAAAATAACAGGAAGTAACAATCATTGGTCATTAATATCTCTCAACATCCATGGACTCAATTTCCAAGTAAAAATATGCAGGCTAATAAAATGGATGAGTAAACAGAATCCTTCATTCTGCTGTATACAAAAAATCCATCTAAGCAACAAAGATAATCATTGTCTCAGTATAAAGGGATAAAAATGGTTTTCTAGGCAAATGGACACAAGAAACAAGCTGTAGCAGTCATTCAAATATCTGGTAAAACAGATATTCAACTGAAAGTAATCAAAAGATACAAGAAAGGATACTTTATATGCATCAAAGGAAAAATTCACCAAGAGGACATCTCAATTCTGAAAATCTACTTCCCAAATGCAAATGCACTCACATTCATAAAAGAAACATTACTAAAATGTAAATTACACATTGAAACCCACACATAAATAATAAGAGACCTCAACACCCAACTCTAACCAACTGACAGGTCATTAAGATAGAAACTAAACAGAGAAATAATAAAACTAAAAGGTTATTATTTAAATGAACCTAACATATATCTATAGAACATTTTACAGAAATACAAAGGAGTATAGCTTCATAGCACCTCACAGAAACTTTTCCAAAATTGACTGTATAAGTAGTCACAAAGTAAACCTCAATAGGTACGAGAAGACTATTTATCAGATCACCATGTATTAAAGCTGGGCTTCAACAACAACACAAACAACGGAAAGCCTACATATTCATGGAAACTGAAAAACTTACTACTCAATGTTCATTGGATCAGAAAAGAACTAATGAAATCAATTAAAGACTTTGTAAAAACCGTGAAAATGAGGGCACAGCATATCCAAACTTACGGGACACTATGAAAGTGGTGCTAAGAGGAAGTGCCTTAATAAAGAAATTGGAGAGTTCTCATACCAACAATTTAAAAGCACATCTGAAGGCTCTAGCAAAAAGAAGCAAACACAACTAAGAGTAGTAGACAATAGGAAAGAATCAACCTCAGGCCTGAAATAAATCAATTAGAAAAAAAAGAACAATATGTAAAATCAATGAAATGAAGAGTTGGTTCTTTGAGAATATCAACAAGATAGACAAATCCTTAGCCAAACTAACTAAAAGGAAGAAAGACAGTATCGAAATCAACAAAATCAGAAATGAAATGGGAGACATAACAATGGACACTGAGGATATTCAAAGAATCATTATGTCTTACTTCAAAAGCCTATACTTCACAAACTGGGAAAATCTAAATGAAATGGATGATTTTCTAGACAGATAACAGTTACCAAAGCTAAATCAAGACCAGGTAAACTATCTCAAGAGTACTATAAACCCTAAGGAAATATAAGCACTAATTAAAAGTCTCCCAAACAACAACAACAAAAAAGGTGTGGGCCAGTTATTTTTAGTGCAGAATTCTGCCAGACTTCCAAAGAAGATCTAATTCCAACAGTCATCAAGTTATTCCACAAAGTAGAAACAAATGTAATCCTGACAAACTTATTCTATGAGACCAGAGTCACCCTAGTACCTAAAAGACATACTCAACAAAGAAAGAGAATTTCAGACCAATTTCCCATATAAATATAGATGCAAAAATACTCAATAAAATACTCACAACATGAATTCAAGAACACATCAAAGACATCATCTACCATGATCAAGTAAGCTTCATCCCAGGGATGCAGTGGTGGTTCAATATAAGAAAATCCATTAACTTAATACACCATAACATATAAACAAACTAAAAGAAAAGAAACCTACATGATCATCTCACTAGTTGCTGAAAAAGCATTGGACAAAATCCAAAACCACTTCATATTAAAAGACTTGGAGAAAGTAGGGATACAAGAGGCACACCTAAACAATATAAAGGCGATATGCAGCGAGCCAATAGCCAGCATCAAATTAAATGGAGAGAATCTTAAAGCATTTACACTAAAATCACAGACAAAACAAGGCTGCCCACTCTCCCCATATCACTTTAATATATTACTTGAAGTTCTAGGTAGAGCAGTATGACAACTAAAGGAGATCAAGGGGATACAAATAGGAAAAGAAGAAGTCAAAGTATTACTATTCACAGATGATATGATAGTATATATAAGTGACCCTAAAAAATTCTACCTGAGAATTCCTACATGATAAACACATTCAGCAGAGTGGCTGCATACAAAATTAACTCAAAGAAATCAGTAATAATTCTCTACACAAGTAATTAATGGGCTGAGAAAGAAGTTAGGGAGATAGTATCCTTCACAATGGTACTTGAAAACATAAATTTCAAAGCAAATAGTGCTTTGGGGAGCGTATTGTGGAAGACTAAAGTAAATATTGAGGACCTGGCATTATTTCCTTTGCTGTCCATGCTGAGAAATAAGAGTTTCTTTCGTTGGCCTTCCATGAGCTAATCATACAATTTCACACATCATCTGAAAATATTAAATATTTTATGTGCAAAAAATTTATGATACCTATATAACATTTTTCTCCTATCCTGTATGTTTCCCTCCTCTTCTTTCCAGTGTATTACACATCTGATGCAAGCATTCTACAACTGAATTCTGTAACCAGACTTTGTTTAATTTTATTGGCAAGCTCTTTGATAATGAAATGCTTTTACATTGGATTAAAAACAATGTTGTGGTCCATTCTATTAGCTAATAACAAAATATTAAATTAAGCTATATAGAGCACAAGTTTATTGTTGCTCACAATTTTGGCTCAGGCTGGGGCAGTCATATTGAATGTTGCAAATAACAAAATATGGCAGATTTTGAGAGTATACGTGGGTGTGTCTTATGATCTCTTTCCTCTTACAATGCCACCTAGATCCTAGCTCTCAACCCTTCAGTTCTCATCAACATTCAATCGTGTCCCAAATCTTTGTGTCTCTAAGTTGGTTTAGACTGTTAATTTGGCAAAACCAAGAAACATTTGGGATTAAGTCTGAATAAGGAAGTATTATCAGATCTAGTTTAAGTGTGCCCATGTCTGTGGGACATTGTCTTGATTGTTCATTGATCCCTTCTTCATGAATGTGGAAGGGGCCTTCTCATAGTCTGGGCCCTGAACTGCATGAGCAGAAAACAATGAGTCATCTAGTATCCATTCCTTTCTCTCTGCTCTTGACTGTGAATGTGATGTGACTAACCATTTAAGTTCTTGCCTTGATGTCCCCCAAATACTGGCATGTACCCTTGAATTATAAGACAAAGCCTTTCTTCCCTTAGTTGCTTCTAGTCAGAATGTTTCTTCACAGCAACTGAAACAAAATTAGGGAAATCTCCAAACATCATCAGTTGTTTATACCCCACTAATGGCTATCTTAGAATGTATTTCCATCCCAGGAGTCCAGAGTCCTTGTACTCACACCATCCAAATCACTTGTTATTATTAGTTCATTTTACAATAGTCATTCTTCCCAGAAGAAGTTACCCATTTATTTTGATTTTTACTTGATTTTGTGAATATAAAAGATGTGGAATTTTTCACATGCTGTTTATTTATTTATCCTGTTTTCCTGTTGGAAATAGTTGTATTCTTCCAAGATCTTTTCTGTTCCAGAGATAGCCAGGGATGTACCTTGTGCTGTGGCTGAACTTGGTAATGTGTAAGAGTCATCCAGGTGGTACTGGTTTTGAAGGCATGAAGGGATCATGAAGAGCAGCTGAGGCTCAGGCAATGTGAGAGGCTGTGGAAAGGCATTGGTGAATGTGCCGCCTCAGTTGCAATTGATGGCCCAGGACTGAAGGGTCATGCAAAGTTTTTGAGGCTTGGCACCATAAAGAGAGCCTATGAAAGGCTGTTGGTAAAGCCTAGCTGCAGTGGAAGAAAACAGTGTTTTGGAGATGTGAGTATCATAAGATGACCACCAAGAACAGCAGCAACAGTGAAGTACAGGCATCTGGAGCCTAGAAGATAAGGTGTGCTACAAAGTGCAGAGCTGTAGAAGCTGTAGATTCCCTTAAAAGAATCTAGAAGATTATGAGTGGATCCCAGACATTGGACTGTTGGAGTTCGATTTTGCTTTTAATTGTGACTGTGCCCTGATATTTTTCCCTCTTGAAGTAAGACAGTATTTTAATGGAGCCCATAGTTAAGAGACTTTGAAGTTTTAAAAGACCTTGAATTATAAAAGATATTGGATATTTTAAAGTGATTGAACTTTTAATCTGCAAGACTGTGGGACTTTTAAAGTCATTTAGATCTTGGGGATAAATAAGAAAGTAAGGGTCAAGGCTTAATGGTAATGTGTTTGTGTGTCAAGTTGACAAGGGGTCAATTGTACTGACTGGCTTTGTATGTCAACTGGACACAAGCTGGAGTTATCACAGAGAAGGAGCTTCAAGTGAGGAAATGCCTCCATGGGATTCAGTTGTAAGGCATTTTCTCATTTTTCCTTTTTTTTTTTTTCCTCCTTTTTTATTTTTGATACTTTATATACATTTCCAATGTTTCCCCTTTTCTGAGTCTCCTCTTTGGATACCCCCCATCCCCTCCCCAACCCGCCTCTAGGAGGGAATTCCACCTCCCACCCCCCTCCCGACCACCCATCCCCATATTCCCGCCTTGACATTCCCCTTTACTGAGGCCTCTAA
>CM052713.1:7761247-7775226 GCA_028551405.1 Uromys caudimaculatus
TCCTTCAGACCTTCCTCCAACTCCTCCATCTGGGACCTCACTCTCAGTCCAGCGGTTACTGTTATGTGAAACTTGGGCGTTCTGAACTTTTGGGCTAATATCTGCTTATCAGTGAGTACATACCATGTTCCTTCTTTTGTGACTGAGTTACCTCGCTCAGGATGATATTTTCAAGTTCCATCCATTTTCTCAATTAGTGATCTGGGGTGGGGGGCCCTTGTGGGTGGTACCATCTCTGGGCTGGTGGTCTTGGTTTCTATGAGAAAGCAAGCTGAGCAAGCCAGGGGAAGCAAGGAATTAAGAAACATCCCTCCATGGCCTCTGCATCAGCTCCTGCTCCTTGACCTGCTTGAGTTCTAGTCCTGACTTCCTTTGGTGATGAATAGCAATGTGGAAGAGTAAGCCGAATAAACCCTTTCCTCCCCAACTTGCTTCTTGGTCATGATGTTTGTACAGGAATAGAAATCCTGACTAAGACATGGTATGAGTAGTGCAGAGAGTGGTCTGAGTGACAGGCAGGGTCTGCATGCATTCCCACAACTGGTTTGCCCTGTGACTTGATATCACATAAGCTTTCTTTTTCTTCTCTCAAATGTCCGGCACTATGATGACAGTACACAATTCTCTCACTGCTGTGAACATAAATTGACATAATTCTTGGAGGAAATGAAGCTGAAGGTGAAATTTTTAAATGAAACACCATATTATATTTGTAAAATTTAAACATTGGATAATACATAGGGTCCATGAGTTATAGGGCAAGGAGTCTTCCTGTAGATTTGTAGACAAGAGTAGCACATGCCATAGTCTTTGGTAGGGTAGTATTCCAAAACATCTTAAAAGTTTAGAAGCCTAGAAGTTCCATTTTCAGCCACATGTATTGAAAAACTATACAGGTAAATGAAGATAAAGCATAGGGATGCCCTTTTGAATATATATGCATACATATGTTTATATATGTATATATATGTATATATATATACAAATGGATATATATGTTTATCTGTACACACACAAACATATATAGAGAGAGATACATATATACATATACATATACATATATATATATATATATATATATATATATATATATATATATATATAGAGAGAGAGAGAGAGAGAGAGAGAGAGAGAGAGAGAGACTCGTAAGTTGAGAAATTCAAGATAAAGGCTAAAAATAATTGCAGTTAGTTATAATATGAAATACCATATACCCATTAAAAATAATAGCTTTGGATAGATATAGATAAATATCATCAAAATATGAGGTTAAAAATAATTAATAAAATGTCTGAGGTTACAACAATCTCATTCATGGTAGAAGAGTTGCTGGCTATCTTTGGTCTTGTCTCATCTCTGACAACAGCATGGACCTAATGTTTCATATTGCTCTGTCTGGGAAACACTGCTCTGTAATAATTCATGTTGATTCAGAAAACACAGGCTGTAAGTAGCAGGTTCTCTACTCACAAAGTGCTACAGTGGGTAAGTTGTTTACAAAAGTGATACAGAGTGGACCAGTTGTCAATTTGAACACAATTAGAATAAAATACAAAGTGTTTGCTATTCTCAGGGTCATGACAGACACACTCTTAATTATTGATAGGCAAACAGAACAAATTTACTTTTTATTCAAATATACAAATTTATATAAATTTAGCCTCTGAAACAGAAAGGACTCTCCATAAAGACTGCTTTTATAAGTGTGATTTTTTTTCCATTTTCTACAATTTCCATGCTCAGCCAGGAAAAGGCTTATGGAAGAACTTGAGAGAACAAGTTCAAATTGAAGTCTAGAAAAAGACAGATTACATCTCATCACTATTTCTACCCTTTAGAATCTGCCTGAATTTGGTTTTGTCAACTTAGTTTTTAAACCAGTTTTATCTGTAAAATTGTACAGCTCTTCAACTAAAAAAGTTTAAGGTAATAGATGAACAATAAGAATGTGGCAGGGCTGGAGAGATGGCTCAATGGTTAAGACCACTGACTGCTCTTCCAGAGGTCGTGAGTTCAATTCCCAGCAACCACATGGTGGCTCACAACCATCTGTAATGGGACCAGATGCCCTCTTCTGCTGTGTCTGTAGAGAGTGACAGTGTATTCATATACATAAAATAAATAAATAAATCTTTTAGCCGGGCAGTGGTGGCACATGCCTTTAATCCCAGCACTTGGGAGGCAGAGGCAGAGGTAGGTAGATTTCTAGTTCGAGGCCAGCCTGGTCTACAGAGTGAGTTCCAGAAAAGCCAGAGCTACACATAGAAACCCTATCCCGGTAAACCAAAAAAAAAAAAAAAAAAAAAAAAAAAAAAAAAAAAAAAAAAAAAAACCAAACCAAAAAAACAAAAGAAGCTTAAAAAAAAAAAAAAAAAGAATGTGGCTAAAGAGAATCAACAAGAATTCCATCAATACTGGTGTCTCTCCTAACTTTAAATATCTTTGACATACTGTAGAGACTGCATATATAAGCATGTATGTGTTTATACATGTCTACAAGCATACATGTATGATTACAACTTTCTGTAATACAGACTAAAACTTCTCAGTAGGAATTTAACAGCTTTCCAAATAGTCAGAGCCCTTGAACTGAAGGTGTGTAAAAAGGAAGGTGATGAATCCAAGGCAACTGGTGAATTCTAATGCAAAATTGCCATGTGTGATTTTTCAGACTGACCACCATACCATGTCAGACTGGAGAAGGATGTGAGGAACAGTGAATTCTCTGTTGACTTCTGAGGGAATGGAGGTGATCCGCAGAAGGTGGAGACAGTGTATTGCCAAACTAAATTTATGCTGCTCACAGCCATATGTATAATGAAGTGATTGCAGATTCCATATAGTATCTAAAACAAAGGCAAGAAATATACCTTCATTGTGTATCTAATACATTCATGCTTCATAAAAGAAAATGACATAAGGCTCACCTGTTTTAATTATTTTTAAGCATTCTAGGTCACTTGTCAGCCATGTTCTTAATAGATACTTGGAAGGACAGAATGAAGTCAATGAGTTTTTGTTCTTCAATATTAATCTCCTTATTCCCAGGACAGTCCTTTCATAAAGTAGTGCAAAGAGCTCTCTATCCCACCATGTCCCGGAGAGCTCTTCCAGGACAGGCTAGTGACTGGGTTTGGAGCGTCCTGCCTGCAGGATACTCCGATGCTGTGGAGAGAAACTGTCGGCGATGGAAAGAAGCAGGAGACAAAACATGCATGGGGGCAAGATGGTATCCCGATCAAGCCCCAAACAATCTTTATTGTTACATATATTTAAACACTTTAGGGTGGGAAATGGCAGAGGAAGAGGAATTCCATACGGTAACTAGACGTCACACATATAATTATATGTCATTGTTGTCCTGGAGCTGTAGGCCGGTTCAAAACAGGATGTCTAATCCCTAGCTGGAGGCAGTGAGGCTGGGGAGGAATAAAAGGAATGCCTGCTGTGGAGCCGGAACACTTTGACTTGCTAATCAAGCCAAGCCTAGGACACTCTGATTATCTGATTAAGAGCAAGGCCCTAGATTCAAAACAAGGTAATCTAGTCTCTGGCAGGAAGGAATCAAAGGAATGCCGGCTGTGGAGCCTGAGACGCTATGACTAGCAAAATAAGTCAAGCCTGGGACTCTTCCTCTAGCAGAATATGTCAAGGCTCCATTAAGCCAAAGCCTTTGTCTCTGACAAAGTAGTACCTCACTGCTCTGGAATTGATTGCAGTTAAGTTATTCCCGCACCTTTAGGGTGGATGCTAACCATGAGCCGAGCTGTGTGCTGTTCACACAACCTCCTATATCTTTAATAAAATTCTACATAGGAAATCACTCAAGATATGATATTGGTCCTATGATTCAAGTGATATGAAGACTCAAACCTGAACCTGAAGTCTATAATTAATGAGACAATCTGCTGTTCTAAGAAGATTTCAGACCCATAATGTGCTGTGCCAAATTTTATATGGGGATTCAATAAAAAGAAATAAAACAGATTCAGCTTTCTCATGTTCTAAAATGGAAACTTGACTTAACCCTGTCATAGCTTATGAATCTTAATAACGATGGCATGCAAAAATATCATTTAAAGGTGGACCACAAGCTCATGTTTTAGTTGTGTTGGGCAAACTTTGTTTATCATGAATCAGGATACATGTCTAAAGATGAATACATAAAGAGTAATGAACTATGTTCCCTAAACTAATAATTAGTGTAGTTAAGATGTGAACTTGGTAACAAATGATTTCAAATTGATATGAGAAATTTAATCGTGATAACTACCATCGTGTTACACACAACCAGGAGATGACAGGGTTGGAAAATAAATTCAAACTTGTTATAATGCATTGAGCTTTACTGGGGACTTTGTTTACTGGGGACAAAACAAATTACATCAGACCAGACAGTGGTCTCTTTGAGTAATTGAATGTAACTCAGTCTTAAATCATATCTCTGGATACAGAATGCAATTAAAACTTATACTAAGCACAGTGGCAAAGCCTCTGTTAAAATGACATCCAACTTAACATTTTATTTAATAAGAACCTATGAAATATTAATTAGAAATCATTATGAATCAATGAACTTACAAATAAAAATTTAAAAGACACAAAGTCATTTGGGGTCGTTCTTCGTATAAACACACCTGGACAATAATTGTAACAATAATTTACTATGATATCACAAGAAAATTATCTAATGTCTCAAGGGAATTAATTTAAAAGCAATGTTTAAATGAATTAAACAGTCTACCTAGAACCTTAATTGAGTGTTTCTGTAATGTTTAGCAAAACTATTATGAAATATCTCCTGGAGTTTTTCCTTTTCTAATTAGAATCCACAAGTTGATCATGTCTGGGTAGGGTGAGACATGACTCAAATACCTAAAACATCATCAAGCCTCCAGGATTCTCACTTACTGTGATTTCTTTTTGTCCTAATCAAGGAAGCATATATTCCAGTACTCTTGTAAACAAAGAATTTGTTGGTTGGCAACTAACAATTCCATCTAAAGTAAATACTGTGATGTATAATACCATCCTTCTAAGGCTGCTGCTGTGTGTAGCATAACTCCTGGTTGCTTTATTTTTTCATTAAAATATTAAAATAAGCTCAACTGTAGCAAGGAAACTTCACAGCCACAGCAATTACCAGAAAATCTGAGATGAAATGACCTTGTTCCTAGATCTGAGAAAAGACTCAAATCTTCATATAATTAGCTAATTAGTCAACGACAATCACTCTAGAAGGATCATAGGAAACAACTGCAGGAGTGTGTTGAAGGAATGCATCTTACATGTGTTAATAAATGGGTAATTTAAGCAACAAAATCATTTTCATATACAATTGTGGTTAAACATTTACTAATCTGTTCTTCAAAATTAAATGTTTTATTCTTTGATAAAAATAAATCAAGTCCACAGTAATCTGTGGGAAAAAAAAAGAATCTGTGTCTTTAGCCTTATAATGGTATTAGGAAAATAATACAGGAAATAAAAACAACATGGCTGAGTGGTAATGATTCACTTATTAGATATAAAATATAATTTTGAGGAAAGATATATGTTATAATAGATCTATCATTCATATATATGATACACACATATACACATATGAGTATTATTGTTCTAATATACAATAAGGCTTCTAAAATTAAAGTTTGTTTTAACAAGTACATCATCAGTGTATAATATCCAAGAAGACTATGAAAGATAGTTGAATAAATGAGAAAAAAGTTCTTAGAACATACCAGTGAACAGAGAAGGGACATCATGATTTACTTAACAACTCAAAAATGTGACTGTTCAATCAGACATTATTTTTCAATTTCCCTGAAATTGAAGATGACAGAGCCAGCCTCACTCAGCTCAACCAGTGAGAATGAATGAATAAAACTTCCCAGTAACCTCCTTTTCCCTGGATAAAGGAGCATCTAATGGACCATGTGTCCTAGAGTCTGCTAAAGTATAAAGTGCTTCTCTTGCATGCCTGAGAAGCTTGATGAAACCTAAATATATGACACACCTTATGATGAACAAGACTAAAGAGAAAGAAAGTGGGTTGACTATCATGCTTGTAAGGCTAAAAAGACTCTGTGTGAAGACTGAGAGTAGAGATTGCTCTCCATATTATGTCCATACTAACAAAGAAAATCACAGCAAATAAAAACATAGAAACATTCTTTCTAAATAAAAAAAGAAAAACCCGAAACTGGCCTTAATTAAGGTGAAATTAGCAGCATCCATTCCCAGTCCATAGAGAACTGGTTCTCCATACAATCTTCCCAAGCCTTTCTTGTCCAATTCCCCTATGGCTTAGGTTCAGATTGCACAAAATTAACTCATTTTAATTTTAGGTGACAGCTTGAGTTTGATGCCTTCATCTGTGGATCTGGAATATCTGTTGCAGTTTTTAACTATTCATTTTAGTGTAACATTCTGATGTTCTTGACAGTTCTAGAAATATAGCCATACATGGTTGTCACTTGCTTTAAGACAGCTCTCCTTAAACCTATCTGTGAGATTTGTTGTAGTCTGAAGTCTGATCAGTTTGTCTATCCCAGCAAGTCACATTCTTGACTATCTAAAGTCAAGCCCTCATAGGTCACTGTGATGAACTTCAACTCACCACCCTGAACTACAGACAACAGTGAAAAAGCTGGTGATTGCTATAGGTATTGTGAGAATTTTGATTTCTTTAAAAAATAGAAATATTCTAAGAATATGTTTTTATTTTAAACCTAGGTGTGGGATGTAAGGCTGCTTCAGACTGCCCCCAGCAGCTGACTATGATTTGCCTCATGCTGTAGAAGGGGCATGATTTTGGCAACTGCAGATAGTTTTGGCAAGTGTGTTACTATTGGAGTTCTAGGACTCCAGAGGGTATGCTAGGGATCCTGAGGGGTTGTTGTTGGGTTGTTGTTGATAGCTATTGGTTGTGTTTGTTAAGTAGTAGTGTGCAAAGAAGAAACCATAAGAAGAACATGTTATATATACTATAAGTGAAGATCAAACTTTCACAAATTAACTGAAGCTCTTAATCAGCAGGAAGTAGTCTAATGATAACAAGCTCCTTTATCCTTTATCCCTTTGTTCCTCTCCTATCTAGTGTTGTGGGTTGAGAGAGCAAAAGGAAAAAGAACCCACAGAGCAACTAAAAGCTCTGCTGCAGATAGGGAGTTGGCTTAATCTGAGTTTGGTGAGAGCTATTGTGAGATAGCACATGTAAACTTTTAATTATTATAAGTACAACACTTTTTAATTGCCTTATAGACTGATTTGAGAAAAGGAGACAGTCATACAAAAATGCTGAATAAATATAAAACCAGTAGCAAGATCCAATGAAAAGACCAAGAAATGACCTGCCTTCAACCCATGAAGGTTGTGATGACAAATTGCATAGTTTTTTAAGTTTCATCTTAAAAAAGAAAACACCTCTGTATGATGACAAAATTGCATGATGTAGACTGCCTATCAACTACAATGTTCTCAGTTGCAAATGACATGACAAACAAACAAACAAAAAACCTGTATGACATAAATTAATAAATCCAGGAGAAAAGTTCCCATGAACAATTTGTGAAAATGCCCAGAAGCATTTTTTATACATATCCAAGTTATTCTATTCACCTGCAGTGTCCATTTCACTAACACTAAAATCTGTCAATACTATAGTCTGTACTACATTGCATTTCTCAGGTGAATATATTAGAGAAACTACTTTCAAGTAAAAGAAGAATGATATCTAATATTATGGGCTTATTAAAATATGCTATACAACTAGTTTATTTTCTTTTAATATTCCTAGATTAAAAGCAGTATAATCAAGTAATGTGTGAAAGTATTACTATATACTACATACTATATACTGTTTAGAACTGCACCAAACACTGAGCTCTTAAATTTATTAATTGGTTTTATGTGAAGTTGTTAAATTAGAAAATTAAACTCATCTAAGTAGAAGTGAGAACCCTTCAAGAAAAGTCAATAGTTGGATATTTATTGGGTACTTGTTACAGGATTCAATTCTAAGTTGTCTGGTTCCTCTGAAGTAAATTCCACAGCTGGAGTCAACATTGGTCCAAATGACACCAAGAATCCTTTGAATTTTCATCCTTATCCCCTGCCTGAGTTTTATTTTCCTTCATTTCTTCATTCTTCAAACTGTGATCTAAAGTGGAATATTCAGGAGAACTACTTTGATTATGGTTAGGTTTGTGAGAACTCAACAAGAATTCTGCACTCAACACCATGAGGACAACAATTTTAGATATTATTCTTTAGTTAGCTGAGTAAACTGGTTCCTTATAGTCAAATTTATAAGTCAATATTTAGGGATTTTATTCTTATGAAATAAAAAGAGCTATAAGAAAAGATGCAATATTCGTGGTATTGGAAAATGTAAGTTCCCAGAGCAGTGACTCAGCCTTTAAGAGTGCTGATTCCTCTTGCTGAGGCAGTGGTTCGCAATCTTCATAATGCTGTGACCCTTTAATGAAGTTCCGTATTTTGTGACCCACAATCATGAAAGTATTTTCATTGCTACTTTATAACTTTAAATTTACTACTGTTATGAATTGTAAAATAAATACCTGTGTTTTCCAATTGTTTTATGTGACCCTATGAAAGGATCCTTCTCCCTGCTCCAAGGGGGTCCTGATCCACAGGTTGAGAGCTGCTCTCCTGATGTTAGCATTCCCACCCTCATAGTGCAGCTCACACCTCCTTGTGACTCTGACTCCAATGAACTGCCTCTTCTGGTCTCCTGGCACTAATTTATGTGCACACACCACACACAGACACAGACACAGACATACATTCATGATTCAAAATAAAACATTTAGAAATTGAAATATACATAAACAAATCAACATTGCTTATATGTTTGTGTACTTCCAAGGAAGTTTAGTGAGGAGAGACTGAGGGATATATATATATACATATATTTACACATATACACACAGCCACACAGACACACACATCTCTGGGATTTTTCTCCACAGGCTAAGTTGATATTGAAACTTGTAGCCCAGGTTGGACACTCGTGATTCTCCTTCCTGTGCCTCCTTCAGCAAATCATACAGGTGTTATGCCACTGGCATTTTCTCCTGAAAAATAAGTGATCTCACATAGTTCATCACCATGAGAAAGTACTATTGTGTGGATAAAGAAGACAACTTCACCCTCTTCAACCCAACAATCCTACATCAGAGGACAAACTGATGGAACCTACAAGTGTGTTACTCTTGAGTTCCTGCATCTTTCCTGGAGAAATGCTGGCAGATTGTGACCTTTGTTCCAACATTTTACAAAACCCTCAACACAGGTTGGCAGCCAAGTCAGGGATGCAATTGCAGTGGAGATCTCTTCTAATTCTCAGGTTTCTATCACCATTCCTGTGTGTGTGCTTGCATGACTGTGAGTGTGTGTGAGTATGTGTGTATGCACGTCTGTGTGTGGGTATATGTGTGTATGTGTGCATATGTGTATATCTGTAAGTGTCTCTGTGTGAGCTTTTCTGTGTCTGCATATATAGGTATTGTATAAGTTTGTATATATGTGCATGTTTATGTCTACCATACTATGCATGTTTGAATCTGTGTGTAAATTTGTGTGTTGTGTATGTGTATTTAAGTGTATATAACAGTGTGTGTGTGTGACTATGTGTAGCTGACAGTGTGTGACTGTCTGTGTCTTTGTGTGAGTGTATATGTTTATTTTTGTGTGCATGTGTGAGTATGTCTGTCTATATGTTTGAGCATTTGTGTTTGTGTCTGTGAGTGCATATATATTTATGTCTGTTTGTGTATGTGAATATGTGTTTGTAACAGTGGTCATATTTTAAGTACATCATAAAGTGTACTTTTTCAGAAGTGAAATTATAACATTTAAAATGTTAGTCCAATTCAAAAGTATTGTCACTGGTTAGATGAATATCTTCTATGGTATGAAGTCCTGTAGCAGAGATCTCAAATGCTATTCCCAACCTCAGCTGCCAGCGTTGTTGTTGGTGGTGATGGTGGTGGTGGTGGCGCAGTGGCAGCGGCGGTGGCAGAGGTGGCGGCAGTAGTAGTAGTGATTAAAACAGTGAGAACTAACATCTTTATTTTCTGGGATAGGGCAATAATCTTCTTCGATACAAATTTCCATCAGCTGTGCTGTACTAGGGTATTTATTATCTTAAATGATGGGGCTGGGAGAGCCGAGACTAATTTATGCAAGGGTGCATCAATAAGGGAATAAAACCACAGCTCCTCTTCAGAAGTGTCACTCTACAGCTCTGTGCTCTCTGTGCGCAGCAACACTAATGATGCTTGTCCAAAACTGACAAGTTTTCACTACTGAGGTGAGTTCTTTTCTCAAAACAGTTAAACACGTTTTTATGCATTGCCAATATCGACTAGTAAGCAAGGTTCTCTGGGAGCTGAGATTATAAACATATTCAGGGAGCATCCCAGTTAGCATAGGGATACAGAGAAATCAATGGTTAACTGTGCTTTGAGACAGTTCAACAGTATTTGTCAGCTGAAGAAATTACTTGAGCCATGCATAGGGTGCTAGGAGGTGACAAGGTTTGAGATGTGTTATTGAAAGCACTCACCCTAGAATACCTTCCTTGATTTTAAATCTTGCATTTTCATATTTGTGCAAACTTGAGCAAACTATGTTCTTTTATGGAGCAAGTGTTCTAGTCTGGATAAATATGTAAATAATAATTTCAAAGGAAAGAATAGTAAGAATGAGCAGTGCCAAGATGGAGTGGGGTGCCATCAATTACAAGGGTAGATACCAGTAGCTATAGGTGTACAAGGGAAATGAGACATTGGGGCATTTGGGTAAGCATTCAGCTGGAAGAAACAGAGAGTGCTGCTGCAGGGATGGCTGAGTATGGTTCTTGTGGTCTGTATTTCTGGTGACATGGCTAATTGCAGCAGGGGGTCTTCCTCAGAGTTGGAGGCTGGACTTCTTGTAGGTAGCATGGCTTGTGATCTAGTAGATCTCTATTCTTCTGACTGGTGTGGCTTGTGCTTGTGCAGCAGGTATCCACCAATATAAGGGTTAGGCTTCACAGCTGGAGCAGGTAGTGGGCAGGATCGGGGGGATGGGATGGTGTCAGCTGATTGAACCTTGGGCTCATGACCAAGGGACTGGGAGGGTTCCCACGGGCAGGTGGGAATCTTACCTCTTCTGGTTGGTGCTGCCTGCACCAGAACAGTGCATGTTTTCCCTTGTAGGGATGAACTCATGGCAGCAGGGAGGCAGGGGAGAGGCCATGAATGGGGGTGGATAATTGTCAGAGGCTTGGGTCTTTGGGCTCTGAACCAAGAGAGTAGGAGGGGTTGAGGGCAGGATGGGCTCTTACCTGCTCTGGCTCACCTTTGTTTGTTCTTAAAATCAACCTGGAAAGCTTGGACCTCTGCTGGTGTGGAGCATTCCTCCACTGCTCAGGGTGTTTTCTCTTTTTGTGATTTAGCCTAAAGCCTGACATCAGTTGTCTTCCCACCAAGGCTATGCTGTCAGGTCAGAGTTAACAATTGTGGGGCCATCACCTATACAACTCCAAATGGCCCCTATGCTACAGAATGGAGGGCTGAAATCCCTAAAAGCAAAATCCATAAAGTCTAAAACCAACTTTTATTTGTTTTTAGATAGTCCCCCACTATATAGCTAAAGCTACCCTCAAACTCACAGGATAGCTTACGCAGACTAGAACTCTTAATCCTCATGCCTAATACTCAAGTATATTAAATCTTGACTTTTTAAAGACATTTATTTATACTATTTAAACAGTATATAATTGACAAATATAAAAATTATTATATTTGGATATTGTTAATCACTTTTACATAGCAAAGTAATAAACAAACACATTTGCAATTATAAACAATTGCATTAATGACAATCACAGAGGTCTGACAACTACTAACAATCAACAAATATGAAATTAGGCCAAAAGAAATAGTGTGAGATGACTGTGGCCTGTGAGTGCTTTGAGTTCTTTTTTTTTTTTTTTTTTTAAGATATACTTTATTATTAATTAAGAATATGTAGGTGTTGGTCTGTGTGTGGGTTCCTGGATATGAATGAAGGTGCAGGAGAGCAGAGACACTGGATCCCTGGAGCTGGAGCCACAGATAGTGATTATCTCAAAGTAGGTTCTGAGTATCTGGGTCCTCTGCAAGAGAAGTAGCCACTCCTAACCACTGAGCCATCTGTCTAGCCTTATAAGAGACAATCTAGGAGGGTGAAATAGACAGTCTAAGAAATGGGAAGAGATCCTTTAGGGGTAGCTGTGGTGATCTTGAAAACATAGTGTTTAGAGAGCAAAGGTCTCAGGAAACTGGAATCTTCACAAATGCCAGTATACAGAAGGCAGTCCTTTCCTTTATTAAGAGGAATTCAGTGTCTCTGTGTGCAGAATGCTGTGCACAATGCCAGAGTTCTGATAATGCACTGAATGGGTCAGGCTTTATTTTTTAAACAACTAAAAAGAGAAGAAGAAGATGCAGGAACATTATTCATATGCTGCTGTGTGGGAATCCTGACAGCAGACTGAGAACAGAGACCTGAGTGTAAGCCAAGTCCTCCAGAGGATTACAGTGATGTAAAATAAAGGTGAAAAATGTCTAGTAAAAAAAATGCATTCTTGGAACACCAACATCAGTTGTGGTAAATTTATGAGATAATAGGACAAAAATACCACAACATCCTTGAATGAAGAAACCTAAACTTGTGTTGAAAGTTTCACCTAAACTAACAAAAGAAATTGCTAATACTGTCTGAAGAGACACTGTAACAATTTATAAAACAAACATCTCTTAATTCATTAATCCAGAACTCTCATTATTTTTAAACTTATAAAAATGAGATGGAAAAGATGCTCATCAGCTCATACATAATATATGGGACTGTAACATACACACAATGCAGAGGAAGTCATGAATAAAATGAAGGACAGTAAAAGATAACAAAATTATTATAAAAGACAGAACAAAATTATTTTCAAAAGTATTAAAATGTAAGTGTTAAGTCACACATTAAAAACTACAGAAAATCAACAGAACCTAAAATCTTCAAGTTGATCATATTAATAATCAGAATTTGGCAATCATATATCTTAAGATTAAGAATCCAAGCAAAGAACCCAGGAAGTTAGAACAATGAAAGAATGCTATGAATATCATCAATCTGACAGTAATTCTGACAAACTAAGAAACAGAAGTGTAGAAATTTGAGTAACTGAGAAATATGTGGAAGGGGATGTGGCCATCAGAATCACATTCTAATGACCCATACATATTTTGTAGCAAACTAGAAAGCACCATGGACCTTTCATGGATGGAGAAGACCTGATTTTACTAGAAGTCAAATAAAGAATTAAAATAAAGCATGACCGATGTACTCTATAGAACTTGCTATTCATATTTCTACACATACAAGAGTCAAGTCTTGTAACAAATCTGGTTCTTTTTGTCTCTCCATATTTGTTGCCTACAAAAAATATGTGGGTTTTGTGTGTGTGTGTGTGTGTGTTATATTCATATATTGCATGTAACTTATGAGCGAATTTTCATACAATTTCTATAAAGATTTCTCATTAACTTCGCATCCTATCATTTTTTTTTTATTTTATTTTTGATACTTTATTTACATTTCCAAAGTTTCCCCTTTTCTGGGTCTCCTCTTTGGAAGCCCCCTATCCCCTCCCCATCTACCTCTATGAGGGAATTCCACCTCCCACCCACCCGCCCACCCATGCCCCAATTCCCACCTTGACATTCCCCTTTACTGGGGCCTCTAACACCCTCAGGCCCAAGGGCCCCTCCTCTCTCCCTGATGGCCATCGAGGTCGTGTTCTGCCTCATATGTGGTGCGAACCATGGGTCCATAGATGTGTATTCTTTGGTTGGTGGTCCAAACTTCAGGATGACCAGGGAGGGGTAGGTGGGTCAGGCCCATTGGCGCTGTTGCTCCCTCCATGGGGCTGC
>CM052713.1:7775726-7792264 GCA_028551405.1 Uromys caudimaculatus
GTGCTGAGAAGAAGGTATATTCTTTTGATTTAGGATGAAATGTTCTATAGATATCTGTTAAATCCATTTGGTTCATAACCTGTTAGTTTCACTGTGTCTCTGTTTAGTTTGTGATTCCAAGATCTGTCCATTGATGATAGTGGCGTGTTGAAGTCTCCTACTATTATTGTGTGAGTTGCGATGTGTTCTTTGAGGTTTAGTAAGGTTTCTTTTATATGTGGGTGCTCTTGCATTTGGAGCATAGATGTTTAAAATTGAGAGTTCTTCTTGGTGCATTTTTCCTTTGATGAGTATGAAGTGTCCTTCCTTATCTTTTTGATGACTTTTGGGTGAAAGTCAATTTTATCCGATGTTAGAATGGCTACTCCAGCCTGTTTCTTGGGACCATTTGCCTGCAAACATGTTTTCCAGCCCTTTACTCTGAGGTAGTGTTTGTCTTTATCACGGAGGTGTGTTTCCTGAATGCAGAAAATGCTGAGTCCTCTTTACCTATCATCTTTTTATCATCAATCTTTATAATCTCTCTGATTTACACAGATAAGTGAAAGTAGATATCTTGGGTGACTTTTCTAATGTCAAGATCCAAGCTATGAAGACAATGGTGACAAGACAAAAATAAATTCATGTCTGTGTTGCAGTTTCTGAAGATATCAATATCCTTCCATGGATGCTGTTAATGCCATTGAACTCTTTTCTGATGGTTGATCTGCCTTCCAACAAGAAAATATAAAAGTTTCTATTCATTTTTCTGACATTTTATGGTTTGATCATATGTATTTTATGTGATTTTCAGTCGCTGTTTTAGCTATAACTTTAAAAGAGATCTAAGTATATCCAAAAGATAATTGTAACTTAGAGAATATTGGCTTTGAGTTGAGCATTTTCTGTCAGAGCTATTTGCTCAGGAAGCCACCTCTATGTGGTCAGTACATTATATAACTTGAATTTTACAGATAAATGACCTTCACTGAAAGAAGCTAAGTAACATATCCAAGGTGACACCACTAAGCAGGTATAGCTGAGTTCTTTCTCTTTTAAATGTGGTCTCGCTATTCCACAGGCTGGCTTCAAGCACGTGTTCCTCCTAACTCAGCTGAGAATTTTAACTCCTTGTCTAATGAGAAAGTGTCTATGGAGCTCTATACACAAAATGTATGTACCTAGGGAAAAAATAGCTTAGTTCTGATGCCTACCATTGTCATGACTGTGTCCGGCAAATCTTTGCCTAAGCTGTAATTTGAGCCTAGCATATGATAATCACACTCCCTCCTAAAGTCACTGTGGAGGGAGTGATCACATCCTCCATCCTCCTGCTGGTTTCAGGCACATTGCCAAGAAAACACAAAACAGCTCCCAGCATTCACTGAGTGTGCACCATTCTGCCTGGGCCACTAGAGTAACTAGTTTCCCACATGTTCTCTGACACCATTGCCAGGCACATCAAACCACCACTGTTGATTAAGCTGAAGAAACTATCAAAGACCAATAATGCCACATCCAGAAATTTTCTATGAGAGATTACAGATGGTAGGAGAATAACAGGAATGAATGAAAAATTTAAGAGGATGAAGAAGAACGATCACTAAGATTCAAGAGAATACAACTGAGAGCTAAGTAAATTAGCATACTATGTAACTTCTGTAAAAATACTTGGAGAATGAAAAACAATGCAATTGAAATGGAGTTAAAGAAACAAAAACTAAATACTTTTCATACTAGCTAACATGAAAACACAAGATACAAAATCTGTGGGATGTAATATGAGTACAGCACAGAAGAACTTATCTGATAAGCATCTGTATCAACACCTGGATCGATTTCAGAAAGTCAACCCAAGAGTGTACCTCAGGGATTTATGACAGAAAGGTTAAAGCACATCCAAAATGTCATGAGGATAAGCATAACAAATAACAAAACATAAAAATTATAAACTAAAAGAGACTTAGAAGACATACAGTGTTAGCTGACACACTTTAGACAAGACAAAATGGTCAGATACAGAAGAGATAAATATACATAATCCTAACACTTTATTTGTATTCTAGTTACATATGTATTGCTGTAATAAATTGCATTAAAAATCAAGTTGTGACACAGGAGTTTGTTTCAGCTTATACTTCTGTGGAGGGAGTGATCACATCCTCCATCCTCCTGCTGGTTTCAGTCATATTGCCAAGAAAACACATTTTCCTGAGGGAAATTAGGGCAGGAACTCAGTGCAGGAACCATGAGGCTGGAACATGGAGAAATACTGTTTGCTGGATCCCTCTATAGCTTTCTCACAGTCTGATGTTCAGCTCCCTTTCTTTTACATCTCAAGACGATCTTCTTAAAGATAGAACTACTCACAGTGGGCTGGCTCCTCTGTACATCGGTATCCAGGACATCTTTACAGGCTGCAGGGCAACTTAATCTAAGAGATTCAATTGAGGTTGACACTTCCCTGGTGACCCTAGGTTATGCCAAGATGACAATAAATGGGTATTTTTAATAACTATGTCAACAAATTATAAAATCTAAATGAAAGAAATACAAGTCAGAGGAAAGACATAAAATAAAAACAAAACCATAAACACAGATTGTTGAAAGGTGCATATTGCATATGTATGATACATAAAACATACCTATATCCATATATTTATTTGTATATATGTACCAATAAAGAATCCAAGGTTTTTAAATGTCTATGCATGTATATATATTTAATATGTGCATTAAATATTTTGGTTATACATTTTACCCAGGAGGAGATTATATTTATGTCGATAATGCTTTTATTCACATGTAAGAAATACTTTGTATATGTTTTATATTACTTAAGAAGGTAAATCTGTGCATTGGTAAAAGCTCCTCTCATGGAACAAATATTTGGTGGGTGATTTCAAGTTTTACTTTGAGATCTGAGATTGGACTTCAGTAGCATGCGTCAAAGCAGTGATGGGAAATCTGATTTGAGGAAACACATGGCTATGGATATAACCTTCTAAAATTTTAGTTGATTTGAGATGTTACTACAGAAAACATTCAATGCCCCCAAATATGATATATTTTCTTTACTTCTGAGTTTGAGAGAAGACACACAGCAACACTGAGCTAACTATACAAACTCTCCTAGCAATGAGATAATCAATCCTATATCAGAGGTTAATATTCATTTTACTATAAAAATGACAGTATGAACTCTTTCACTGGAAACTACATCTCAATAAAAACACAAAGAATATAGTAAAATACACAGGAAAATGGGTGGATAAATTCTAGGATGTTGACCAAATATATTCCAACATTTTGTTCAAAACATTTTTCTAGGAAGATTAGGGTATAAATGTGCTAATTGTGTACCTCAATTTCATATAGCAGTCACAGTGTTGACTAACATTAATCTAATTAAGAACTTTCAGGAAATTAATCCAGTCCCTCAGTGTTTACTCAGATTAGACAGAACCAAGTCTTAAATCACTTATATAGAATAAGACTCCAATTTGTCATTGGCAGAAAGGTAGTACACCAAGAAAAGGAAGGAAAAGATTACAGGGGTTCAGAGGGAAATCACAGAACATACTTGGGAGTTGTCTCCTTCCCAGTCCCCGTCCCTGCTCCTTCCCCTGTCCTTCTCTCAACTCTGCCCTCCTCTCCCACTCTCCATCCCCTCCTATCTACCCAATCCCTCTTTCTCCCCCTGACCAGAAGTTACTTACTGGTTCCATAAACATGATTTGTCTTCTATATTAGTCAAGTGTTCACTATGCAATGTGACTTTACAGTTTTAAGTATGTCAATTGAGCAGATTTATTTTCTCTTCTTAGCAGTTGGATAGATATTTTTCTTAATTGGAGTTTAGCAACCTGGACATCCTTTTGATGCTGTTTTCTTACAAAATTGAGAATGTTCAACTTTTTATTAAATGGTATACACATATGGTGAGCTTCTGTTTGGCTTTTAAATGCATCCTCAGCCTCTTCATGGAGGTGAGACATGGATGTTGGATCCAATGAATACACCTGAGGAGCAGATGCAGATGCTGGTAACATGAACTGAGATGAAGCATGAATGAGAGTTCAGCATCAAGTTTACAAACTAGAAGCTGAAAGGCCAGAAACTGTAGAAAATGATCAACTTCTAAGGAGAAAATCATCCAAGCACACTAATGGGTGTTAGGAGGCAGTATGATAACAAGATGCTTTTCCAACTGGAGTCCTATTCACTGAACTCCAGGTGTACTGACCTCTCTGATTTTATCAAATGGGGTAAATCTAACTGCATATTTTCTGATTGCTGAGAAGCTTCCTATTTCCTTTCCCTGAAAAGGAATACAACAAACAAGCAAACTTCAATAAATGTGTTCAAAGATTGAACTTCAAGTGATGCCAAATTTCAAATGTCCACAGGAGAAATTAAGGAAGATTCTTGTGAAGTTGTTCTTATTAAGGATTTCTGATGATGAGATGAAACAGTATTTTATAGTGTCTAAGGATAATTGTGAGCAGTTCCTCCTCTTATAGAAAGAATGAAATGTGTGTATATGTGTCTGTATCTTCTGCGAAAAGTTTAAAGCAGACAGATTATTTCAGCATAAGAGAGAAAACATAGAATTTCATGTGACATATATGTTCTGTTTAGAGAGCATGGAGCACTGCAGATATAAGGGTTGATACTTCCAACAGTTCCAGCCACTGGAGGGTTTGTCTCACTTTGGATTGGATAAGAATGGCTACTCTTGTTAATGAGAGGATGCTAGCATTTCAGTAGCATTCATTGGAAAATCATGCTAATGTAGGGAACAGCAGGAGACACAAGGCTGGGTTAGAGATCAGCAGTTGCAACAAAGACCTCTAACTTCCATTGGTTGATGGTCTCCCCCATCCTAGCTAACTCTTGCATTTCTTTCCCACTTTGGATTCCATTGTAGTCCATTATTCCAATGTCTCAGTTTAAATTCTCCTTGCCTCTTCCTTCTCTTCCTCTTCCTCTTTTCACTTCACTTCTTATCTTTATCATTCCCTTTCCTCCCATGATGGTGCGACTAGGTGTATTTTCTTTGCTTTTTTGCTTGGGAACTGTTGAGACTCAAGTTCTGTGAACTGATACATTTTATGAATTTTGGCAAATACTCCATTAAAAATATATTTTAGGCCATTCTTTCTCTTTCACTCTTGAGTCTTCCTGTACATCTGTACATACATGTAAAATCTTCATTGTTTTCCTGAGAACACAAATTCTATTTCAAACTTGAATTATTTATTTTTGTGTTTGTCTTGGTACACAAGAGTGTGTATACATGTGGGGTGTTTTGTGTGTACATGTTTGTGTGTGTGGGATGTGACATTTCTCTCTCTCTTTCTCTCTCTCTTTCTCTCTCTCTTTCTCTCTCTCTCTCTCTCTCTCTCTCTCTCTCTGTGTGTGTGTGTGTGTTTATGTGTGTGTGTGTGTGTGTGTGTGTGTTTGTATGTGTGGGGTGTGGTATGTTTATGTACATATGGTGTGCATGCTATATTTATGTAGGTATATCTTCATGCCTGCTAGGCAAGCTCTCTAAGAGGACAGCATGTATTCAGTTTATCTCTGTATTTTTATTGGTTTATGTTTTATTAACCCAGCTTTCAGTAATGTGATTGCTCACTGCACCTTGTTTGTTAATACAATATTTCAAATATTTACTTGTTTTTTCTAATTGTTGAGGTATCCTTGGCTAAAGATTACATACTCATGTTGTTGTTACTGGACAGCAAAGATGGTACAGGAAAATCTGAGGCTATTACTTAAAACAATATATCCTTGACATTCCAAATTTACTGCCTAGAAAAAGCATAAAACACAGTATCAGCATAAACAGGACTACATCTAAGAGCTTATAATAAAATACTTAATTTCTTCATAATGTTTTGATCTATCTGTTTACTTTTCATTAATAATTTACAGCTTTAGTTTATCCTTTGAAAATGAGGTGGCTAAAGGAAATCAGTATTTGAGGAAGGGTCTGTCCAATGCAAAATAGGAGGAAAACCTGATTTCCAAGTTGCCATGCATGCAAATATTGTGCTTATTTTTACAATGATTTTATTATTTAATATGTATACATGTTTTTGTTTGTATATGTAGCTGTTTACCATATGTGTGCCTTATACCTCCAGAGGCCAGAAGAGGGTATCAGATTCCTGGAGCTGGAGTTGCTGACAGTTGTACCATGTGGGTGCTGGAAGGAATCAAACGTGGAAGAACAGCCAGTGCTCTTACCTGCTGAGCTGTCTCTTGAGCACCTGCTTGTTTTTATTGTTAATTACGCTTAGCTTTGTCCACAGTGGATGAGCTAACTGATTCCCCTCCCATCTCCTGTCCTCCCTTCCTCTCCTCTGCTCCCTTCCCTCTTCTCACAGGCATGCTTAACAGTTTGTTTGTTTGTTTAGCTGGCTATTCTTTAATCTGTACTTGGAATTTTTTTAATGATCTTTTGGAGGTCATTACTCTCTTTACTAAGTGGAAGGTTTATTTTTGAATTTTAAATTTTGAACTAAGTGAATTTACCATTCTGTTATCTAGTGTTAACGACTTTGGCTCTTTTATTCAAGCTGTCAACAGGAATTCAGGAATTGACATCCTTCAAGACTGAAACTCATATGCTATATTCTGATGTATTCAGCTACTACAAAGCCTTGAGTGTTTGCTCCGTGTGTAGAGCAGTCCTCATAAGGAGTATGGAGCAGTATTAATCCAGTTCTATCAGGGAGGAAAGTGAGGTTCATGGACTTGCTTTTCTTGAATATAGAAGCTGGCTTGGAGAGAAGCCTGTGTTCTGCCTTGAGCCATGCTCAGAAGCACTTTGTACTCTCTCTTCCGTCCTTCCTTGCACTTATGCTTTGTCTACACAAGCTCACACTTTGTTTCTTCTCTTTCTTTTCTTTCTCTGCAGGAGACTAGGGAGAAAAGAAAATTCAGCTGAGACTTGGACTTCAAATAATTAAACAGTTTTTGCTTGATGAACAATTTTAAAAATGCTTTTATAAAATAATTGACAGCAGAGAAATTAGAAGCTACTAAAATAATGCATAACAACATGTCAACTGGACACACAGGAAGAGTATTTACTTTTAGAATAAATGATGAAGAATTAAATTCCTGAACGATTCCATGAAAAAATTAAATAGCCCAGTGAAAGTGAAGAAAGAATGCTATAAAAGGAATTAATCGAGCAGTTAATTTGGTTATTTGCAGAGGGATTCTTTTGCTGTATCAAATATTAGCATTGCAATAAGATTTCTGTTTTGAAGTTCTATTATTTCTTAGAAATTGAAATGAATGTGATATAATTATGCAAAAGAAGTTTAATTGCATATTAAATCAAGAGAAATTAATATTTAATATAAAGAACAGTCGCCTAATACTGTGAATAAATGATACATTATTTTAAATAGAAATTAAAACTTAATGATTAGTGAACTATTTCCTGGGTTGGCTGGGCATTACATTAAAGGGCTAGTTTTAATTTCTTCAGGCTTTTTCATAGTTTTTAAGTCCTTGTTTATCTCAAACAGTTCTAATGTCTCATGTAGAGTTTTCTATGACATTTTAGAGCTCTATGGAGACTACTCAAGTTGTTTTCACTCATTTCTGGACACAGGATGTCTTTATAGAGTTTCTTCATTCTGCTTTGAATACCCTTAGATATTCACCCTTAGATGACCTAGGTTTGAAACATGGGTGCTGCTTTTGAATGTTTCCCAGGAGATTTTTCTATAGTCACTACATTCAGAAAAACTTTAGCTACAGTTCAGTGATTTCAGATTGTTGCATTCACCAAGACATGTGAAGGGTCAGGTTTATTTGAGTTCCAAAATGAAGTCAACTGCTCAAGCCTTCATTTTCATTCAAGTATAGAATTCAAAATGAGGATTGACATCCTCAACCCTCAGAAACATGTTTTTACATATTTTTATATTAAAATTACACTATTCCCACCTTTACTTTCCTGATTCTATCCCTCCCGTGAGTCCTTTCTACCTTGTTTACTCTCAAATTCATGGCCTCTTTGTCTTTTACTGTTGTTGTATATTCTTAAATACGTAAACACAACTTGTTCTGTCCATACAGTGCACATATATGAGCTCTGGGCTGAACTAACTTGGAGTCACTTCTTTCTCCAGCTGTCTGCTTTCCCCAGCTGTCTATAATTCTTTGTTTAAGGTTGAGGCCCAGGGAATCCATTGAACTCAGTAATTGTATTCTAAAGAGTAGAAGTCTTCTGCCATATATTTATAGAAATACTCCATATATTTTCTTATTTAATCCCTTCCCCATGCATTTATTCAGGTAATTACTGTAATTGTACCTGTTTTATTCATGAATGAAGGAAAAGTTCAGAAAGTGGGTTCATTCTGAATAAAACAGCTACTAATAATGGGATGATTAGCACAGCTGCTGGCAGCTGCAGTTCTCTTCCTCTAATGGAAATAATGTCTTGAAGGAAGCTGGGATTATACTTTCTCACAAAGAATGCAGGACAAGGCCATGCCTTTGGAATTCGGCACTGTGTGCTCACATGGCCTTTTAGATTTATCATTCGTTGTTCGAGTCTTGGTGGGAAGACAGGTGGTCTAGATTCACCATCTAGCTGTCAATTAGCTAGAGATACAAGGTTAGAAGAGTGAAAATATGCCAGGTAGCTGAGTCACATTCTTCACCCTAAGAAGGGTCTTCATGAAGCAAGCCTAACACTCCATCGACCAAAAAACTTCTAAGCTTATGCCTCTAATGCACTTACTTAGCGAATTCTCAGTATTTATATTGATGAGAAACAGCCCAGTCATTGTGAACAGTGCAGTTTAGAGCAGCATTGCTCCAGAATTCTAAATCAGACAATCCAAAGCAGAGTGACCTGCCTCTGAGACTTATAAGATGAATTTTCATCTTCATTGACTACTCAAACAAGTGGCTTAAAAATGAGTGTTCCATAGACACTTTCTATTTATAGCTTCCAAATGTTGTGCTGAAAATCTTTATTGTGGGTACAAAGCATAGTGACAGCTATGGTCAATTGCACCAATTTAGGTAATCAAAGATTCACATTAATAAAGTTGTAATTAAGCAGCTAGAGAATATCATTACCATATATACAATTCTGCGGCAAAATTAAAATAAAACAAAATGATGATAGTGATATGGGAAGTTAAATGTGATAAACTGCCACTGAGTTACTCAATGTTTGCCAGGGGTGGGAAATCAAGAAACTATAGCGAACTACTTCCCTTCATTTGATTTCATGCCAAATTATATTTTGGCCTATATTTTTAAAGAAATGATGAGCTGTAAAAAATGTTATTTCTACCCTTAAATAAAATACAAATGGTTCTCCTAGTCTCCTCATCTCATAAGGGCAGGTCTGCTTAGCTGCAATTAAACTAGACAGAATTTTTTAGTTTACAAGAGAGTAGAAAATAAAGGCTTGGTTAAGTTCATATCACAGTGCTCCATGAGGTGTGGGACTGAAAGGAGCCATATCTTTGAGAACCAAGTTCAAGTAGATGCCCTTCAGATGTGATGAGGAGAAAGAAAGACAGCAGCATAAAGAAGAAAACTGATTCCACTTTCCTGGGATCTTCTGACACTAACTCTTGGCCATCTAAAGTCTCTATTCTTCTCTTGTGTCTGACATAAAAGTATCTGAGAAGCTAGGTCTCCTAGGTGAAAAGAAAAAAAAATAGATTTGTGACAGCCATGTTTCAGAGTTCAAACAACACAAAAGAAAATGACTTCTTAATAAATCCAGGGATAATTTTATCTGTTCATAGTTTCTCCACCCTCTCAAAATTTTAACTTTAATTTTAATGTTGATTTTAAGAGAAGTCAGAAAATATGCTAATTTATGGAAACTCTTCCTTGTGGATAATTTCTACTACATGATGATTAATTCATGCCATGTCATGTCATGCACAAGGTGGTGTGAGTCACTGCACTTTTACAATTTCCTTATTAGTTTCTGTCCCTGTGTTTAAGGATCTTTATCACAAGCAGCCTTCTTACCACACTTAGTTTTCATTCCTACTAATGACACATGTCCTGGTGCTCCTCCTCCTCAAAATATAAAAAACTAAATACAGAAAGAAAAAATCTTTCAAACTAAATTAGCAGTTTAGAAAATCTACTAATGTCCCATTTCTGCTATAAAAGAGACAAGAAAACTGTTCATAAATATGAACTAAAAAACGACTTTTTAAATGTACCCCAACTTTCGTTTCTTTTTTAAATTACTTTTATATTTTTACAATCCAGTGGTTACTCACCTCCGGCTTCCCTCCCACAGTTCCTCATCCCATTCCTCCTCCTCTCTGCCACCAAGAAGATTTCCCCATCCCTACAAACCTCCCCACTCCCAAGGCCTTCAACTCTTTCTAGTGTTAGGTGCATTTTCTTCCACTGAGGTCAGAGGAGACAGTCCTCTGCTGTATATATGTTGGGGGCCCTGGACCAGCTTGTGTATGATGCCTGGTTGGTGGCTCAGTGTAAAAGAGATATCAGGGGTCCGGGGTAGTTGAGACTTCTGGTCTGCCTTTTTTTCCTTGCATGAGAACTCAACTTCACTGGGTTTCTAACATGGACTGAAGAATGGTGGCTCACCAAGAATCCGACATCTTCTAGACTGAACTAGAACTGCTCCCAGCCTATTGAACTGGATAAACTATTGTGTTCTCTTTTCCTCAGTGTGCAAGCAGCCATCTTTTTACTACTCAGTGTATACCATCTGCAACAATACAGTGAATCCCCTTCACAATACATATAAATTCTCTTAACTTACTTCCTCTAGAGAATCTTAATTAACTTACCAACCCAGTAACCTGAAAAGAAAGGCAGAGAAGAAAACCATTATTCAGAGATACATTCAATGCGAAACCTCAAAGGGCATAAAACATCACCAACAAGATTCTGAAATCAAAGAGTTTTTGAAGATTAACTGTCTACTTCATGAAAGGTGTTAGAAAATGGTTGGGTAGGTGCCATGTGTCTGACATATTCTAGTAACTGTTGAACTTAAGAGTAAAAAACATACAGACAAGTTAAGGTACCAAATTTTGCAAAAATCATTCACAGAGTCTGCACAAAAGATCCCTCCACGCACATGCAAGCACATGTGCACACACACATATACACTATACCTCCACACACAGGCAAGCACATGTGCACACACACATGCACCACAGCTGTTGAAATGAGCAGTTGTAACTAGTGACTCTTACTCACTCATTTCCATCAGTTTTTCTTTCTACGTTAAAGTTGAATGAACATTTGGGGTGAATCTTCCTGGTATGTTTATGCTTTTATGATTTTGTATGTCCTATTTTTTAACTTTGCTACAAAATCTGTTGTATCTATGTGAAATTGATATAGCTTAGTGTCATATATATATATATATAGATAGATAGATAGATAGATAGATATTGATATATATATCACTATAGTTAATCTACTTATATAATTAAACTTAAAGTGATTTAATTGTGAGCAATTTAAAGGGTGAGTCAATTAAAAGGAAATTTTACTTAATAGACTTTGTGTGTATAACTGATTTAAGGTTCTCAAACCCTGTGTGGAAGAGGTGGAAATTTCCTTGCTCACAAACATGCTTTTTCTGATAACATCACCTCTTGCCACAGTGCTGGACTTAATAGGATCTATGAAACAATATTGAGCACTGTTAAACCCAAAGTTCATCACTGGCTTAGTATCTGTCTTGGTTTGCATAGATTTCCCATGACTGTACAACTATGTAAGAAACTCGGCTATTCTGTATTATCCGTTCAGCAGAGGACGATTTACTATAACATGGCTTCTGTATTCTGTACAGATTTAACAGACATTCTGCTAAAGTTAACTGTGTAGTTACAGTGCTGGCAGGAAGGAGAAGATGCAAAGGAACAGAACAATCTCAGATCGCATCCACCACGCTGCATCTGAGATGCAGCAACAATTTAGATACAATAGCTTGTTCCTGAGTTTTATCAAGTTTGTACTATACAGTCTCTTTAACAGGGAACAAGGTGGCTGTACACTGGTACTGTGTTACCCTACCTTACAGTGGTTGTTCCTAATATAGCATGTACAAGTCTCTTGGTTTTAGCTTCTGAGTTTCTTTTCACGGGGTTGCTGATTAGAAATTGTGCAGTATATCATACTTGGTTTGAGTCTTTCATTTTCAAACATTTCCCAGAATTTCCAGAATAGCCCTGTCAGGAATAGAAGGCTTCTAAATGAAATGGTTGACTTTAAATGGCTGAATCAAAGCATGAGGGGTGTGGATCAGGAACAGCAATGGGTTTTATTATGTGTCTTAACTTCTAAAAATACTTCGGTTGCTTTTGTTCGGTGTTGCTGTCTTTATTTGTTCCACCACCTTCTCTCCTTACCTCCCTTAGAGCCACTGAAAGGTTCTTCTGAATACAAACCTGTTACAGAGGACACTTTTCTCACAGAGCCTGAGCAAACTACCAAAGCAATGGCAGCAAGCTGTGGGAGGCCTTTTGTGTGCAAGTCCCTCTCTTCACTGAAGGCAATCATGACAGGAATGAGCTTCTAAATGCTTTAACCATGCTGGTCTGACAGGCTTGCCATTGTGGTCAAAGGTAAAAAAAACAGTCTTCTGGAAAAAAAAAAAAAAACCAGTCATAGCAGTAGAGGGGTAGTCAGCCTCTCAGGAGAGTGATGAGCTCCCTTAGAAGGTTATCATAATCACTACCTCTCAGTCCAGCTCTGCCAATTCCCAATGTGTAATGACCCCAAAATGCCCTTAGCATTTGCCCTTTGAGTTTTGATTCTGATTTCCAACATGATCCTTTGTTTCTAGAGCTTAGTATCTTGCATGGAGAATACTGATCAAAAGCTATCATGTAGTAACTGTCACAACATATAATTCTCCCTTACAAGGCATTGTGTGTTCAGATTTCTGACAGCAAGTCCTTAGGGACTGTGAAATTCAAATACTAATGTCTGCTGGTTTTGAGATGACAGTGATGTTCCAGCCATTGTTAGTCCTGAGGCTCATCATCCTAACCAATCTTGAAAAAATTGTATAGGTGAACTTACTGAGGTAAATCTATTATTCTAATAAATGTATGTAGAGCCCTCCTAACTGTGAAGCCTCAACCCACCTCTCTGACAATCCTGACCAATTAGCCACTCTTTCCTGTACTTTCTTAAGTGTGTCCCATTCCTTCAACTATATATTTTATTTGTTTTCTTAAGATTTAGTTTACCTTATATCTATTAATGTTTTCTCTACATGCATGCATGTGCAGCAACTGTGCATCTTGTCCATGTGGATCAGAAGAGAGTGTGGGATCCCTTGGAACTGGATTTGCAAATGTTATGTGTCATCATATTGGGGCTAGGTATTAAATTCTGGTCCTCTGGAAGACCAGCAAATGCTTTTATCCACTGAATCATCTCTCCAGCCTGGACATTGCACTATCATCAATTAATGCATTAATTAATGCATTGCATTAATTTTCTTTTTTTAATTTTTGTGTCTAAACCTTATTTTAGTATTAATTCCCAACTTTAAACTTTAAGAAATAATTAATTTTCATTATCTCTTCATTGTTCACCTTCATACATCATTACATCACTTCCTCTAATGTTTATTCAGTTCACATTTGTCAGCAATTTGTTACCCATTTGCTCTGTTACTTTATAGCATGTATTTTCCTGAAGCTGTTGTATACTGCAGTCAATGACTACTGAATAAAGCTTGCATACATAGCTTTGCTGATTGAATATCTACTTATTCAAGGACTTATTGTCTAACTGATTAATTTATCCTTCATTTTACCTATTACATTTACTTATAAAACTTAAAAAAAATACTGATTTTTTTTCCTAGAATGGTCATGCTGAGGTACAGGCTAGGTACAGAAGGGAAGAGAGAATGTCCCAAATAAAGCTGGAGCTTTCTTCAGTAAGTTGGATGCTGAAGATGAAGTGGTCATCATTCAGCTTCAGCTAGCTTTGTTATGGGTACAACTGGTTCTCTGAATCAGCAGTGAGCTAACCTCTTTGAAGACTTAGAACTCCTTTATGAGCTCTTTGCTGTCAGATAGTGGGAATGACTTAGAGTCTCTATCCTAAAACAAGGAGGAGACTCAGTCAAATCACATTCCAAATATGAGCTGGGCTCCTGAAGACTAAGGGAAAGTTGATTTCCTACCGACATAAATTCAGTGGCATCATGAAGGATCAAGGATGATCACTTCAGTTCAAAACATACCAATAAATGCTTTCTGAACGTCATTCAGTAGATCACCTCACTTGCCTTGACAGTTTCGCTCACTTCTCTGTGGAAGCCAATGTCATTTCCAAGATGTTTTGATTATTAGGAAACCTTCCCCCCATCCCCCATTGAATCTAATGGCCTCACACAATGCTTAATTTTGCTTTCTCTGGTTTTAGACCTCAAATATAGCCAATTGGCTTGTAAGTCCCCTGAGGGTCTCTCTAAAGAGCAATGTGACCCGAAGAAGCATCTCAGTACATTGCATTTACCAATCATGCTATCTTCACGTATAATGTGTCCCCTTCCTCTATGTTCAAAATATATACTATGTGAATGTATTATGACAAAGATGCTGTGGGACACTTGTCAGCATTTCTTTACTCTTTCCTTCTCACTTCCTCCATTTTTAGAGTTTTGGTCTTTATAATAGTCTCCTGCCACAACTATTGGAAGTTACCTTGGTGAATGTTTTTAAATTTCAAGTTATTTTTCCACACACCACACTCTTTTATTCTAAAAACTGAACATAGAAACTTGCTTTCAAATTAGAGAGACCATTGCACAGGTATTTTCTCATTTTATATTTATAGCAGCTGTACTGGCTTTAGGATCAAGAACAACTTCATCAGTTATCTTGCAGGGCTTGTGCTTGAGCATGTGATCCAGCAAATGAAAATGGGAAAAGTGAGTCTGTGATCACTTGTAGGTGAGCACACACATATGTGGGGGAAGGGGGTGTTTGGACACAAAGTAAATTTAAGGAAAAGTCAATGCAAATAATGATGAGTTTTTACCAGTCCTTTGTTGAAATGACATTTGAGTCACTGAGTATTCCATGTTTCCATCTGGGTCTGACTCCTTTTATTCCATATCCTATTCTTCAATGCTGTGGTGCAGCATGGTCACAGATACTGCTCTGAGCTGTTGACAGTTTGATAGACATATTGATTCTTAACAATATGTAATATCATCCACCAAAATGATTGAAGTGTAAATGAGAGATGAGTTGCACACAACCTCATATAATCCCTAAGGAACTGAGCTACAGATGCATCCATTTCTTCTGCAGTCTCAGTGTTTCTCCTCAGTCTCCACCTTTTGTTTTTTCTACCTCTTACCTGTACATAGACTCCTGGGGCTGTCCTGTGTAACTACACATATGCTTTCCATCTGCAATACCCTCCCTGATGTCACGCATGGCATGACTTTGTATCATCCTTGGCATTTCAGATGAGAGGCTGTCATTCAGAAGCCTTGTGTTTGTCCCAAAGTGTGGTTAAGTAAGTTTTCTATTGTGTTTATTATGAGCGTCATATTCTTTTTCATTCACAAAATGTATTCCCTAACAAGAATGCATTGCTTAGCTCATTGCTTTCCATTCCTTTGGAAAGGAATTCCATTCTCCAGTTTCCATGACACAGATTCCAAATAAAGGAGTAAATAGGGTTAATACACTGTGATTTAATGCGTAACAGATCATGTGCTGAACACATTATGGTTTTCTCTTAGCTTATTCTTTTAGATTAAAGAACATTAAGAGGCAGAGATCTGATCAAAATTACAGAGAAATGTTTGGATTCATGAGAGCATATCCAACATCCTTACCTGGTCTTGGTGTCTGATTCTATGTTCAGTGAGTTAATCTATTCTTCTCTGGAGAGCCTCATCAACCCAGAAGCATTTGCAATTTACTGAGCCTCTGTTGTCTTGTGTCAATCACATATTCTCTCACTGGGATCAGAGAATTTTAAAAGAACTTCTGTAAAGGTTTGTGCCATAAGAATCTTCAGCAGTCAGATATAATTCTGTACATAGTAGGTAAATTCAAACTCCATTGAGGTTTAGAATTTCCTGTATCATTAGTTAAATAGACTCTTTTTAAAATTTTTTTTATTTTTTATTCTTTTTTATTTTTGATACTTTATTTACATTTCCAATGTTTCCCCTTTTCTAGGTCCCCTCTTTGGAAACCCCCTATCTCCTCCCCCTCCCCGCCTCTATGAGGGAATTCCACCTCCCACCCACCTGTCCACCCATTCCCATATTCCCACCTTGACATTCCCCTTACTGGGGCCTCTAACACCCTCAGGCCCAAGGGCCTCTCCTCTCTCCCTGATGGCCAACGAGGCCATCCTCTGCCATATATGTGGTCTGAACCATAGGTCCATAGATGTGTATTCTTTGGTTGGTGGTCCAAACTCCAGGACGACCTGGGGGGGTGTCAGGCCCGTTGACGCTGTTGCTCCCTCCATGGGGTTGCAAACTCCCTCAGCTCCTTCAGATC
>CM052713.1:7792364-7809404 GCA_028551405.1 Uromys caudimaculatus
GATGATATTTTCAAGTTCCATCCATTTCCCTGCAAATTTCATTAAGTCATTGTTTTTAATAGCTGAGTAGTACTCCATTGTGTAAATGTACCACATTTTCTGTATCCATTCCTCTGCTGAGGGATATCTGGGTTGTTTCCAGCTTCTGGCTATTATAAATATGGCTGCTATGAACATAGTGGAGCATGTGTCTTTATTACATGGAGCATCTTCTGGGTATATGCCCAGGAGAGGTATAGCTGGGTCCTCAGGTAGTATTATGTCCATTTTTCTGAGCGTCCACCAAACTGATTTCCAGAGTGGTTGTACCAACTTGCAATCCCACCAACAGTGGAGGAGTGTTCCTCTTTCTCCAAATCCTTGCCAGCATCTGCTGTCACCTGAGATTTTGATCTTAGCTATTCTGAATGGTGTGAGGTGGAATCTCAGAGTTGTTTTGATTTGCATTTCCCTGATGACTAAGGATGTTGAGCATTTCTTTAGGTGCTTCTCAGCCCTGTGAATTTCCTCAGTTGAGAATTCTCTGTTTAGCTCTGTTCCCCATGTTTTGATAGGGTTATTTGGTTTTTAAATAGACTCTTATTCATGAGCTTTGTCACACTACTCCCTTACTTCACTGCTTTCTTTTGATCTATGAGTTTTTCTCAGTGTTTTGCAATTTGAAACACTTTATCAGTTCCAATGGTTTGCATTTGTATGTCATTACCTAGTAACATACAAAGGGGAATGCTTTTTCAAACCTCTCTCTGGCAATATGTTTCCTTAAATTATAGATTGTTGTTGGGAGCCGCCACCCCCCAGTTGCTGAGATCTCTATAGGTCATGAGAAAATGAAGCCAAGAAGAACAGGAAAATATTATGACTACTTCCAGAGCTGAATATGAAACCACAAAGATCAAGGATACCCTGCTGTCGTAAAAGAACAACTGAGTCACTGTGACTGTGGACTGAGCCCACCCCCTCCCCATTACCTCACACCCCCTGTTTCCCCCCACCTGTGAGTTTCCCCCTTTTTGAGTATTGTATAAAAGTAGATGAGTTTTGAAAATTAAACGAGACCTTGACAAAGAGCTTGCTTGGTCTCCTTCTTCTCTCTCTCGCCCATTCTCTCCCACAGGTCATGGGGTCTCCTCGGGTTTCCCTCCAATAACTGGTCCCGCTGGTTGGGGCAGATTGTTAAAAAGTTAAAGCAGCTCCACTTCTAGGCACTCTAGCACTCCCAGGATCATAGGATCAAAGGTGAGGAGGACACAACATCTGTCCCAACACCAGGAGTAACTGGGACCAGTTGGATCCAGGGACACAGGAACTCTGTTGTACCAGTGGCATGGATTCCTTCAGGCTTGGGGTGGTGCCCTGGGCAGACCATGGGCATGAACTCCATAGCCAGTCCCACAACACCCAGAGGAAGCTCCATGCCTAGGTTCTCTAACACACCCAGTATCACATGATCACAGGAGCTTGGTTATACCAGGATATCAGGGTCCCAGAGGCAGCTTGAATACCAGGAGCTCTGATACACCCAGGACCTCAGGATCACAGGATCACAGAGTCACAGGATCACAGAGACAGCTGGTTTCTGAGGAGTTCTGACACAACAAGGATCACAGGAAAGACAGGTTTCAGTCAGATATAGGGAAGGCAGATGGCACTAGAGATAACCAGATGGCAGGAGGCAAGAATAAGAACATAAGCAACCTAAACCAAGAGTACTTGGCATCATCAGAACCCAATTCTCCCACCATGGCAAGTCCTGGATACACCATCACACTGGAAAAGCAAGATTTGGATCTACAGTTACTTCTCATGATGATGATAGAGGACTTTAAGAAGGGCATAAATAACTCCCTTAAAGAAATACAGGAGAACACAGGTAAACAGTTAGAAGCTCTTAAAGAGAAAACACAAAAATCTCTTAAAGAATTATGGGAAAACACAATCAAACAGGCAAAGAAAATGAACAAAACCATCTAGAATCTAAAAATAGAAATAGAAACATAAAGAAATCACCAAGGCAGACAACCCTGGAGATAGAAAACCTAGGAAAGAGATCAGGAGTCATAGATGCAGGCATCACCAACAGAATACAAGAGATAGAAGAGAGAATCTCAGGTGCAGAAGATACCATAGAAAACATTGACACAACAGTCAAAGAAAATGCAAAATGCAAAAAGCTCCTAACCCAAAACATCCAGGAAATCCAAGACACAATGAGAAGATAAAACCTAAGGATAATAGGTATAGAAGAGAGCAAAGATTCCCAACTTAAAGGGCCAGTAAATATCTTCAACAGAATTATAGAAGGAAACTTCTGTAACTTAAAGCAAGAGATGCTCATGAACATACAAGAAGCCTACAGAACTTCAAATAGGCTGGACCAGAAATGAAACTCCTCCTGTCACATAATAGTCAAAACACCAAATGCACAAAACAAGGAAAGAATATTAAAAGCAGTAAGGGAAAAAGGTCAAGTAACATATAAAGGCAGACCTATCAGAATTACAACAGACTTCTCACCAGAGACTAGGAAAGCTCTGAAAGATCCTGGGCAGATCTCATACAGACCCTAAGAGAAAAACAAATGCCAAACCAGGCTATTATATCCTGCTAAACTATCAATTACCACTGATGGAGAAAACAAGGTATTCCATGACAAAAACAAATTTACACAATATCTTTCCACAAATCCAGCCCTACAAAGGATAATAGATGGAAAACACCAACACAAGGAGGGAAACTATAGCCTAGAGAAAGCAAGAAAGTAATATTTCAACAAACCCAAAATAAATAGCCACACAAACACAATACCACCTCTAACAATAAAAGTAACAGGAAATAACAATCACTTTTCCTTAATATCTCTTAATATCAATGGATTCAATTCCCCAATAAAAAACCATAGACTAACAGACTGGATATGTAAACAGAATCCAGCATTTTGCTGCATACAGGAAATGCACCTCAGTTACAAAGACAGATACTACCTCAGAGTAAAAGGTTGGAAAATAATTTTCTAAGAAAATGGTCCCAAGAAACAAGCTGAGTAGCAATTCTAATATAGAATAAAATCAACTTTCAACCAAAAGTTATGAAAAAAGATAAGGATGGACACTTCATATTGTTCAAAGCAAAAATTTACCAAGTTGAATTCTCAATTCTGAACAAGGGATTCTTTTCTAAAGCATTCTCAGATATTATAATTGAAATGGTTATAATTTTATAGAATTTTACCAAAGTCCACTGGTATAATTTCATTTGTTGTTAATACTTTGAATTCTTTTATTTTCTACATCTGTGGTTTAACTCTTAAAAACTTAAATGTCCTGAAAAAAATCTCACACTTCATTCTTTATAGAAATAGTCACTAGAGAACTAGAAACATTTAAGGGATAACTTCAGCAAGTGTTATAGGTATCTGATTAGAAGTAATAGCCTTGGGAAACACAAAGGAATGTTGTGCTTTGCTCAGAGTGAAGCTAACATATCTTCAAGGGAGAAAATTGGAGGTATTTGAATTTTACATTCACATTAGGGAGGTCAGTCCTGTATATTTTAGAAGACTAGTATTTATTTTCTCTCAATATAGTCAGGAATTGTCAACTTATTTCTAATTGAATGTGACAGTAGTAAGGTTTTCAAAGTCTACTGAAAACAAAGGTGGGATTTATGAGATTAGGTTATGTGTGCCATTTTGACTGAAGTCAACTTTCCTTTGTCATTTCAAAGGAGAAAAAAAGAATGGCCTGTAAATCTGTAAGCATGGATCTATGAGAAATAATTTCCAATTACATAATGTTTTTACAAAATGATTTAATTTATTTTAATTATATTTATAATGTGAAAGTAGAAGATGATGATAATAGTGGCTTCTAAAGTTTTAGACTAAAAATAGCATTTTAATTATTATAGAAATATCTACAAATAATTTCATAATTTATTAATTCTGTATTTAATTTTGATGCTTCTCATAATTCACCATTGTATATAATACTGTGATAGATATCCCACAGTACATAAATATTTATGCCAACATAAATTCCTAGAAATAAGTTTACTTGATAAAATTTTATTCACAATTTATACTTTGGTTCTTTTTGGTAAACTGCTCATTAGAAGAACTATATTGATTTGTACTGTTATGTGAAACATTGCTCTAAAATTTTCTTACAATTAAATTTTATTATAAAAAATAAAATGATAAAAAGAAAAAAAACAAACTAATAAAACAGACCTAACAAAGAAAAACAAAGTTAGCTCATGCTGCTATGAACCATAACTTCTTTGGTTAAGTTGGTATTTTGGAATTTATTCTGCTCTTTCTAAATAGTAAGGATTTTCATTGCAATTTATAAAAATAAAATCCATGTATTTAGAAGGTTTAGATCATGTGGTTCTACCTTCCTACTCTGTGGTCAATGGCAGCCAACTTCAAGTACTGATGTACTTAGATCCTAATCCCTGAAACGCTCATAAATTCTATGTAAAAATTTGACAACATTTGAACATCAGCTTGCTCACTTTTCAGAAAGGAGTAGAAGTAATATGTATGCTTTTTAGTTTATATGTATATATGTATATTTACTTGCTCCAGGTCTAAAGGAATATCAATAAATAATTTTTATGTAACATATGTATATATACACACACATATATATATACATATATATATATATACACACACACACACACACACATATATATACACACACACACACACACACACACACACACATATATATATATATATATATATATATATATATGATATTCCATACTAAATCGATTTCGGCTTCTAAATGTAAATTAATTAAATGAATTTTAAATATTAAATTTATATTTAATATATGTGTGGTTACATGTATGAGTTGTGTATATCTGTAGAGGTCAAGGACAACTTTTGGGAATCAGTTCTCTCTTTCCATTACATCATCCCTAGGGATCAAACTAAGGTATTCAGGAAGCAATTACCTTTACCTACTCATCTTTATCCATCTTACTACCCCAAAATAGATTTTTTAAACATGTAGAAAATGTAATTAGATTATATTTTCATCATTTTATGTTTGGTCACTATTCACTTGTTAATAAAATGAAAATGTATAAAAACTTTCTCCTGGCACACAGCAAAATATTACTATAGGCAATTTAGGAGAAAATTTCAGTAATTAAAAATATCATTAAAGGTTACCCAGGTCTAAATGGTTAATGAAATGAAGCTTATGGTAACACAGTTATGGATGACTTTAGTTTAGCTGAGTTCATGTTTTCACCATGTGGTTGGTATGGTATCATTTTCATAGGGAAAAATAGAAAACAAAACAAAAAAAAATCATTACCAGTTTCTGTTGTGGTAGGTAGATAGATATTTCCTAAAACATCCCACCTTTAACTTCTTGGAATACGAGAAAATGTGTTTTACATGGAAAACCAAGATAAATTTTGAATGGAGCTAACGCTGGTTATAAGCTGACTCCACAGGAAGAGGCTCTTTGACACAAAGTAGGCCTATCCAATGTGATCTCAGTGTTCCAGCGAGGGAAGGAGAGACAAAGAGATTTTCTTGCCAGAAATTTGGTGTGGAGTAATAAGAAAGCTAAAGATGGCTGGTTTGAGGATGGAGAGGGCACAGAGAAGCAAGCAGCTTCTGGGAAGTAGATAGCATAGCTATACAACTCTCTTTTAACACATCAAAAAGAGACACAGCCAACGTCATTGTAGCTGCTCTTGTGTATGTGACCAGTGTTTTTCGGGTCTCATATCATTGGATTTTATTAGATTGATCTACCTACTCTGAAGTACATTCCTGAGACATTTAAAAAACTGCCATAACATCTACCTTACACACTTGATCTGTATGCCAGGAGCCAATTATGGGTTGTTGTTATATCTCTGGTACCATGAGTAGAGCCTGGGTCATCATACTATGTATTCAATAAATCTTTGTCGACTTTAATTAATTCTTAGTGTTTTTATGCAATGACTATAGGATACAGCTCAAACAATAATGACTACACTTTGTACTTTGTCAAGCAAGTTTATACCCATTACCCAATATTATGCTACACAATGAAGCACCAGTAGACAGTATTGTTATTAATTTACCGATAAGGAAACAAAAATAGAAAGTTGTGAGAGAAACTAGACAGTTTCACAAAAGTTGTAAAGGGAGAACCTTGTGTACGTAGTCCTTTGTTTGAGTTTCAAAACCTTGTGAGCCTTTAGTTCTTAACTTTTTAGTTCGTTCACAATAAGAAATGAGTACTCAATTTTTTTTTCATGATATCAGGGACATGAAGCAAAGTAGATGAATCAAATTATTCTGTAAATTCTCAGTGCCCAATAACAAATAAGGAGATAGAAATAACTCTCCACGAAAATTATATAAAATCTTCAGTGAAGGTAGGTTCAACACATTCAAACGGTTTTTAAATGCCTTAATCTAAATACATACACATATAAAGTACTATTTCAAAGCAAAATCAAGAATTTTAATTAATGTAGAAGATTGTTTCAGTGTAGGCTTTCAGATAGGAGATGAATGAAGAATGTTTAAGATAGGAGTTCCTAGCTACAAGTGTTCATAAATATGAATCCAGATGACAAAAATCTGAATGAGTTAGTGGATGGAGAAGCAGGTCGCCATAATGACAGTAAGGTAATGAACAAGAATACTTTGGGAGTTAGATGGGAAAACAAAGATTGTGGTAATACTGAAAGTGTCACAATTTCACGTTCAATTTGTGAGGACTGATGGAGCAGAACAAAGTCTCACACCTCCCTAGTGATATCTTACTTGAGAGGCTGGAAGGAGCTCAGAGAAGTCATTAAGAAATATTGCGTTTAGTATTCTATGCAGTGTGGATTGCTGTCTATATGCAGATGAGGGCAGGTACAAGATAAAGTGAGAGCCTGTGATTGGGCAGTAGAAAAAAAAGGAGGGCTGAGAATTTTAGAGACTTTACAGAAAGGACAGAGAGGGAGAAGGAAGGAAGATGGAGGAAGAGAAAGATGATCCAGATTCTGCGTGGTTTTAAATGCCATAGGTAGCTATGACTATCTTATAAGGGATGGATAATTACAGGACAGTTTGTCTTATCTAGGTGGGCAGTTTATGTAAATATCAATTGGCTCTGAGTTCATTGTGCGGGCATTTTGTGGGTTAAGAATTTACTAATATAAATCTGACTGATAAATCACAAGCCTCTAGAGTTTTGATTTTGTCGGGTTACAATCCACAAGAGAACTGGGAGATGGGAGGTCGCTACATGGGGGTAGTAGCCATGGAGGCAGCATGACTGCCTGGGCCAGAGAGTAGCTGACGTCTTTTTTATATTTCCAGCTACAATGCAGTACAAAACTGCGGTCACTGTGTATATTCAAAAACTATTAGATTAGAGAATGACACCATCAAGAGGCTGGTAATGCATCATGGGAAATCACAAAACCAAAGCATGAGTGAGAAGCCGTGTGATGGCAGAGGGAACAGCTATGAATTTTAGCGATCCATCTCTGTGGGAATGAGAGGAGTGGATGCTTTAGTGAGGGAAAGAAAAACAAGACTACATATCACTTTAGAGAATAGATTTAGCACCAACGCGGCTCCAGGTTCAGTCTATACATTACACGATGAAATGAGAGCCATGGTGTTCAAATAACATCACAATTTACTTACACAAATTCCCTGAAATCTTCTTAAGCTCTAAAGTGGAGACAGTGATGTTGACCGCAGCAGTTGGTGAGAATGCCTGTGCAGGAGGTTTTGTTTCCTCACAAGAAGATCTAAAGCTGCATGTGGCCCTGGTGAAACTGGGGCTCAGTCTGGTAAGGAAGCCCTGGAGAGAAGATCTGTGCTGCTGCTGTTCCATCCGCACATCTGGAAACAAACCCTTGATCTACCGCTGATGTTTCCTTCAGTGACCAGGTGGTTATAATGCACTGGCTTACAAGAGAAAACAAATTGAGCTGCCTCCCGACTGTGAAGGGTAAAGCCTATTTCCAATTAGAACTTCACACCAATTTTAACCGTGTTGTTCACCCTCAGACATTTCATCAATAAATTCTATTGCCTTGCCACCTCGAGGTTTCTTCCATCAGTAAGAGAATATAACCTTTGAGCTAGTTGACAGGAAGAGAAAGGAGACCATCCATCAGTAAATCACTCAGGCTTTGTGAATGACAGCATGGGCTTCATGATCCCTGTCCTAGGCTTCATGAGGGAGATGTATTAGGAAAACATAGTAAAAGATTTCGTGTGAAGCCTTTCCATTGGAAGTTGTAATACGGGGTAGGTAACATTCTTGTGATTATTAAGGTCCACAGAAAAGAGTTGAAAACACTGTCCTTCCACTGTTAAAGTTACATTGCTTGATAAAGTTTATCTCTCATTGTTGTGTCTTAATATTCAAGCCGGATTCATATCAGATTATGAGAAAAATCAACCATGAGAACTATGAGTCTGACGTATAGGATAACATGGACACCCAGAGGGCTGGAGAGACCGCTCAGCTGACAAAGGCAATGCTCCCCATCAGAACAAGAGAGCCTGAACTGGTTCTGGGTGTAAGTCTTGGTTCTGTGCTCCGGAAGCATTTCTTTTCCTACCCAGACAGTCAATGATTAATGAGTAGCTGCCCCTTGCTCACTAGTCACACGAGAACACATTTCAATTTGGACATAAAGTGTGTGTGTAGGGGAGGCATTATTTTGCTTCATAAAGTTTTTTGTACAATTTTCAAAGAGCACAAAACAAAAATCAAACCCTGAATAGTATTCAATTTAGCTGTGATCAACTTACTATTAGTATTACCTTCACATTAAGTTTCCTAATTTGTTACTGCCAAGATTGATGTTTTGTCTGATTAACAATCATGAAAATCCTTTATAAATTAAATTTTGATAAAACTACTGACTCTTAGGACTTAAATACCATTTGAAGATATTTTTGACTTTTGGTTATTTACATATGCTAATGAGGGAAGAGGACAAAACAAACTAGGTGATGTGAAGACAATGGCAATTTTCACTGATAATGTTGAGGATGGCTCCATTTACTGTTCATTTCCTGATGATTGTAAGGACCACCTTAGTGTGCTGTGCAGGATTGGAATCAGGAACTTACATTCAACAAACATGCTGATGAGGGCTGTATAGCAAGGATGCAGAGGTGACACATCCATATTCACTGGGAATTTTAAGTCTTCCACTGTTTAGTCTTATTAGATTGCTCTTTCATTTATCCAAATGAGGTTATCATTTTCATGGCTTTTCATGCTTTGATACTTCCAAATTTTATTGATAATTTATGTTGTCTTTTGAAGATAAAAAATCTCTATAACCACATACTTAGTGGAGGTAATTTTATTGCTTCCAATTTTGCCAATTAAGAACAAACTTCTCTATACAGCTTTTGAATACATATATTTTCAACTAATCTGGAGAAATACTTAAGGGCAGCAGTTAAATAGCAGAGATGGAAAGAATGACTAGAGTGACTCAACCCTATCAAAGCTGTACCACTTTGTACTTCTGAAAGCAGTGGGTGTTGTTCTTCCTCCTCTATCCTTAGCAGCACTTGGTTTACTGGAGCTTCTGTATTCATCTTCTGTAAAGGATGCTCTTGAGCTGACATACACGGTCTCTCAATGCCTTCCTCAGAAGATACAGTACTGAACATCCTTTCATGCATTGATTACTCATCTGTGTGTCTTCTTTGGTGAGTTGCCTCTTACAGTCTTTTACCTATTTTTTTTAAATAGGGAAAATTATCATTTATAGTTAATATTAAGGACTTGGAGAGTTGATTCAATGGTTAAAAGTCTACATTGTTCCCACAGAGATTTTTAGTTCATTTACCAACACTCACATCAAGTACTTTATCACTACTTGTAACTCCAGCTCCAAGGGTTCAGACATCTTCTTCCAGCCTCTGCAGGTACCTGCAGTTGAATGCACACAGCTGCACACATATACACAGACACACATACACACACAAGTTTAAATAAACTTGTTACTTTTTAAATGAAATTTCTAAATAAGTCTTTAAAGTTAATATTTAATATCTCAGAAAGGACATAAGAAAGCAAGTCTCAGATATACAAACCATAAGATCTGAACAATAATAGGACTCAAACTTGAAGTGGATGACAACATATTTTCATTAAAAATCCTGAGTTTTGATTCCCATTCAAGCAATGTGTAGTATCAGAGTGTATGTCCTGAATAATTTCCCAGTTGATCAGATGGAATGGTCAATCCACTTCCTCTAGATTGCATTTAATAAGTATATAATACAACATTTTTTTTCTAAAAGTAACTCCTGACCAAGACATATATGTTTAAAAAATGTTTTCTCATTATTATTTCTTTCCATTGTGAGGAAGGATGGAGTAGGGAGGGAGAGTGATTTTCTATTTCTTTAACACATATCTAATAGCTGTGTTTAGTTCTGTTTTGGTTTCAGAAAATTTCAGAATGAGTCGGGAAATTATCATGAGGGGCTACTTTAGTGTTGGGCAGGTTTGATTATATACTAACTTGCACAACAGTTAGTTCATATGAGGCATGTTAAACATGGAAAATCAACAAAACCAGTATGATTAATGAGATAGAAGTATGCTTGAAAAGGCATCAAACCAGATATGGTGCCCCAAGGAAAGGAAGCTTGCTTTAGACCTTATGAAAGACCAGGCTTGAGAGAGCAGCAATGACATAGAGATGTTGGTTTTCAGAGACCTACAAACTAAAAAAAAAAGAATGGTGGAAAAGGATATGAGTTAGACATGAGGTTTAAATATTTGAGAAAATAAGGAAAGCCAGCACAGATAGAGCATACTGAGTGAGGTGAGCAGTGATGGCCAACTTCTCATGTTGCTCAATGCCTCTTTCTGTTGTAAGAAAAACAGTGAAAAAAAAAACCTTTAAAAATTTTAGGTACAAAAGAAATTCTTAAATCAGCTCCATGTTAATATTCAGAGGAACTAAGCAATGAAATGTTTGTAGCACCATACTCACATAGAAAATTCAATAATAAACAATAATCACTAAGCTGTAAATTAAGAAAAGGAAACTCTATCCAAATTATAATGTTTCCTATGAGGACTATTACAAAAAAGCATAAAATATTACCGTGTATGTCTTTGCTGTTGATATAACCTTTATTTTGTTGGTGAGAGTAAGGTCCCAGTTTGATATTTTAGAACATCTTGGAGTTAGGTATAACCCTCGATACAGACAATACTAGTAAGATATGAGCAATACTCCAATAGAAAGTCAGAGAAATATTTGTTTCATTGTGGAAAGGCAAGAAGATGAGATTTTGCCCCTTCCCAGCTCCATCCCCCCCTTGAACGCTTTTGTGATATGCAACTGAGCATAGGCTGTCTTGAAAATGATAGAGTTCAAGGTATCTTCTCTAACAACTCCTCCATGCAGCTCAACACAGGCTGGAAATTGCAAATCTCCCCAAAAGCAGTTCCACAGATTCAACATTAGTAGGGATTTCTGATGCTCACAAACATAAACTTAATTGCTGCAACTAATTGTTCGTTAAATTAAATGTCAAATATGGCCTCTGTCTTACTCAGGGTTTCTATTTCTGCACAAACATCATGAACAAGATGCAAGTTGGGGAGGAAAGAGTTTATTGAGCTTACACGTCCATGGTGCTGTTTATCACCAAAGGAGGTCAGGACTGGAACTCAAGCAGGCCAGGAAGCAGGAGCTGATGCAGAGGCCATGGAGGGATGTTTCTTACTGACTTGCTTCCCCTGGCTTGCTCAGCTTGCTTTCTTATAGAGCCCAAGACTACCAGCCCACACATGGCACCACTCACAAGGGACCCTCTCCCCTTGATCACTAATTGAGAAAATGCCTTACAGCTGGATCTCATGGAGGCATTTTCTCAAATGAAACTCCTTTGTCTGTGATAACTCAAGTTTGTGTCAAATTGACACAAAACCAGCCAGTACAGTCTCATTTACTTCTTCTAAAGGGCATTTTGATGCATATCATTCTTGTTCCTAATACAGTTTCTCTGAGCTCAATCAATAGGCAATACACACAGAAATAAGTGATGCTTATTGGACTCCTACAGGACCAGGCAAAGCCCTGTTAATTATGTTAGCAATGTGCTGCAACAAATATGGTTCTCAATCTCATCATATAGAAGATTTTTCTGAGGTATTCTAACATGTAATCAGTAATTCAAGAAAAAAAGATTCATAATAAGCAGGGGAAGTGTTTGACTTGGGCTACAGAAACTCTACCTGTAATAACCTTGGCCTGTGTCCTAGAAGTAATGAGCTATTTGATGAATCCTTCACATTCTTTGTAAAACATAGTTTAATGTAGAGTTTTGTTCCATAAAGCTGTAAGGCTGTATGTATAATGTAATAAATAGTATATTATATGTACATATAAGTATAAATGTGTCACATGTTTATATGAATGTTTATTATATACATTCAAGTTCAATATGCATACATTTTAAACACTATCTTTCAAAAGAATAGTCAATATTGATGGATAGATTGCTTGGAAAAATGTACTAATATTATTGTTAAAATAGTTGCTGTGGAATCACTGGGCTAAAAATGGCTAAGTCATGCAATTTTTATTCCTTGAAATGCTAATTTAAGGAAAACAGTGACAGATTGTTAAAGAAAATTAAAAGACAACCTGCTAATTAAATTTATTGAAAACAGTGTTTTTTTGTTTGTTTTGGAAACATGATGCTATGAAAACTTTTGGACACAACCTCTGCAGCTATCAAATTCTGTTTTAAAGAGGGAAGGCCTTATTTACCATTATGGCAGAGTTTTAGTATCCTGCTGATAGAAGAAATTGCCAGCAACTCACATTACTTCTGTTTATGTGTTCAAGGTTCTGAGGATGCAGAGAATGAATTTTATAGTAAAAGGATAAAGATAATAGGTAAGAGATAAAGATATAGTAACATGAAGTGGAGCACAATCCTTTGGCTAACTAAATCCAAAACTCAAGAAGTATTAAATTTTATGAATTTTTATATGTATCATATAAAATATATGAATACAATATGTATATTGGAGACATTATATGTATATGTATATATATATATGTATATATATGTATATATATATGTATATATATATACATATATATATACCAAAGAAACTGAATAAATTGCACATAACATCAATATTTAAATCAATTTATCAATTATTTGGGATATACACACAATATAATTCAGCTTGATGATTTATTTTTCATTTTCAGGAAGATTTCCTTTGCATACTATTATATAAAATAACAATCTCATTCATATGGCTACCCTGGTGGCTAAATGATAAATGTTATCATAACATCTAGCATTTGAATACTTAGCTCCCAGTTGGTTGCACTTTGGGAGGGCTTAGGTGTGGCCTTGTGGAGGAATTATGCCATTGAGTATTGAATTGGAGGTTTCAAAGGGTTTACTCCATGTTGAGTCAGTGATCTCTGCTCCTTGGTTGTGTTTCAGAATGTGAGCTTTGAGGCGCTGCCTCAGCTGCCTGCCTCCTATTTGTACCTATACTTTTGCACCACATGCTCTAACCCTTTAGAACACCACCCTCAGGCAAGTCTTTTCTTTTATAAGGTGCCTTGGTCATGTTGTTTTAGCCAAGCAATAGAAAACTTACTAATACTGTTTCTCTCTCTCTCTCTCTCTCTCTCTCTCTCTCTCTCTCTCTCTCTCTCTCTGTCTTCTCATTTCTCTGCAGAGAACCTAAAGTGTGTCCTATGTGGCCATGTTTCCGTACTTATAGCCTCTAGAATGGAAGACTCTCTTAGACCCCATTGCATATTTAATACATTGATTGCAGGTTGGCCTCTTTAGGTGCTCATGGGATGCTCACTGAACAACCTAATGAGTGCATAGTTCTGCATTGTTTGTGAACCAAATTACTGACCAATGAAAATCATGGCAAATAAGCAATGAATCTTACATTCCTATGAACCTGAGTAGCCCACGATGTGATTATATTCACTACTTTATATAAACCTTTGTTCCTCTATCATGATTTCATAGTTTAATCTGGATAGTACAATAACCACACTTAATTGTCAAATTTTATGTTTTTGCAATTATTTTGACAATACAAAGTCAGTGGCTTTACACTGAAGTAAGTATATTCAGGTTATTATGTTTTATCCAAACATAATGCAACTTCTGAGCAACTACATGATTATAATACAGAATTTTGTTTTAAAATTTGAATATAATGACTTGGAAAACACTGTCATAATATTTACATGCAGATGATTAATACTTATCATTCTTTTTTATGTTTTTATAACTATATTCTGCTGAATTACATTGTGTGAAAAATAACAAAAGAAAAGAAGAAAAGTGTTTAGCAAGATGACTTTCATAGTCCTGAGGCAGGAGATCTGAAAGTTAGGCAAAATATAAAAGAAACTGTCCAAAGAGGGGACTTGCAAGCTCACTTGGTACTCAACATCTGATTGGAGAGCTAGCAAAATGTAAGAGGAAAAATAGAACATATCATTGCTTTAAGAACTTCCTGAGATTTGATTTATTTTGTGAGCTGTGTAAATTTTGTTGACTTCCCAAGTCTTAATAAGTCTCTCTTGGATATAAGGTTTAAATTCAGAGGAAAGTTTTGCACACATTTACCCATTAAAAAGTTTCATGTGGCCAAAGGGACTTCATCTTCTAATCAAGTGGCCATTATTTAAGGGCTAAAGGAATGTGCAGTAAGCCTGATTGTGAGTCTCATGAATGTTATAGCCTTAAATGAAAGGTTATAATTTTCATTACATATAATAGTGTTTCTTTCTTAAATTATACTTATCTATTTTGATAATATTTTATTTTTTATTTAAAGTAACCATTTTTGTAATACTACTGGTTTATAAAATGTTCTTGTATTATTATAAAGTATTATATTGTATCATTTAAGATATGGCAATTATACATCAAGCAATTTACATTTAAATATGGAACCAAATGTCCATATATTATATTTAATTTAAATTTGAATTGCAATACCAAGTTTATTTATAAATGTATTCAAGATGTCATGGCATATTATGATTTTTAGGTACTTTTAAATTTTAAATAAGTCTTTGTTCATATCATGGGCTGTCCTTAAACTCTCTATGTATTCCAGTCTTCCCTGGAATTCCTCCATAGTACCTGCAGAGGGGATAGAGTGTCACAGTTCTTGCCCTGGAGCAGAGTCAGCGGGTCATAGGACTTTACAAAGGTTGATGACTGCTAGGCTTAAGGCTTGTTTGCATAATAACATACAAAATTTACTTTACGTTCCTCCCTTTGGAGATGTTCTCTCTGCCAAGGTAAATGACTCCATGATGATTAGAAACATTATGAGCTCAGTAGGCAAGGGTGGGTCTAATGTCTTTAGAAAAATGGTAAAGTCTGTGATCTTAAGGACAGCGCTTGAGGTTGTGAGAAAGAATTCTGAAAATATGAGTTCAAGAATGTATAATTTTGTATACTTGAGAAAAATCAGAATGATATTAAGAAAGGAGATAAAGTTATTTAGGAGTAATGATCGCAGTGGAAGATCCCACACAGCTAAACTTATTGTTTGGGCCTAGAAAGGCAGATAAATTTCTGAGTTCCACATCAGTCAGGGATATCCCCCTGCTAGGGTTCTGAACCCTTTTATGATTATTCTACAGAGTTATCTCTACAAGAAAAGGAAGGCAGGATAGCAAAAAATATTCTCAACAATAAAAGAACTTGTGGGTGAGTCAGGATCCCTGACCTCAAGCTGTACTACAGAGCAGTAGTGATAAAAATGCATGGTATTGGTACAGTGACATAAGGTAGATCAATGGAATAGAATTGAAGACCCAGAAATGAACCCACACACCTACTGTGACTTGATCTTTGACAAAGGAGCTAAAACCATCCAGTGGAAAAAAGACAGCATTTTCAACAAATGGTGGTGGCTCAATTGGAGGTCAGCATGTAGGAGAATGCAAATTAATCTATTCCTATCTCCCTGTACAAAGCTCAAGTCCAAGTGGATCAAGGGCCTCCAAATAAAACCAGATACACTGAATCTAATAGAAGAGAAAGTGGGAAAAAGTCTTGAACACATGGGCACAGGAGAAAAGTTCCTGGACAGAACACCAATGACTTATGCTCTAAGATCTAGAATCAACAAATGGGACCTCATGCAATTGAAAAGCTTCGGTAAATCAAAGGACACTGTCAATAGGACAAAACAGCAACCAACAGATTACGAAAAGATCTTTACCAATCCTACGTCCAATAGAGGGCTACTATCCAATATATACAAAGAACTCAAAAAGTTAGACTCCAGAGAACCAAATAACCCTATCAAAAAAATGGGGAACAGAACTAAACAGAAAATTCTCAACTGAGGAAACTCAAAGGGCTGAGAAGCACCTAAAGAATTGTTCAACATACTTAGTCATTGGGGAAATGCAAATCAAAACAACCTTGAGATTCCACCTCACACCAGTCAGAATGGCTAAGATCAAAAACTCAGGTGACAGCAGATGCTGGCGAGGATGTGGAGAAATAGGAACACTCTTCCATTGTTGGTGGGATCATAAACTGGTACAAGCACTCTGGAAATTAGTTTGGTGTGCCCTCAGAAAATTGGGCATAATACTACCTCAGGACCCAGCTATACCACTCCTGGGCATATACCCAGAAGATGCTCCAACATGTAATAAGGGCACATGCTCCACTATGTTCATAGCAACCATATATATAATAGCCTGAAGCTGGGAACAACCCAGATGTCTCCCAAGAGAAGAATGGATACAGAAAATGTGGTACTTTTACACAATGGAATACTACTCAGCTATTAAAAACAATGACTTAATAAAATTTGCAGGCAAATGGATGGAACTTGAAAATATCATCCTGAGTGATGTAACTCAGTCACAAAAGAACAAACATGGTATGTACTCACTGATAAGTGGATATTAGCCCAACACTTCAGAATACCCAAGATTCAATTCACAGCAACCGTTGGACTGAGCGTGGAGTCCCAG
>CM052713.1:7809504-7842552 GCA_028551405.1 Uromys caudimaculatus
ATTGGAGAAGGGACTGAAGGAGCTGAGGGACTTTGCAGCCCCATGGAGGGAGCAACAGTGTCAACTGGCCTGACCTCCCGATGCTCCCGGAGACTAGATCACCAACCAAAGAATACAAATGGAGGGACCCATGGTGCTGGCCACATATGTGGCAGAGGAAGGTCTTGTTAGCCATCAGGTGGAGGAGAGGCCCTTGGGCATGAGGGTGTTAGATGCCCCAGTATAGGGGAATGCCAGGGAGGGGAGAGGGGAGTGGGTGGGTGGGTGGGTGAATACCCTCATAGAGGCAGTGGGACATGTGATGGGATAGGGTGTTTCCAAAGGAGAGAGCTGGAAAGGGGAAAACATTTGAAATGTAAATAAAGTGTCAAAAAAGAAAAAAAGAAAGAAAAAGAAAAGAAAAGAAGGAAAAAAGAAAAAGGAAGGCAGCACTGCTTCAGACCTGATGGAGTCTGAGAGATGTTCCTTTCTTTTCTAGGAGGACTAGGACCTGGCATTTTCCTGGGACCTGCTGGGGCCATGAATTTGCCCTTGCCCACATACATCCTCTGACTGGAGACTTTCAAGAGTAGCAGGTGATTGCATCTACAGATGACAGCCTTGGTTCCCTCCAATGATACAATGATACAAGAACTCTCTTGCTGGGGCCTAATGATTGCCTAATATATGCATAGTATTGAGAAAAAATGTTGTCTATGTAAATGAATCAGATATTGTTTGAGACCAATGTTTATACCCTCAAAATTAAGTTGGTTCAATAATCTCTTGTCTCCCTGGTTACCTCAACTCATTACTCTTCTGGTTTGTGCTGTATTTTATTTTGACGCATACACCCAGCCTCATCCAATTTTTAAATGTAGCATTGCAAAAAATCACTGCTAATCAGGTTCAGGTTCAGTATCATGTCATCCCAAGCACAGAGCCTGAGGGGTAAAATGACATTTAAAATAAATCAGGGGGAGATATGGAAAAACCCTGCTAATTAAGGTTGAAAACTACCATTGTCCTGATAGTCTTCTAGGCTTGACATAAAACGGAAGATTCCCTTCACTAGCAGGGCTTCCCCTTCTCTGGCCTTAAGTCCCACACACCTCTATCTGTAGCCTTAGTTAGATTATAGGTTCAACTTCCTTTCTCCTGATAAGAACCTGTTCATTTAGTACCTGAAATTTCTGCAGTGCTTCCCCATGCTAATGATGCATCTTGGAACCCTCAGCCTTCAGTCAATGACTTTTGCCTATCCTGTAAACACCATCCCCCTTCCCCCATTTCTCTTTAGCTGGTTCTGGTGTCCTCATTACATTAACATACTCACAAGCTTCCAGCAACCCCTGTCCTTTGTCTTGGCTCTAAGACCTATATTGGCAGATTATCCCCAGTGACAGAGAGGGTCACAGTAGAAGATAGTTGATAGAAAATTAAGGAGTTTCTCTTTAACTAAAAGATGATCCGATGAAGAATTTTATTAAAGTTACATGTGAGATGTTAGAAATTCTACAAGAATCACACCAGCTGTGGGGAACAGAACCTGCAGAAAAAAACACAGAAAAATACAAAATCAAGGACACAGCAAGATGCAAGGAGGCTAAAGCAATGTTCCAGAGAAGAAAAGCTGACAGCAGTGCATACTGGGATAGGCTGTGGAGAGACAGTATTAGACTGCACACACATTTGAAGCAGTTTTCAAGCTCTGGGTGTCAAAATGAATTCTGGTTGCAGAAAATTTTCAAATGTAACTTTGTGCTTGAATACTTAACTAATTTAGTTTATTAACCATTAATAAAATTAATAAATTACTAAAATACTAAACTTTTCTAATGCAATCTTTACCTGAATATTTGCTCATTTTAGGAGGGAGAGTATAAATTATGGAGCTGATACATTTTATGTATTTACTGAACTCCCATTAAGTATCCAAGTTGAAGACAGAATGAAATAAAGTTAATTCTCACTATGTATATGAAGGTATTCATTCCTAATTTCCTAACAATGGTAGTCACCGTGACTAAAAATTTACATCTGCAGAGTTTTAAGCCCTTGAGGAATAGCACACATTTTCTGATTTAAGAAATTGATGCAATCCTTGAGGCTTCTTTCCTGAAGCATGAGACTGCAGCTACAACTACATATCCCCAGATCCAGATCCAGATGGGTGGCATGGGTGCCTCAGTCTCTCTGATTCTCTTTGTCCCTCTTTCTGTCTCTGTGTTTCTCTGTCTGTCTGTCTGTCTGTCTGTCTGTCTCTCTCTCTCTCTCTCTCTCTCTCTCTCTCTGTGTGTGTGTGTGTGTGTGTGTGCTTGGTTATATGGCCTCACAAATGGCACAAGAATGTCATGAAGCATTGAACTCATGAGCTGTTGGGATCCTTCAACCTTAGCGTAAACAGTACCAGAAAGAACAAACCTGCTCCCCAATGCTCTGCCATTTTTCTCACATTTTAAACATTATTGTCAATATAAAGTATGGATAATTAAAAAAATCACATCTATATCACCTTATTCTATGTAATGCTTATAAAACTGAGGATAGATAGTCTAAGTAACAGCTGGGTAATCCATCAGATTATCAATTATATCATTGTAAAACCAGCATCAAAATCAGTAGAGGTATAGTTGATTTCTGTTTCTATTTCTGCTTGTTTCTAATAAGTTGTTGACAGTTGTAACAAAACAGAGATCTTTGTAAGAAGGTAAGCCATTGTGCTCTTTGCAATAAGTGGAATTTTCCCTGTATTTGATGCAAGTAACTCCAGCACCTACAGAAACTGGAAGGAAACTGGAACATCAGCCTTATATGGAAATGCTAATGCTGTGATGCCAATAGTACATGCAAGGTCTATGTTCATATAAACATCTACACCCCAGCTCCATCATTATTGATGATTCTGGTTATCTAGAGAGTGACATGAGTATGATGATGGCTGTTGAACCGTATTGAGTGTCTGCAGCCAGGGATCAGAACAGAGTGCTTGATAAAATGCTGTAAAAGGTCACAGCATGAATGTACATAGAATAGAGGCTGGAATCCTGTCTTAAAGGCATAAATCACAGAAAACATATGCCTAGTAAGGCAAGTTTGTATGCCTGCTGGGGAGTTTTAAGAGAAAACATTTTCATGTTCTGGCATCCTGGAGGTTAGAAATTTAATGTTTGGTCCATTATCTCTAGCACCTGTCAGCTACAGTTGGCTGCATCAAAAAAAAATGTTTGAATTATGACATTTTAAGACATTTTCATGTTTTCTGGCAAAATTTGAGGCAAGCATAGGAAAACAATGTGTTCTAAATGTCTACTTATTACAGTTGGATATTCTACTCCTTTTACTTGTGGTATCAGCTCTAATTTCTAACTCTTCATACAATAAAAATTATTTCTATTATGAAAATAAAGAGACTGAAACACTGGAATGTTAAATTATTTTGTTCACTGAACACAATAAATGGTCATTTCTGATATCTGAAAAAAAGGTTGCCTGGCCATCATGTTCTGGTGTCTTGGTCTGAAATACTACCTTTTCTGACCTCAGACACCCCTGCTCCAATGAACTTCAGTTTATGATTCTTTCTTGTTGACTGTCTCCACAAAGGATTTCATACAAATTGAAAGCTGCAAGAATTGTTTATCGGGCTGGAGAGATGGCTCAGTGGTTAAGAGTACTGTCTGTTCTTCCAGAGGTCCTGCGTTCAATTCCCATCAACCACATGGTGACTCACAACCATCTGTAATGGGATCTGATCCCCTCTTCTGGTGTATCTGAAGACAGTTACAGTATACTCATCATATACATATATAAAATAAACCTTTAAAAAAAAAACTCTTAAAAAAAAAACCCTCTCTTATCTCTTTCTCTTGCCTCTCTCTTACATCTCTTGTCTCTTACCTCTCCCCATTCCCTTCCCCCCTCTCTCCACGTGGTCATGGCCAGCCTCCACCTCTCCACTTCTCTACTCTCTCCTTTTCTCTGCCTTTCTCTGCCTCTACTACCCTCTTAACTCCCCTTCCCATGCCCTAAATAAGCTCTATTTCTATAGGTATAAAAAAAGAGAATTGTTTATCTTATTTTTTATATAACATTCAAAACTTAACTATTGTGTCATTTCATACACTCTAGTTCAGCTGCCTTTTCCTTCATTTTTCTAATTATACATATAGTGACTTTATGTGTGTTCACCTTCCAAAAGAAAAAGAGAATGAAGAAATTATTTATGATTATACCATATTAAACTTCATACTACCCTAACCCAATACTTATAAATAATCTTGAACTTAATTTTCCTGCAGCAGTCAATGTAATTTATCAAAATTAGTGTAAAATTAATCTTCTCATTTCTGAGGTTTATTTTGGGAATGTAACTGCATTGCTAAATTACTTTTGTAGATGGATTCATCCTGACACTCTGAACTTTTCTTTGTCCTAACAGTAATAAAATATTTAATACAAACTTTTTAGTTCATAGTGAAGGCAGGTGGAAGACACAACTTTGAGATGATTTCTGTTTTTGTGGAAGCTAATTAGGAGGTCTCCCTAATTAGGAGGTCCATAGAGTCCATCTAGAAAGAAGACCATGATGGGGTAGTCTTTTAATTGGTCCCCAAGTTCTTGCTGTTGGTAAGCATAAGCCACATGATTTGAATCTGACTTTTAATTTAAAGAAGAAATATCTTCTTCAATGAGAAAGGCATGTCACAGACTGTATAGCTGTATAGTGCTGTAAATAAATAGTTGGTCCCATTGTAAGTTTTAAAAATGATGAAAATCAAATATGCAAACCATTGAAAGCATGCAAGTGAACTATTCTTATTATTAATCTCAAAAATCTCCCATCATGCGGATAGATAAAAGGAGCCACATCATCCCCTAATAAGAAATAATATCAATGAGTGCTTACCATGTGTGTCCTTTTGTGACTGGGTTACGTCACTCAGGATTATATTTTCAAGTTCCATCCATTTACCTAAGAATTTCATGGAGTCATTGTTTTTAATATCTGAGTAGTATTCCATTTTGTAAATGTATCACAATTTCTGTATCCATTCCTCTTCTGAGGGACATCTGGGTTGTTTCTAGCTTCTAGTTATTATAAATATGACTGCTATAAACATAGTGGAGCATGTGTCCTTATTACATGTTGGAGCATCTTCTGAGTATATGCCCAGGAGTGGTATAGCTGGGTCGTCAGGTAGCACTATGTCCAATTTTCTGAGGAACTGGCAGACTGATTTCCAAAGTGGTTGTGCCAGCTTGCAATCCCACTAGCAATGAAAGAGTGTTCCTCTTTCTCCACATCCACACCAGCATCTACTGTCACCTGAGCTTTTGAACTTAGTCATTCTGACTGATGTGAGGTAGAATCTCAGGGTTGTTTTGATTTGCATTTTCCCTATGACTAAGGATATTAGACTATTGCTTTAGGTGCTTCATGGCTATTCAAGTTTCCTAAGTTGAGAATTCTTGATTTAGCTCTGTTCCCAATTTTTTAATAATGTTATTTGGTACTAGGAGTCTAACTTTTTGAGTTCTTTGTACATATTGGATACTAGCCCTATATCAGACATAGGATTGGTAAAGGTCTTTTCCCAATCTGTTGTATGCCATTTTGTCCTATTGACAGTGTCCTTTGCCTTATAAGCTTTGAAATTTTATGAGGTTCCATTTGTTGGTTGTTGTTCTTAGAACATAAGCAATTGGTGTTCTGTTCAGGAACTTTTTCCCTGTGCCTATGTGTTCAAGGGTCTTCCCACTTTCTCTTCTATTAGTTTAAGTGTATATGATTTCATGTGGAGGTCCTTGTACAGGGAGTTAACAATGAATCAATTTGTATTCTTCTACATGTTGACCACCAGTTGCATTATTTCTTGAAAATGCTGTTTATCACAGGATGGTTTTAACTTCTTTGTCAAAGATTAAGTGACCATAGCTGTGTGGGTTCATTTCTGGGTCTTCAGTTCTATTCCATTGATCTACCTGCCTGTCACTGTACCAATACCATGCAGTTTTTAGTACTATTGTTCTGTAGCACATCTTGAGGTTAGAGATGATTATTGTCCCCTGAAGTTCTTTTATTGTTGAGATTAGTTTTTGCTATCCTGGGTTTTTTGTTATTCCAAATGAATTTGCAAATTGATCTTTCTAACTCTATAAAGAATTGAGCTGGAATTTTGATGGGGATTGCATTGACTGTGTACATTGCTTTCAGCAAGATGGCCATTTTTACTATATTAATCCTCCCAATCCACTAGCATGGGAGATCTTTCCAAATTCTGAGGTCCTCGATTTCTTTCTTCAGAGACTTGGAGTTCTTGCTGTACAGATCTTTTACTTGTTTGGTGTACTGGCTGGTTTTGTGTGTCAACTTGACACAAACTGGAGTTATCACAGAGAAAGAAGTTTCAGTTGAGAAAATGCCTCCATGACATCCAGCTGTAGGACATTTTCTCAATTAGTGATCAAGGGAGGAGAGCACATTGTGCATGGTACCATCTGTGGGCTGGTAGTCTTGGGCTCTACAAGAAACCCAGCTGAGCAAGCCAGGGGAAACAAGCTAGTAAGAAACATCCCTCCATGGCCTCTGTTTCAGCTCCTGCTAACTGACCTGCTTGAGTTCCAGTTCTGACTTCCTTTGGTGATGAACAGCAACATGGAAGTGTAAGCTGAATAAACCCTTTCCTCCCCAACTTGCTTCTTGGTCATGATGCTTGTGCAGGAATAGAAAGCTGACTAAGACATTTGATTAGAGTCACACCAAGATAATTTATATTGTTTTTGACTATTATGAAGGGTGTTATTTCCCTGATTTCTTTCTCAGCCCATTTGTCCTTTGAGTATAGAAGGCTCCTGATTTGAACCTAGTCTCAAAAGAACACATATGGTATGCACTCACTTGTAAGTGGATATTAGCCCAAAAGCTCAGAATACCCAAGATACAATTCACAGACCCTAAGAAGCTCAAGAAGAAGGAAGACCAAAGTGTGGATGCTTCAATGCTTCTTAGAGGGGTGAACAAAATACTCACAGGAGGAAATATGGAGACAAAGTGTAGAGCAGAGACTGAAGGAAAGGCCATCCAGAGACTACCCCACCTGGGGAATCTATCAAATATAAAGTTGCCAAACCTGGATGCTATTGCGGATGCTGTGAAGTGCTTGTTGACAGGATCCTGATAGAGCTTTCTCCTGAGATGCTCTGCCAGAGCCTGACAAATACAGAGGTGGATGTTTGCAGTCAACAATTGGACTGAGCGTGGCATCCTGGATGGAGGAGTTGGAGAAGAAACTGAAGGATTTAAGGGGATTTGCAGCCCTGTGAGGGGAGCAACAGTATCAACTGGCCAGACTGGACCACTAGCCAAAGAGTACACATGGAGGATCCCATGGCTCTGGCTGCATATATGGCAGAGGATGGCCTTGTTGGACATCAGTGCAAGGAGTGGCCTTTGGTCCTATGGAAGTTCAGTGCCCCAGTATAGGGGAATGCCAGGGTGGGAAAACAGGAGTGGGTGGGTAGGTGGGGGAGCACCCTTCTAGAGGCACGGGGCGGGGAGATGGAATAGGGTGTTTCCAGTGTGGAGACCTGGAAAGGGGATAACATTTGAAATGTAAATAAGGGAAATATCTAATAAACAAAAAACAAAGTAGAATCACAATACACCCATGCTTATCTTTTTGGAAAAGCAAAAAGCATAAACCTTATTATTATTCATTTCCATTCCTATCTTCTATTGTATCATCTGCTCTTTCATGTTTGAGTAAAAATCTGCCATTGAGGCCCATGGCTTGTCTATGGAAATTGACAGAGGTAGAGAAGTTGGAAAAAGAATATTTACAGAAGAGATTGTGCCATGAGGCTTAAGGAAATCAACCACCTTCACACCTTTCAAGTAAAATGTGACAGTGGATTAAAGAACAGAGCCATGCCCAAAACATTCGAGAACAAAGTAGCATAAGTCAATGAGCTAAGCTACCTCCTAGTTTTCAAGTACAGGGTGACATGGTGAGTTATCATGTAGAAGCTGCAATAATGAAAGTGTCTGTGAGAGATAGACATATGAAACAAAAACCTGCCTTGGACAAGAAGGACTTTAAGATGTGCTATTGACTGTGAGTAGAGATGAATGCTTAGTGATGAAATTACAGTGGATAGACTGGCTCTCTTATGTCACAGTGGAGCTAGTGACTTTATGTCAAAGCCAGTATGTAATACCCGATATTAGAATGGTTACTACAGCCTGTTTCCTGGGACCATTTGCCTGGAAAATTGTTTTCCAGCCCTTTACTCTGAGGTAGTGTTTGTCTTTATCACGGAGGTGTGTTTCCTGAATGCAGCAAAATACTGGGTCCTCTTTACGTATCTGGTCTGTCAGCCTATGTCTTTTTATTGGGGAATTGAGTCCATTGATGTTAAGAGATATTAAGGAACAGTGATTGTTCGTTCCTGTTATTTTCAATGTTATTTTTACATTTCTGTGGCTATCTTCTTTTCAGTTTGTTGAAAGATTACTTTCTTGCTTTTTCTAGTGTGTAGTTTCTCTCCTTGAGTTGATGTTTTCCATCTATTATCCCTTGTTGGGCTGGGTTTGTGGAAACATATTGTGTAAATTTGGTTTTGTCATAGAATATTTTGGTTTCACCATCTATATTAATTGAGAGTTTTACTGGGTATAGCAGCCTGGGTTGGTAGTTGTGTTCTCTTAGGGTCTGTATGAGGTCTACCCAGGATCTTCTAGCTTTCGTAGTCTTTGGTGAGAACTCTGGTGTAATTCTGATAGGTCTGCTTTCATATGATACTTGACCTTTTTCCCTTACTGCTTTTAATATTCTTTCCTTGTTGTGTGTATTTGGTGTTTTCACTATAATGTGACAGGACAAATTTCTTTTCTGGTCCAATCTTTTTGGGGTTCTGTAAGCTTCTTGTATATTTATGTTCATCTCTTTCTTTAAGTTAGGGAAGTTTTCTTCTATAATTTTGTTGAAGATATTTACTGGTCCTTTAAGTTGGGAGTCTTCACTCTCTTCGATACCTATTATCCTTAGGTACTGTCTTCTCATTGGGTCCTGGATTTCATGGATGTTTTGGGTTGGGACCTTTTTGCATTTTGTGTGTTCTTTTACTGTTGTGTCAATGTTGTCTATGGTATCTTCTGCTCCTGAGATTCTCTCTTCTATCTCTTGTATTCTGTCGGTTATGCTTGCATCTATGACTCTTGATCTCTTTTCCTAGGTTTTCTAACTCCAGGTTTGTCTCCTTTTGTGATTTCTTTAGTGTTTCTATTTCTATTTTTAGCTCCTAGATAGTTTTGTTCATTTCCTTTGTCTGTTTGATTGTGTTTTCCTGTAATTCTTTAATGAATTTCTGTGTTTCCTCTTTAAGGGCTTCTAGTTCTTTACCTCTGTTCTGTTGTATTTCTTTAAGGGCATTATTTCTTTCTTTCTTAAAGTTTTCTATCATCATCATGAGAATGGATTTTAAATCTGAGGCTTGCTTTTCTGGTGTGTTGGGGTATCCAGGTATTGCTGTGATGGCAGAGCTGGGTTCTGATGTTGCCAAATAGCCTTGGTTTCTGTTCACTATGGTCTTGCCCTTGCCTTTTGCCATCTTGTTAACTCTGATGTTAGTTGATCTTACTCTGTCTGGCTGTGGCTTGTCCCTCCTGCAGGCCCCTGTATTAATACTCCTTGAAGACCAGCTCTCTCTGAGAGGTGTTTGGGTTTGGAGAGCTGTGGCACAGGGTCAGCTCTGGTGTGCAGACAGAAACCAGAAGGATCTTGTCCATAGCTGTCCCTTGGTTCCTGTGTCCTGTTAGCTCTGCAAGGGTCCCTCTTGATCCAGTGAGTTTGAAAAGAAGTGGTGGTTTTGCCTATGCTCAAAGGTGTGTCAGTACTCCTGGGATACCAGATCTCTCCTGGAACCCTGTGGCCCATTCTGAGGTCCCCAGGTCCCAGTGAACAGTGGTGCTTGTCTTCTCCCCACTCACTGCTTTTCCAGTCTGGGAGGGTAGGTTTCTCCTGGTGCTGCTTGGCTATGGAACCCTGGTGGCCCAGGGACAGGTCTCCCGCCACAGATGGAAAACGGAAGGTTCCTGTTCCTGACTTCCTCCTCAGTCTCTGTGTCCTGAGGGCCTGGGAGGCTAGCTTTCTCCCTGCACTAATTGGCTATGGAGCCCTGTGGCCCAAGCTGAGGTCCCCAGCCACAGATGGAAACCAGAAGTTTCCTGTCCTTGACTTTTCCTCAGTCTCTGTGTCCCGTGGGTTCCGGGCGGGTCACGGTGAGCAGTGGTGCTTGTCTTATCCCCACTCACGGCTTTTCCATGCTCCTGGGAGAGTAACTTTTTTCCAGAACTACTTGGCTATGAAACCCAAGAGAGTTTTTAGATGAGCATGCTTTAGTCTGTAATAAGTACTCTTCACACATCTAGAGTTGCCATAGAGATTTTTCTGAAAGCTTTCTGGGAATTTTTTATAATGCAAAGTCAATTTGGAGTCAGTCTGATTCATGGTAGGAGGTCAAAGCAATAACCTGTGTAAACCTTGAAAGAAGGTGATTCCAATCTCCATGCATGAATTTAGAGGCTCAAGATACTTATGGTGGAAGCAGTTATGGATATTGCATTAATCACAAGTTCTAGTTATTTAAGGGGAGTGAGTGGGACTGTAATCTTTTGATCTGGTGAAGGTTAGTTGAGGAGGAGTTGTTTCATTACTGTTTCTTGATAAACAAAACAAAGTGTCACCACAAACACTTTGCAGTTCTACTGAAGAGGGAGCAGCCACTATTAAAATGACAAAAAAGGGTGGAGAACACTGGGTGATCTTAGTTGCTAAAGTCCTGGAAGACATCTAGAAGAGTGAACAATTTTCAAAAATATTCTTCTGTGGAAAACGGCTGTCCAAGACCACTCCATGCTAAAGAAAGATAGTCATAAAGTGAAGAGGTAGACATTGATGCACACAACACTGCTGATAGTTCGATCAATTATTCAAGCCCCCATCAAACTTCCTTTCTCCTTACAAGACAGTAGTATCCTTTCCTGCACCAATCACCATCCATCAACACTGAGGCCACACCTTCTATCAGGACAAAGTATTTTAAATTTAATCATGAAACAAAATGCTTTTAAGACATAATGTCACTCTACTTTTAATAGGACATACTATATTTTAGCCATGAAATAGTTTGGGAGACAGGAAAATTATTAGGACTTATGATTCTTGCTTTTCTGGTATATTCTGATATCAAGCCTATAATATCTTGGACATTTTCCAATTGAAAATTATTATTTTGACATAAAATATTATTAGCATTAAAAGAGTTCCAGAGTTGTAATAATACCTTTTTTTTTTTTTTACTGTTTTTGAAATCATTTTGTTTTTCTTTCTCACATAATATATCGTGATCATGGTTTCTCTTTCCTCTACTCCTTTCAGTTCTTCCCCCACACTATTGCCATACGAATCTGACCCCTTCCTGTTTCTCACTAGAAAACAAACATGCTTCTATAAGAAAGATAAAACACTTCAGTGTTGTGGATTTGGTCTAATGTTTGTATTGTGTTACTAGGCTTCCCCAAATTGCAGAAGAATATGCATGTAAGATATTGATATGCCCCCAGTTGGCTTTGACTGGTAAATAAAGTTACTGGTGACCAATGGTTGGGTATGGAGACTGAGGTGGGACTTTAGGGTTCATGAGCAAGAGGACCAATAGAAGGAGGATTTGGAACCACCATGCCAGGAAATGAGAAAGACAAGGCCTGAGAAGTGTAGGACAGACTGCCAACATGTAAGAGTTGGGTATCATGACCCATGAGGATTGCAGGCCTGGGTCCAGAGCAGTGAGGATGGAATATATGCTTTAGGAAGTAATAATTAAGGAATATAAGAGGGGAGAGTGTGCTAGCCACATGGAGGTTTGGAGTGGCCCTGCCATTGAGCTCTTTAAGGCATATTAAAATAGAAGCTTGCTTGTGTGTGTTTTTCATTCAGGAACCAAGAACACTGGTGTAGGTAGTGAGGAACACGCCACCATGGCTGGGGCAATTTGAGAAGAGGTTAATTCCCCTAGGGCAACACTTCAGAATTAGACAAAACAAACAAACATTCAAAAGACCCCCCCAAAAGGGACAAAATAGAAAACAAAACCAAAAAAACCTCCAAAACCAGATACCCTAGGAATCCCATAAAACCACTAAACTAAAATCCATAATATGCAATACTCTTTAAAGTAAAAAGAAAAAGAAAATATATAAATAAAATTTAAATTAAAAAAATCTTTTTTAATGAAAAATTGAAAAGCCCTAACACATTGAGTCAAGAAATCTTAAAAGACACAACTGACTTCCTTTTTTTGTTAGACTTCTACTGCTAACCACACAAATTATCTTTAAGAGTGTTTGTTTCATCCTTTGGAGGAAACTAAATTTTCATTTGAAAGTTGATATCAATTTGAGATTGCTTCTGGGTTGGGGTAGGGACATGTGTACCTTTCGTTCAGCTCTAGGGCCTTGTCTGGTGCAGACCTGTGTAGGTCCTGTGCATGCTGCCTCAGCCTCTGTGTTCTTTTATATGTGCATCAATCATGTTGTTTTAGAGGACCTTAATTTCCTTCATACCCTCTGGCTCTTACAATTTTACTTCAAATTCCACAGAGTTCCCTGAACTCTGATAGGGACAATTTTTTTTGGGGGGGGGGCATCCCATTTAAGGCCAGGTATTCCCAGTCTCTCACTCTCTGCAAGTAGGTCTCTGTGTTTGTTCCCACCTCCTGCAGGACAAAACTTCTTGATGATAAGAGATAATGAGTCTAGCAAATTGTCACCAGGACTCATTTTATTGCTACATTTATTTTCTTAAAGGGGTAATTTTACCTCAGTTCATAGCCTATCAGGTATCAGGTGCATGGTTAGACAAGCAGCATCAGGTAAGTGTTCTCTCAAATGAAGTGGCCCTTCAGTCAAATCAGACATTCATTGGTTAATCCCACAAGACTTGTGCCACCATCTGATTAGTATATCTTGCAGGCAGGACATAATTGTAGAGCATAGTGCCTCTGGATGGGTTGGGCTTTACATTTCTCCTTGGGTAGTATGTAAACCAAAAACAGTGGGGCATAAAGTGAAGGCTCTATGTATTCAAAATATTTCATATTCAGTTAGTATATAGGTGCATAGTATATTAGGCCTTTTTGTTAGTTAACAGAGAGCAACTTACAATTTCGGCAGCAGCCTGGGTTTTGCAGGGGATGGGGGTGGGGTTCCATGGGACCCTGTTGGCCAACAACTCAAGTAGATGTAAACCATTCTCAGCCTTGGAATCTTCATTTGGCACCAAGAGATGGCCACCTGGGGCTGTGTATTCCCCATTATTTTGTGATTTTATTCAGAGCACCTGAATATATAAATATATTGTAGAAAACTTTTACTGTATTAGGCTTCCATCACTGCCCCTTAAATGACCTCTAATTTTAATTATCTCTTCCCATATTCCCTTCCTCATCCTCCTCTTTTCTTCTCATCCCCACCTGTTTTTCCTGTTGAGAAACCACATCCATCCATATCTATCCCATTTTCCTTTCCTATTGGTATCTATTCATATTCCCTAGTCCTTTATTCTATACCTAACCATAGCATTTCTTCAGATTGTAGCTTGGCTATCATTACTTAACATCTGAAGACAATATGAGCAACTACATGCCATATTTTTCTTTCTAGGTCTGGGTTAATTCAGAGTCATTTATTTTTTCCAGGTTATATCTATTTACCTGAAAATTTTATGAATTTATTTTTAAAGGGTTAAGTAATACTCCATTATATTAATGTAGCAAACTTCTTTATCCATTATTTTGTTGAGAGACATCTAAGTTGTTTATAATATCTGTATATTATAAGTAGTTCAGAAATGAACATGTCTGAGCAAGTACCTTTGTGGTAGGATGAAACATCCTTGGGTATATGCTCAATAGTGGTATAGTTGGATTTTGAGGTAGGTCAATCCCCATCTTCCTGAGGAACTGCCACACTGATTTCCATAGTGATTGTAGAAGTTTGTACTCCCACAAGCATTGCACGAATGTTTTCCCTACTTTGAATCCTTGCCATCAAGACCTGTCTGTTACTTGTTTTGTTGATATTAGCTAATCTGACAAGGGTAAGATGAAATCTCAGCATAGTTATGATTTGCATTTTCCTTATAACTACAGATGCTGAACATATTAAAGTGTTTCCTAGCCATTTAAGTTCCCCTTTTTAAGAATCTTTTTATTTAGGATGAAATGTTCTATAGATATCTGTTAAACTATTTGGTTCATAACATCTGTTAGTTTCACTGTGTCTCTGTTTAGTTTGTGATTCCAAGATCTGTCCATTGATGATAATGGGGTGTTGAAGTCTCCTACTATTATTGTGTGAGGTGCAATGTGTGCATTGAGCTTTAGTAAAGTTTCTTTTATGAATGTGGGTGCCCTTGCATTTGCAACATAGATGTTCAGAATTGAGAGTTCTTCTTGGTAGATTTTTCCTTTGATGAGTATGAAATGTCCTTCCTTATCTCTTTTGATGAATTTTGGGTGAAAGTCGATTTTATCAAATATTAGAATGGCTACTCCAGCCTGTTTCTTGGGATCGTTTGCCTGGAAACTCGTTTTCCAGCCCTTTACTCTGAGGTAGTGTTTGTCTTTATCACGGAGGTGTGTTTCCTGAATGCAGCAAAATGCTGAGTCCTCTTTATGGATCCAGTCTGTCAGTCTATGTCTTTTTATTGGGGAATTGAGTCCATTGTTGTTAAGAGATATTAAGGAATAGTGATTGTTCGTTCCTGTTATTTTCAATGTTATTTTAACATTTGTGTGGCTATCTTCTTTTGAGTTTGTTGAAAGATTACTTTCTTGCTTTTTCTAGGGTGTAGTTTCCTCTTTGAGTTGACGTTTACCATCTATTATCCTTTGTAGGTCTGAGTTTGTGGAAACATATTGTGTAAATTTGGTTTTGTCATAGAATATTTTGGTTTCACCATCTATGTTAATTATGAGTTTTGCTGGGTATAGCAGCCTGGGTTAGCAGTTGTATTCTCTTAGGGTCTGCATGAGTTCTGCCCAGGATATTCTAGCTTTCGTAGTAGTCTCTGGTGAGAAGTCTGGTGCAATTCTGATAGGTCTGCCTTTATATGGTACTTGACCTTTTTCCCTTACTGCTTTTAATATTCTTTCCTTGTTGTGTGTATTTGGTGTTTTCACTATAATGTGACAGGATGAATTTCTTTTCTGGTCCAATCTATTTGGAGTTCTGTAAGCTTCTTGTATATTTATGTTCATCTCTTTCTTTAAGTTAGGGAAGTTTTCTTCTATAATTTTGTTGAAGATATTTACTGGTCCTTTAAGTTGGGAGTCTTCACTCTCTTTGATACCTATTATCCTTAGGTTCTCTCTTCTCATTGTGTCCTGGATTTCATGGATGTTTTGAGTTAGGAACTTTTTGCATTTTGTATGTTCTTTTACCCTTGTGTCAATGTTGTCTATGGTATCTTCTGCTCCTGAGATTCTCTCTTCTATCTCTTTTATTCTGTTGGTTATGCTTGCATCTATGACTCCTGATCTCTTTCCTAGGTTTTCTAACTCCAGGGTTGTCTCTTTTTGTGATGTCTTTATTGTTTCTATTTCTATTATTAGTTCCTAGATAGTTTTGTTCATTTCCTTTGTCTGTTTGATTGTGTTTTCCTGTAATTCTTTAATGGATTTCTGTGTTTCCTCTTTAAGGGCTTCTAGTTGTTTATCTCTTTTCTCTTGTATTTCTTTAAAGGTGTTAATTTCATTCTTAAAGTCTTCTATCATCACCATGAGAACTGATCTTAAATCTGAGTCTTGCTTTTCTGGTGTGTTGGGGTATCCAGGGCTTGCTGAGAGCTGGGTTCTGATGTTGCCAAGTAGCTTTGTTTTTTGTTTCTCATGTTCTTGCCCTTGCTTATTGCCATCTTGTTAACTCTGATATTTGCTGGTCTTATTCTGCCTGGCTGTGGCTTGTCCCTCCTGCAGGCCTCTGTATCAATACTCCTTGAAGACCAGCTCTCTCTGAGAGGTGTTTGGGTTTGGAGAGCTGTGGCACAGGGTCAGCTCTGGTGTACAGACAGAAACCAGAAGGATCTCCTCCCCAGCTTTCCCTTGGTTCCTGTGTCCTGTTAGCTCTGCAAGGGTCCATCTTGATCCAGTGAGTGTGAACAGAAGTGGTGGTTTTGCCTATGCTCAAAGGTGTGTCAGCACTCCTGGGTTACCAGCTCTCTCCTGGAGGCCTGTGGCCCAGTCTGAGATCCCCAGGTCCTGGTGAGAATGGTGCTTGTCTTTTCCCCACTCACAGCTTTTCCATGCTCCTGGGATGGTAACTTTCTTCTGGAGCTACTTGGCTATGGAACCCTGGTGGCCTAGGCACAGTTCTCCCGCCAGGAATGGAAACCAGAAGGTTCCTGTCCCTGACTTTTCCTCCTCAGTCTCTGTGTCCTGAGGGCCTGGGAAGCTAACTTTCTCCCAGTGCTAATTGGCTATGGAGTTCTGTGGTCCAAGCTGAGGTCCCTAGCCACAGATGGAAACTGGAAGTTTCCAGTCCCCGAGTTTACCTCAGTCTCTCTGTCCTGCGGGTTCTGGACAGGTCCCAGTGAGCAATGGTACTTGTCTTGTCCCCTCTCATGGCTTTTCTACGCTCCTGGGAGAGTAACTTTCTCTTGGCACTGCTTGGCTATGAAACCCTGGTGGCCCAGGCAGAGGTCTCCTGCCACAGATGGAAACAGGAAGGTTCCTATGCCTGACTCCCTCAGTCCCTGTGTCCCGCGGGTTCCGGGCAGGTCCCAGTGAGCAGTGGTGCTTGTCTTAACCCCACTCACATCTTTTCCACACTCCTGGGAGGGTAGTTTTCTCCTGGCACTACTCTGCTATGGAACCCTGGTGGCCCTGACACAGGTCTCCCGCCACAGATGGAAACCAGAAGGTTCCTCTTAGGTACATTTTCTTGGAATAGTTTTGGCCATTGTTTTATCCTGAGATGATGTTTCTTCATGATGTTAAGGTATGTTTCATGGATGGAAGAGGAAGAAGTATAATGTTTTCACATCCATTCTCTTAGTCTTCATCTTTTTGTTAGGGAATTGATATCATTGCTATTAGGAATATCAACAAGCAGTGTTTATTGTTTCCTGTTATTTTGGTGTTGTGGTGTGTATGTGTTTCCCCAATTTTGATTTGCTAGTATATGATTATTCATTCCTTGGGTTTTCTTGGGTATGCTTAAGCTCTATAGTTTTACTTCTAGTACTTTTTGAAGGACAGAATTTGTAGTTAGATATTGATTAAGTTTGGTTTTATACTGTGATGTTTTATTTTCTCCATCTAATGTGATTAAAAAAAATTTCTGGATATATTAGTCTGGCTGGCATGTGCAGCTTCTTTCAGTCTGTGTAACATCAGTCCAGGTCCTTCTGGCTTTTAGAATTTCTGTTTAGAAGATGAGTGTAATTCTAGTTGTTATGCCTTTGTATGTTACTTCGTCTTTTCTTCTTCAAATTTTTAATATTCTTTCTTTGTTAAGTACATTTAGTATTTTGATTGTTATAGAAGGAGATTTTCTTGTCTGGTCCTGTCTATTTAGTGTTCTGTATGCTTCTTGTACATTTATTGACACATTCTTTTTTATGTTAGAAAACTTTTCTTCTATGATTTTGTTAAAAATACTTTCTGTGCCTTAGAGCTGTGATTCTTCTCCTTTTTCTTTTCTTATTATTCTTAGTTTTGGTCTTTCCTTAGTGTCCCAGATTTCCTTTGTGTTTTGGGCTAGGAGCTTTTTAGACTTAACATTTCTTTGACTGAAGTATTCGTTTATTTTATCATGTCTTCCATACTTAAGATTCTCTTTTCCATCATTTGTATTCTGTTGGTGATTATAGGTGCTGATATCTGGTCTTGTCTTTCTTGGATGAGTAATTTTTTTTCCTTTGTTTTTGTTTTCTCTTTTGCTTTTAAGAGAGTTTGTTTTACTTGATCAAAAATTCTTCTTAGATCCTGTTAGGTTCCAGATAATATGTGTTTTTAGGTATTGATAGTTGATACTTAAGAATGGAGTGAACCAGGAGTTAGAGAACCTGAGGGGATCCACTGAGGGAAGAATTTAGAGTGTTCTTTCAGAATCTATTTAGTTCCCTGGGAATGGAATCTGAAAATGAGAAGCCATATCAGGTTGTCTGCTACAGAGTGGGGAATGAGACTGGGCAACTGGAGTTGGTGTAATGGAGGAAAAAGTGAAAATCTATAATTAGTATATCTGTTTCCCAGAGTAGAGTGGCATGAGGGTTCCCTTGGAATGCCTGCTGGAGTTAGGGGCTGGGATAAAGCAATTAATGGGTGGAGGAAATCTCGGTGCGACTGATATGAGTGATCCACTTGAAATGACAGCAGGGGAGAAGGGGAGGTAGCAGCAGATGATCTGCTACAGTGTTGGAAATGACACTGAGGAACTGGGCTTCGAGGCTTTGGCTCTTCAAATTCTGGTTTCAGCCTAGAGTTAATAGTAATCTCAAAGCTATAGCAGCAAACAAGTGGAAGTAAAACCACATAAAGTACAAAATGATTAAAGAGTAGACATTGACTCTGTGAACTCATGTATGGATTTTAAGCATGAACAGCTTCAAGCACAGCTAGATCCAGGTAGTCAAATAAAGATCCACCAGGCTAGGTCAGGGTTTCTAAGTTGACTCTTCTGTGTGTGCTAGTAACAGAAAAGCTTTCATTTCACTGAAAGTGAGATGTCTACCAAAGATCCTGAACCACAAAATTCTAGATATATCTACCTGAGTAGAAGAAACTACCTTTTCTTTTTCAATATTTCAAGTGTGTGTGTTAGAGAGAGAGAGAGAGAGAGAGAGAGAGAGAGAGAGAGAGAGAAACAGAGACAAAGATACAGAAAGACAGAAACTGATGGTATTTAACTAAGGTGTCCTACATGATCATGAATGAGAGCTGACTTGATCATAGGTTAAGTTTAAATAATAGAACACAGTTTAATATAATACAAGTTCAAAAATATATAATAACTTACTTTGTGTGATTTTCAGCTTGTTTTTATTGACATTGTGGCTGAGAATGAGAACCCGAAATTGGAATCAAGGTTCTAACTCTGGCATAAGTATCCAGATGGCTGTTTCGAGCCAATATTGGCCAGAGTCTTAATTTTGGAAAGTTGACTCATCTGTCTTGGATCATTTCTTATTTTCTTTGAAGTTTTAAATTATTAGCTTGTAAACTTTTTATGGTGGGCCATGGTCTATATTGGGGCAAAAAATGAATGATAAATAATTCAAAATGATGAGTCAGATGACAGAAGAAACTGAGCTTTGAGAAAGCACTTTTATTTAAAAACTTGCTATGCAATCATTTCAATGATTTTGTTCAGTGTGCTTGGCAATGGTAAATGGTTATTATCAACCTAGTATGAGCAACACTGATAACACAGTAGCATTGTGTGTGTATAGGACATAAAAGATTTATTTATGTTTACCTCAAGAAAATGAAAATTCCTGTACAATGCATATTTTGAACTCTAATTTAAATCTTATTATTACATTCTGCCTCCTAGAATGTGGACATCACTCATATATGCATCTTTCTCTATTGTATTTCCAGAGGAATTGTTTTAGTTTTAATTGTACTTTTGCAACATGCCTGGTTAGCCAAAAATTAGAGCAAATACATGATCCTGGGATCTTTCTTGCCTCAATCACTATCTCTGACAATGTTTCCCTTTTTAAGCAGAAATAGCAATTTAATGTTATTCCTCCAGACTATTTTGTTTTGAAATAATTACACAAGGCTGAACACTATATCTCCTTCTGTGTTTACTCTTTATGTTGGATAAATATTATACCATCAAAGGCCAGCATTGACACAACATTATAAAACTGAGGAAGGCAGTAAATGTGGAGTCAGTTTATTAAGACTGTTGCTTACAGTAATTGACAAGGTCCCCTACTGACAATGGCAGGTAATTTACAGGATCAGCACTGGTAGTATTGATAGGAGCAAAACTTAATTCTCTGGGGCTGTACTCTCTGGGATCTATGAGAAACTCTGAACTCTTTAAAATCTTAAGGGTCTGGCAAGAAAGAAATGGGAGAGAGAAAGAGAAAGAGAAAGAGAGAGAGAGAGAGAGAGAGAGAGAGAGAGAGAGAGAGAGAGAGAGAATATCATATTTATGCATCACACAACAAATGAATCAAAGCAGGGTCCAACAAATTTGTTTCTTTAGTCCTTTTATATCCCCTATGAGAAAGTTCTCTATGAAAGAAAAAGAAATACTTCATTCAAACACTAATAAAATGTTATGCAAGAGGGAGTTACAGCAGGATTGTTGATTATGAGTTCAAAGCAATATTTTATCTATCTTCTAATCTATATGTTCATTATATGTTCAAAGCAATAGCTTTTTTAACGTAATAGATTATCCACTTCTTGTTCATGGCCTTACTTTATCATGGTGCACACCTGTAATATCCTCAGTCTTGACCTAGAATGAATATTCTTGATTATTAATTAACTTCAAACCTATTTTTCTTCATAGTATAATTGCCTGTAGCACATGAAAACTCATTGAACTACTTTTCTAACTATGCAGCCTTTGCTACTTTACAAGAGCAGTCACATTTTAATTTTGATTATATCCTTAAACTTTCTATCAACTATCTTGATCTCTTAAAATTATTTGAATTAAATTGGGAAATCTGTGAAAATCTTTATCAGAAAATATAAAATCATTAATATATCTAAACAGCATTATTTCATGAAAGTTCATCTTCATGTTGATCTGCAGGAAATTTGCCCAATAGGATAGGCTAATCCTCAGTAATCGATCATAACAAACTGCAGGCAGAAAGGGTCTTTCTTTGCTCAATCACACTGCGTGAGAAAAATGAGGGATACAGAAATGACAAGTATGAGAAGGTTTATCAGCAGTATGAAGAAATCCTGAGACGAAGCTTCTGGGACCTCGCATTTTCAGGACTTACCTGTTGCAGCAATGCAGTACATCATTTCCAGGAGGCTCACATGACCACTGCAGATCCTCCTGCACAGTATGTACCATTCTACAAAGCAATATTGTTATTCCTGCTGCTTGTTTTGTGGGGTGATATTTGTTCTTGAAATAGAGGATCAGGTAACACAGGCTTGTCTTGTGCTCTCCATGTAGCTAGTAGTGGCCTTGAAGTCTTGATGTGTTCTCTGTTTCCTGAGTACTTAAATCACAGGTTTTTACCACCATACCTAGGTAAAGGGAATTTGGACCTGAGAAATTTTTATTGAGTGAACAAAACTGACTACTTTTAAATTCAGTTTTGTCTATGTACCTGTTCTCTCTCTCTCTCTCTCTCTCTCTCTCTCTCTCTCTCTATATATATATATATATATATATATATATATATATATAATCTCCTTTTGTTTCCACCATCATCTTACTCTGTATCTGTCTATGTCCTCCTGTTTCCTGTTCTTTCTTCTCCTCTTGTGGGCCTGCGTGCTAGGAGCTTTCCTCAGGGATCTCTGGACTAGCCAAATGCGAGGGTTCAGATAAAGGGGAGAGCTCAAGCAGGGACAGGAGTATCCTCCACCTTGGGCTCCACAGTTGCCACCTCAGTTGCACCAAGACGCTGCACCTGCCACCCTACCCTGAGTCAGGCCCTGGACTGAGCCCACCAGAGGCCAACTAGCCAGTGAGGAGTGCAGGAAGCTTCTAGTGGTAGACCTCTTCCCAAGCAGCAGTGTTACAGCTCTTATATTAGAAGCTCTCAGATGACAGAGTAGTTCTCATACCTTTATTACTTCTGGATGGGGAATCCCTCTATACAATTTGGGATGGTCTAATATACAATTTGGGATGGGTCAGAGTTCTGACACCATTGGCTTGGTCTGAGAGTTTAAGGGTACCTTAATCTGCATGTGGGAGGGCTTGGTGTTGCTCCTAAATGATAGATCTCACATGACAGACCTCTCTACAGAAGGCTGTGGAGGTTGTAGCTGTTTGATAGAAGACCACAGCCTCCGGGAAGTATTAGCAAAAATGTTTCCTGGTCCCTTGTAGTGTAAACCCTACTGGGTCTCCTGTGGTAATAGTCTGTGCTCGATCTGGTGCTAGACTGCCTGTCACAGACCACTGCCCCACACCCTCTGTAAAGTTTTCTTCCTGTTTTCGTCACTTTACTTTAAAAAAGGGTGGGAATCAACAAAAGAATGAGTAGGTGAAGAAGAAACAAGAATAGAGAAATGAATAGAAGGGGCCTGACTTGAACAAAAGTTTCCTGAGAAATACCAATAATCATGAGTAGAGGGATAGGCTGTTCCAATCTGATCCACTGGCACTTGGGTAGGTCCATTTCTCTTTAGTGAATCTGAGGTTGACATAAGCTCTACTGAGCTGGACAGGGTTGTGTGTACAGTTCCAGAACAAAGGAGGTGGAAGTGGGAGGCAGAAGGATCAAGAATTCAATAGGATTAGAGGCTATGTCACAGTTTGAAGCCAGACATGGATATACAAGAGCCTGTCTTAAAAGCAAACCAGAAAAAGAATTAAACATTTTACTGAGTATTCCATGCTTAAGTATTTTAATAGCTCTGTGTTTTCATAATTAATGTGGTATTAATTATAAAGTAGTGCCTGTTTACTTTGTATTGAAATAAATAGAGTGACCCTTTCCCTGCTAGAACATAGAGGTTCTTTGTTCATTACATGCCCAGGGAAAACTTAGGCCACTTAAAACAGGAGAGAGAGCTGCTGTTCTCATTTTGTTCAGTATTTTGTACTGAAAACACTCTTCAAAACTCTCATGAGCTTTTGATTCATTTACAAATAACTGAATTGCAAACACTTAAAAACCTTTATTATTAATGGAAATTCATAAACGACTGCCAAGGCAACATCAATTTTCAAATGTGTAGCCAGAACAATTCAGCATGCTAATGTTCGGATTTTAATTTTGTTTCTCATCATTAGAGATTCATTTGTCAAAAGTGAGATTTAATTAACTTGAGGTTCTATAAAAGTGTGATTTAAGTCTTGTTTTGCATGAAGAATGTGTTATGGCTAAATTCTTTTATTTTAGTTATACATAAAAATTAATGCTGGTTTTTGAGAAGGATTTCACAAATATCTGGATTATTGACTTTCAGTATATGTAATAGCTATTTGGATTCTAAACTAATAGTTTCTAAAACACAAATCCTTTCAATGCAATGAGAAAATTTTGAGGGCTTACCTATATGGATTCTGTTTTCTTTTCTTTTTTCTTTTTTTTTTGTTTTTGTTTTTTGAGACAGGGTTTCTCTGTGTAGCCCTGGCTGTCCTGGAACTCACTCTGTAGACCAGCCTGGCCTCAAACTCAGAAATCCACCTGCCTCTGCCTCCCAAGTGCTGGGATTAAAGGCGTGTGTCACCATTGCCCAGCGGATTCTGTTTTCAATAGAAGCTCTGGTACTGTGCTTGGTAAACACTTAAATGATCATAATCTTAACAATGTACTATTGTTCATATTTTAAATCATAGTGCAGATAATTTCAAAGGGCTGTCAGTGAGTAGGCTCTTTCAATATGAGTGTTTCTTCAGTGCATGTGATATATGACTGAGACGAACAACAACCACTGCATAAAATCTTAGCAATGAAACATCACTAAGTGCTACCTGTACACTCATAGCTGTACAGCCTTTCATTTGAGCATGTTTGACCTACCAGAGGTGACATACTTAAAATAAAACTCCATCTCCTCTTCAGATGTTTATCAATGTTCCATAGCTCTTCAGGTTGGATGAAGTCTCATAACTACTTCTCTAACTCCTCTGGAATTTTTTTGGATTGATCTTGTGTACGTTTTCTGCATGGGAGTTCATATGCTTAACTATCCTACTGTGTCAGTAAAACACTAGTTACATGCAGTCATCAGTTGCCTGTAGCTCTTAAATTGTATCACCATACTTTATTCCAAGTTGTACTACAGAGTACAGGTAATAAAAACTGCATGGTATTGATATGGGAACAGAGAAATTTATCAATAAACTCGAATTGAAGACCTTGAAATAAACCCACAATTAGAATCTTGATTTTTGATCAAGAAGGCAAACCATATGATGGAGAAAAAGAAAGTATCTTCAACAAATGGTGCTGTTCTAACTGGATGTCTGCATATGGAAGAATGCAAATAGATACATGTTTATCACCCTGAACAAAACTCAAGTCCAAGTGAACCAAAGCATCACCTGTTACACTAAATCACATAAAAAAGAAAGTAGAAAATAGCCTAGAACACATTGGTAAAGGAGAAAACTTCCTGAGATCACAGCAAGGGCTCAGGCTCTAAGAGCAACAATTGATAAATAGGACCTTATAAAACTGAAAAGCTTCTATAAGCCAAAGGACACTCTTAATAGGATAATACAGGAGCCTACAGATTGGGAGAGGATCTTCACCAACCCTACATCTGACAGCAGGCTAATATACAAAATTTATAAAGAAGTCAAGCAATTAAATACCAACAAACCAAATATTGCAATTAAGAATGGGGTACAGAGCTAAACAGCATTCTCGACAGAGGAATTTTGAATGGCCAGGAAGCACTTAATGTAATGCTCAATGTCCTTAGTCATCAGGGAAATGCAAACCAAAGCAACTCTGAGATTCCATCTTATACTTGCAAGAATGGCTAAGATTAAAAATGTCAAGTAATAGCACATGCTGGAAAGGATGTGGAGCAAGAGAAACACTCTTCATTACAGGTAACTTTTACAACCACTTTGGAAATCAATTTGGTGGTTTCTTAGAAACCTGGGAATAGTTCTACCTCAAGACTCAGCTATACCACTCCTGGGTGTATATCCGAAAGATCTCCCACTATACCACAGGGACACTTGTTCAACTATGTTAACAGCAGCTTTATTCATAATAGCCAGAGCTAGAAACTACCTAGTTGTCACACAATTGAAGAATGGATATAGAAAATGTGATACAGCTACACAATGAAATACTATTCAACTATTCAAAACAAAGACATTATGAATTTTGCTTGTGAATATCATCCTGAGTGAGGTAATCTAGTGCTAGTAAGACATGTTTGATATGCACTCACTTATAAGTGGACATTAGTCATAAATAGAGGACAGCAATGCTATAACACACAGACCAAAGTAACTGGGTAATACGGAGGTCCCAAGTGAGGATGTGGAATCTTACTCAGAAGAGGAAAGTAAATAGTTATCAAAATTAGATGGAAAGAGGGAACTGGATAGTAGATGAGGTGAGGAGGGGAACAAAGATGGAGATCAAGTATGGGGCAAAGGGGGAAGGCCAGGAGTAATGGAAATTTTTGTGGTGGCATCTCTGGTGACTAGATGGACTGGGACAGAGAAGATGTTGGACCTCTATGGAGGTGACCCTAGCTGAGATTCCTACCAGAGGGGGATATAGAGACTGAAGTGGCCACCTACTGTAGCCAGGTAGGACTTCCAGAGGATAGAGGAGGATATCAATCCACCTACAAAACCTTCATCCCTAAATTTATCTTGACTACAAGATTTGTAGGAGTAAAGATTAACAGAGTTTCTGGGATCAGCCAATCAACAACTGCCACAACGTGAGATCAGTCCATGTAAGAGAGTCAACCCTGGCCACTATTAATGATAGTCTGCTAGGCTTTCAGACAGGAACCTAGCATAACTGTCTCCTGAGAGGCTTCATCCAACAGCAGATGGAGACATATGCAAAGACCTGCAGCCAAACATCAGGCAGACCCCAGGGAGTCTTCTGGAAGAGTGAGGAGAGAAGTGAGCAAGTTGGAAGGGTCAAGAACACCAAAGAAGGCCCACAGAGTCAACTAACCTGGGACCATGGAGATTCAAAAGCCTGGACCAACAACCAGGGAGCATGCAGGAGCGCCCTCTACACATTTGTAGCAAATGTGCAGCTTGGTGTTCCTTTGAGTCCTCTAAGAAGTAGTGTGGGGACTCTTTCTGAATCTGTTGCCTGCCCTTAGATCACTTTTCCCTTACCTGAACTTCCTGGTTGGGTCTCAGTGCAAGAGAATGTGCCTGCTGGAACTAGAAACTCCAGGGTGGGGTGGTACTCAAGGGTAGCTTCTCTTTTCGTCAGCAAGAGTAATGGGGTGGATTTGTATGGGTGGGACTGGGAAGAGAGGAGGGAGGGTGCCTATGATCAGGATATAAAGTCAATTAAAGAATTACAGCTTCTTCCAAAAGAAAGAAATGATTTTCAGTAAAAGGGAAAAATGAAAGTGCGAGCACAGTTCATGTGAATGCACTGCACACAGAAACTGAAGGGATCTGTCTGACTTCCTGGAGTCACAGATGGGGATGAAAGCCCCTAACATGGGTGTGCGGAAGTATCATGGATCCTCTGGAGAAGCATCGACCAGAACCATCTCTTCAGTACCTATAACAACTCTTACAGTGCACTTCAATTTTAATAGCTTGGTAGTCCTCAATCTCCCTAATGCTGTGACTCTTTAATACAGTTCCTCATGTTATGGTAATCCACAAACACAAAACTGTTTTTTACTTTCTTTATGACTGTAATTTTGCTACTGTTATTGATCGTAATGTAAGTGTAAATATTTTTTGGAAACATTAGTTTTCCAAAGTGATTGCAAACCACAGGGTGAGAAGCACTGCTATAGCTTATATTCATTGTATAAAATGTGTTTAATATTGGTATTTTCTGCCATGTATGTGGTTTATTGTGAACTTATTAATGTTTATTATTTCTTTTGATATATCTATACTAATCTTCATTTTCTTCCAAAGTAGTTCCCTCCAATTTGGTAAAAGTATAGATTCTATATATAGAAAAATGCATGGTATTTGTCTTAAAATGTTTGGTTTATTTCATCTAACATGATGATCTGCAGTTTCATTGATTTTCCTATGCATGAAAGATTTCCACTGCTATTTTTAGAATAATAGTCACTCATGTATGTAGACCACATTTTCTTTATATGGCACCAAAGTTGATTCTGTAAATTCATTATTATGCAAAGTGTTGCAGTAAACATACAGAAAAGTGGGGAATGTTGCTTTTTTCCCTGTACTAAGTTCTTACCAAACGTAGCACAGCTGGGCCACATGTTAATTCTATTTTTTGATTTCAAAGGACCACTACACAGATTTCCATAATGGACTGGCCAGTTTACAGGTCCCCCAACATCACATAAAGTGCTCTCTTTCTTCACATCCTCACCAGAAGACTGACTGTCATTTGTTTTCTTGATGAAGGGTATTCCTTCAGAAGTAGAGATTGTATTGCAGGGAAGTTTTGATAGTGATAATCTTTTCCTACAAGTAAAACCATTTTTAATTCACCCACTTGCATATACCAAAACCATCTGTATATCCATAGTTATTTTAGCTTTAATTATATAACATTTTAATCATGATAAATTTATATTCATTTTGTTAACAAAATTAATGATCTTTTTATTCATCCCATAAATTATATAACATGACAGAAGTAACAAAGGAACTCTACTGAACTATGTCCCTTACTCATGTATTAGGTAGTCATTAATAATGTTCTTTGAAAATGTAGGATAAAAAATTATCTTTATCACTATTTTTGATTTTAATGCTTTTTAATATCATTAATATTTGGGAAGGCAGAATCTTACCTCTGGTTTGATATTGACTAATTGTGAGGACAGTTTCTGAAAATGAGATGAATATCTTGATAGTCAGTATTATTTATTTGAAATAAGAATATTATTTTTTAGACTTAACACCACGGGAACACAAAAATACCTCCAAAACATCTAAATAATTGGTTTATAGCTAGGTTCTTTTGAAAGTTTACTTCAAAATCTTGCAAGTGCTCTTATAGAATACAAGATTGGACCGGGATTCCTTAAAGTGCTCACCTATACTGAATTCAACCACAGAAGCAGAGGGCATAAGAAGACAGCATGGAGGCCTTGGGTGGAAAGAAACAATCAGATTTGTGTTTGAAAGCCACTAGATGGAGCTGTAGGAGTCTAAATTTGTCCTTCACTCTCATTTCAGCACCCTAATAGTCAAAGTGTTTCCTATAAAAACAGTGAAATGGAAAAAAAAAAAAAAAAAAAAACAAAGCTCAAAATGAAATATTTTATTTACTCGTTTATAGTAGAGGACATGGTGATACATTTGGAGTGGCAAAAGCAGTGACAGAGGACAGACAGAACAGAGAGCAGAGAGAAGGAATATACTCCTTTGGGCTAAGACAGCCTTCCTGTATGAAGCTGCTATAATATTTGAGGACTTTGGTCAAATGTTTTAATCAAAGTATAAAAGCATCACCCACCGAGGAGTAGCCTACTCGAACTCTGGAAGTAGTGTGTTATAATAAATAATCCTCAACTTCAGCACCACCTATTGTCAGCACAGTATCATAGAGTGAATGCTGTTCATTAGGCAATATCTCAGACCAGACAGAGTATTACCCATGCGTCAAAATACTGCCACTGTTTTTATGAGATATGTATTTTTATTTTTATGTTATTGCAGAGAAACTGGGAAGTGAAGATGGAAACTCATATGTAAATGTTTACAAAGATAACAATGAATTTGCTGAAAATCCAAGACTAAGACACTTGACAGAGTTTCAGTAATTCATCTTGATTGCCTCCCAGCATTGATTACAGAATCAGATGAAAGTTAAATAATAGATCTGCTATTCTTTAACTTTAGGAGTATGGTCAAGTAAAAGCACTCAAAGTTACCACATCCATAAAATAGAACTCCATTAATAACAAATGTATTGTGAAGATGAGGCTTACAAACAAACCATCATGAAAGGCTGAACTTCATATCCAAGAGTGAATTCATATGAAAATATCAGCTGGAGAACAGATATTTATAATTAATGGATGTGCTCATGTGAGAATGGGTGAGGAACAAAATTAATCATGCCTGAAGCCTCCTTACAGATGAACTCTGGGCACTCTGAAATCCTGTTGACTGAACAGTAGTAGAGAAGATGTCAATGACCATGCTTAATAAAATTTAGCTAGTATGATAACCAATGTGGACAACATAAAGAAGTGATTGACAAGGAATACTGATGTTTGGTTTAGGAGCACACAACCCTACAAGCTATTTGCTTTTTGGGTTTTTGTTGTTATTGTTTTGTTTTGGGGGGGTGGCTTGTTGTTTGTTTTGTTTAGTTTATTTTCTTGACTCTCATATCTTTTCCCTGGCCCATGGCTTAATATTTTTCTAACAATACAAAATGAGATCATCTCCATTCACACAAAATGGAATGTGATCATCTCACAAGCATCGTAGAACCTTATTTCCAAGGATCTCTGCAAGATCCTTTGCCTGTGACACTCCTCCCCCTGACAAGCTTCCCTGGCCATCTTTCACTGTCCTCACTTCAGTGCTGCTTTTGTACCATCACCTTGACAGTAAGGGCCCTGATGATCAGCCTCATGAGATTGCCAGTTAAGGAGAAAGGCTGAGAGGCTCCTGTTAGGACAGGTCCAGCCAATGTGGCTGCACATACTTGATCAGCAATATTTCATTCTGAAGTAGTGGGCATCACCAGCTTCTGCTTCCATTAAACTTATCAAATAATCTGGGAAGTTAATGTAGAATTTCTTCTCATTCTGTCCTCAGAGATTTCAGAAGGCTTGGTGCTAATGCAGAATTACACTGTATACAGAAAAATATGACACACATTTAATTCAAAGGGTTTTATAGATTCCTTACACACTGGAGGTTTCAAAATGCTAAGAAAAATATTAAAGTTACCTTTGCACCAGAAATTTTTCATTTATAATCACATTTCTTTTCCCAGCCAGTCCTAAATATATATATTATCATTAGCATTTTTAGTTGAATTTGCTCTGTGGTTGCAGTCTTATCTTCAACAGTTCTAAAGACAACTGCTGGCTGTGCATTCATCCCCACTATTGTTGCAATATCATCAGGCTGAGTGGATCTGCCTGCGATGCACTTTCAGAGTAGATTCTAATATTACTCAGATCAATGGTTTTTATTTTGTCAGACACTTAACTGCTATGCTACAGTTTTCTTTAGGAAACTATTTCTCTCATGAAATTTACATCACAAAAGAAGAAACTAGCATGCAAAGGCAAAGTAAAAGTTACCATATGAAGGCACTGGTTAGGCATATTTTATAACTCTTACTTTTTAATAAAAGATGACATGTGAATGTCATCTTTCAGAGGACCTTACATTCAATTGCAAACAGCATATACACAGAACTCCTTAGTGGTAAACTACAATGGGCTTGTATATATAACATAAGCAGTAAGAGGGTTTACAGATCTTACAAAGGACCTGAGTTCAGTTCCCAGCATCCAGACAACTCAAACTCCGGGGAAATTTGATCCCCTCTTCTAGCATTCATAGGACCACCACCCATGTGCACAAACCCTCATAAAGAACACATACATATATACATACATTAGGAATGACACTGTCTTTCCTCAAAGGTTATATGTTACATTATTTCACTCTTTTCTATTGAAATCTTTAAATTCTATATGGTTTTCAGTAATATTTACATTTTTAGTTCCTCTGAGAATATACCCAGAAGATGCTCCAACATGTAATAAGGACACATGCTGCATTATGCTCATAGCAGCCATATTTATAATAGCCAGAAGCTGAAAACAACCAAGATGTCCCTCAACAGAGGAATGGATACAGAAAAAGTACTATATTTACACAATGGAATGCTACTCAGCAATTAAAAACAATGACTTCATGAAATTCATAGGCAAATGGATGGATCTAGAAAATATCATCCCAAGTGAGGCAATTCAGTCATAAAAGAGCACATATGGTATCTACTCACTGATAGGTGGATATTAGGCAAAGAGCATGGGATACCCATGAACAAAATAATCAAGGGAAGTAGAGGGTGGGATGGTCTTGGGAGGAAGAGAAGAGGGGGAAGGGAAAAAGAGGGGAAGAATCAGGTTATGGGAGAAGATGGAGAAGATGTACAAAGGGTCAGGAAATTGAACAGAGATGTGTAGCAATGGGGGATGGGGAACTGGGGGTAGGAACCAGAAAGTCCCAGATGCCAGGAAAACAAGAGCCTCCCAGGATCCCATGGGGATGACATACCCCACAAAGGGAGGGAGAACCTGTCAAGACCATATCCAGAGGTTAGGCATGGTCCCCTGGTTGAGGGATAGGGCCACCCACTCATCTCCAAAATTTTAACTTAGAATTGCTCCTTGTGGGAACAAAGGGCATGGGGTGGAGTGAAGTCCTGCATGTCTGCCCCAGGTGCTGCGGCTCTGGGAGGGACAGGACACAAGGGAAGTGGCTGTGTACCTCTGCCCACAGTCTGCTGGGCAGGTGGGGGCTATTCGAAGTCACAAGGACACCACCTGTGGGTGGGAAAGGGGTTGTTCACTCTCTCCATGAGTTCTCTAGCCCTGGGCAGTGCAGGCGCTGCTGGGTGCCACAGAAGGCCTAGAAGGAGTGCAGCCAGGTCCCTGCTGGGATCTGGGTGGGTGGATTGGGTATCAGCTCTCTGCTTTGGCTTGGGTGGATGTCTGCTGTGGCTGGAAACACTGAGACAGCTTCAACAGGAGGGTAGACGTGGGGCTCAATATTAGGCAAAGGCAGTTCCATTGTTTCCCACAGCAAATGAAGATGAATAGAGAGAGTCCATAGTTCTAAGGTGTTTATTTTCATTGTGGAGAGTGGCTTGGGTGAGACGTACTCCAAGACCTCCGGAAGGGTTGAGGTAGAAATAGTAACTGGGAAGGGGTGTGGCTAAGTCTCTAGGTGTCTCATTAACATGGGGATGGCTTGGGGCTGCATGGCCATGCCTCTACCTAAGGAGGGGCTTGGGGTGGGTCAGGAGTCTGACAATAGGTACTTCCCATTGGCTTGGTCTGAGAGTTTAAGGATACCTTATCTGCATGTGGAAGGGCTTGGTGTGATGCTCCTCCATGACAGACCTCACCTGACAGACCTCTCTATAGGGGACTATGGGTGATGTAGCTAGTTGACAGGAGCCAAGGGCCTCCCGGGAGCATTGGCAAAATGCTTTCCAGTCCCTTGGAGTGCAAGTTCCACTGGGTTGCCTGTGGTTAAGCCTGTGCTTGACCAGGGGCCGGGCTGCTTGTCACAGTTCACGGACCCACAGCTCTTGTCTAAAAGAAATATAGGGACAAAGAGTGGAACAGAGACTGAAGGAAAGGCCATCCAGAGACTGCCCCACCTGGGGATCCATTCTACATGTAGACACCAAACCCAGACACTATTGCTGATGCCAAGAAGTACTTGGTAACAGGAGCCTGATGCAGCTGTCTCCAAAGAGGCTCTGCCAGATCCTGACCAATACAGATGTGGAGGCTCACAGCCTACCATCAGTCTGAGCACAGGCACCCCAATGGAGGAGTTAGGGGGAGGACTGAAGGAGCTGAAGGGGCCTTATCTGGCATCAATGGGAGGGGAAGCCCTTGGTCCTGTGAAGGCTTACTGCCCCAGTGTAGAGGAATGCTAGGGCAGTGAAGTGGGAGTGGGTAGATGGGTGGGTGGGTGGGGGAGCAACCTCATAGAAGCAGGGTAAGGAGTGATGGAATAGGGTGTTTGCAGAGAGGAAATCAGGAAAGGGGATAACATTTGAAAGGGAAATAAATAAAATATCCAATTAAAAACAAAAACAAAAACAAAAAATAATTTGCAACATTAACATTACTTTAAATAATTCTATTTAAAAATAATTATCATCCACAAAATTAGAAAAAAAAAAAAAAGCCAAATACACATTTTAAAAAAGCAACGACAACAACATAAAAAACCAAAACAGAAGTATGTGATGGAAACTGAATTATCTATTATCTTTTCACTAAACTCAAAAGCTGAAATCCTAATAACACATGTAACTCTATTTGGGTATGTGTCCCGAAGGAAGAATTTACAATTCCATACAGTCAGAAGACAGGATGGTAATCTACTAGAAACAGATTTTTCACAGGACAAAAAAGAAACACCTGGAATATTGCAGGTCAGGA
>CM052713.1:7842652-7905199 GCA_028551405.1 Uromys caudimaculatus
GAAAGAAAGAGGAAGGGAAGGGAAGGGAAGGGAAGGGAAGGGAAGGGAAGGGAAGGGAAGGGAAGGGAAGGGAAGGGAAGGGAAGGGAAGGGAAGGGAAGGGAAGGGAAGGGAAGGGAAGGGAAGGGAAGGGAAGGGAAGGAAAGGAAGTAAAAGAAAATGGGAAGCACTTTCATTAAAGTGTATTAGAAAAAATTGGCCATAACATTCTCCTTAATATTCTATTCACTTCAACTAAAATTTAGAGTTGTTTCTCCCCTAATGAGTAATTGCTTTAGGGTGGTTACTAATAAGATTTCTTCCTCTGGATTTTTCAATTGCATACAAATTTTCTCCTTACTTTTGTAGTTCTAAAGCCAAATACATTCCTTAGAATTATTTGGGAAGAATATCCTGAAAATATAAACAAATTATCAGTCTTTTAGGTAGAGGAGGAGCCTAATTGATGGACAATAACAAGCCAAGAGGGCCCAATTATATAAAGAAGAGGAAAAAAGCAAATACAAACAAACCTTCACCACAGAGTGCTTGGATATGCTTTGCCAGGTGCCACTGGCACTCAGCACTTTCTCACGAGCTTGCCCTGCACTTCACACAGGTGACCTCAGATTTCTTCCCATTGCTACTGGTCAAAATAAATGGGCCCATTTCTGTTTACTTCCACTCACGGCAATATTTGCTATGACAGAATTCAAGGTACCCAGCCATGCAAATCAAGGAAGAAGTATCAGCAAGCTTGATTATGTTGCAGTATACGAAGAGGACAAAGACAGTGAAAACAGCTCAGGGTGGAGGAAACTGCAGCTGTGATAGATCACTAATCAGAGAGATATCTGGGTCATTGAGAAATAGAGTACGATCCAAAGAAGTTTCACAGTAGTTGTCTGAGCTTGTGTTCCCTGGAGGTTTGCCTGAGGCAAGGATTCAAAAGCAAGCAGCTCCTTTAGGAAGTAGAGGAGATGAGCAGAAAAGATTATCTTTTCAGGTCACTTACTACTGTGAGTGAAAGAAGGTTGATTCCCCATGGGGAACTTGAGAAGTTAGTGATCCTAAATTGTGAAGGAAATCAAGTGGTTTTGGGTGACTTCTGTTGGACTTTGAGATTTGTAGTTATTTATGCTAAGTAGTTGTATTCTATGAGTCAGGTAGGCAGAGCCTTCTGGGGAGTCATATACTGCAAGATAATGAGGTTCTCAGGAAAAGGACTGCAAATACATTCAGAAAACCTTATATACAACTACACACAGTGTATACACAGGACACCTTTAGGGTAAACTACAGTGTGTTTGTTTATGTAACCTCAGCAATAAGAGAGCTTATAGATCTTGTAAAGGACCAGTGTTCAGTTCCCAGCATACAAACAACTCCAGGTCCAGGGTAACATGGAATCTAGTTCTTTTCCCCCAATGGGCATACAACATGCATGTGTACAAACCCACAAAAAGAACACATGGTATACACATAATTAAATGCAACAAATGCTTAAACATCAATTATTATACATATACATATACAAACAAGGCAGCACTTCAAAATCTTCCTCCTCTTGCTTCTGTTTTACATTTTCATGAATAGCAACAAATGGAGACATTTGTTCAACAGTTTTAAAAAGATAACACTGATTGTGAAGTGAGAAACTGACCAATAGTTTTAAACTGCAAATATATTATAAGGGCTTTTCCCTTTGAAATCTACACAATGTTTTACACAAAGCTCATCCAGGATTTGCTTTTCATAAGGCTTCAGTGGTACAGCAGATCCCAGAGCTTCCTCTCCTAAGCTATGTTCAGTACTAAATATGCTCACGCTGAGACACACAGCAGATCAGACCTATGTACAGCAATTTGAGGATCATGTTGTCAAGGTATACTAACTTGTTAGTCATTTATTTTCAGAATGAAAGATTTTTGATTCATTAAATTCTTAAACTATCATAAAATTAAAGAACAGTCAGCAATGAGAGGAAATGTCAACTGTATTACTTGAACTCTTATAAAAACCAATATTGACCTTTTCATATATTTCAACTGTATATATTTTTCTATGAGTCCAGTATCACCATAGAAATTATTTTGTAACAAAGTTTCTTAAAATCTGATTCATTCAAATTTCAAAGTTATAGGTCAGTTTTTAAAGTGTAAAACAAATAGCCTTTCATGATTTTAAGTATTTCAGTTAGCCTTCTATTTCTGTTTCTCATCAAAAGATGATAAACCTTCTTCTATGGTGCTGAAATTCTAGTGTGCCATAAACTAAGTAATGAAAACAAATGAAATGCAGTCATGTGCTGCATAGTGCCATTTACCTTAGTGATCACCACTCCTATGATGCTTGTGTCATAGATCAAAAAGCCCAGTGGCACTGAGCCATCTTGGATCGAAAACATATATTCTATGATGTCCTTGTCAAGATGAAATTGTTTGTAATGCATATCTCTGGGCATGGCTCCATCATTTAATTTTGCCTGACTATTAAACATCTCATGTTATATCAGAAGCTAAGGAGGAAGATAAGGGAGGGAAAGAAGACAAGTATTTGTCTTGAGTAAATAGTTGGAATGCCTCAACTGGGGACCTGATGGACTCATTGGATATGGGGGAACAATAACATTTGTAGCTATTAAGGATTACCGTGGACACAGTAAACCCTGCTGGCAAGCCATGAAGCAAGAATCTTGGTTCTGTATAAGAGAGTCAAGACAGACAGAGAGACAAGACTGACTCAAGTAACATTAAAGAAATTCCAGTAGGTGTTAAGAACCACAGCAGCATGGACATTGTACTAGTGATACTGTCATCTGTTGGAACGGAAGAGAAAGGGGCAGGAGTGTTTCTTTAAAACAACAGTGTGTTGTCACATCTGATAAGAGTGACTTCTGAAACTATATGGGAAATAATATGGAGGCACATTCAGATAGGATGCAAGGTAGATATCTATGATAATTTCATCCAGAATCATTAAGGCTGAAACCAGCTGAAATACAAAAGAATTTTAGGACATGTGGAAGAATTCAATCAGAGGCAATTTTATGTCTGAATAAAGGAGAGGCAAAGGAATGGCCCCAAAGTGACCTGAGCAATGAGGAACAGAGCTTCAGCAATAACTGAGGAATCATGGGAGGAAATGAATATAAGTGACAACAGACACTCTGGGTTTACTTTTGAGAAATATATTAGCTGTCTGACAATTACGTCATTAGTTGCACATATGGGTCGGAACTGGGAGGAATTACATTTTATCAGCAGGGAGTATTGAGATTCATGGCTTAACTTCATGAAACATCATTGGGGACCAGAGACAATACTGGGTAACACTAAATGTAAATGTACTTCTGACTCTGGCTTTAGATGTATGTTTTGTGGAAAATGTAATGATGAGATTCATGTTGAGAGAGAATTGCAAATCATAAGGGAGGCTTACAAGAATAAACTGTTCTTCTTGCAGAATTTTCTCCTCAATTCCCTATTTCCTTTCTAAGTTTGTTGTTCGCCAGCACCAGATACTCTGAATACCTCCCACTGTATCACACATCAGTGAATGTGATCTTCACTTTACACCCTGACATGAAGCCATTTAGTGTTTGATCTTACCTCGAAAATGGATCTGAATAGTTTGTGTTTTTAACAAGTTGTAAACTCTCAAAGAAGTCTGACCCATTTGCTGTGGGTGAAGCACAGACCTAAACCCCTCAGGTCTATGGACACACTGCCTGGAAAGCCACATTCTCCATGTGCTTTGTCTGTGGTGGTAACACTGTCTGGCCGCATGAGTTACACACCTGGGAGCCACACTGTGCTTCCTGATCCATCCATTGCATGCTCTGTGTCCTCACACACTACCTAAATGTCTTTCTTAGCATGTTTCCACTCAGTTCTAGTCTCTATCCTCACACCCTGATTTACCATGAGCAGATGTCACACTCCCAGTGGCTCTTGGGAGGACCTTTTCAGATTCTTCCATTTCTCACCATTCCTTACTCCATGATTATACCCATGTATCTGAACCATACTAACCCAAACACAAACTTTGCTGGGGAATACTTTTAATTCTATAAAATCATAGTTCTGGTCATCTATATATTGCAAATGTGAAATCAACCTTCAATACCCTCTTCTTTTTTTTTTCTTTTATTTTTATTATTATTTTATTTTTTGATACTTTATTTACATTTCAAATGCTTTCCCCTTTCCAGGTCTCCACTTTGGGAACCCCTATGACATTCCTCCTACCCCTGCCTCTATGAGGGTATTCTCCCACCCACCCACTCCTATCTTCCCTCCCTGGCAATCCCCTATACTGGGGCATCTAACACCTTAAGGCACAAGGGCCTTTCCTCCCACTGATGACCAACAAGGCCGTCCTCTGCCACATATGTGGCCAGTATAATGGGTCCCTCCATGTGTATTCTTTGGTTAATGGTCCAGTCTCTGGGAGCACCAGGGGGTCAGGCCAGTTGACACTGTTGCTCCCTCCATGGGGCTACAAACTTCAGCAGCTCCTTCAGCACCTTCTCCAACTCCTGCATCTGGGAACCCACAGTTGCTGTGAATTGGATTTTAGGTATCCAGATCTTTGGGACTAATATCCACTTATTAGTGAGTACATACCATGTTCATTCTTTTGTAACTGAGTTACCTCACACAGGATGATATTTTCAAGTTCCATCCATTTGCCTGTGAATTTCATGAAGTCATTGTTTTTAATAGCTGAGTTGTATTCCATTATGTAAATGTATCACATTTTCTGTATCCATTCCTTTGTTGAGGGACATCTGGGTTGTTGCCAGCTTCTGGCTATTACAAATATGGCTGCTATGAACATAGTGGAGCATGTGCCCTTATTGCATGTTGGAGCATCTTCTGGGTATATGCCCAGGAGTGGTATAGCTGGGTTCTCAGGTAGTATTATGTCCATTTTTCTGAGCGTCTGCCAAACTGATTTCCAGAGTGGTTGTACCAGCTTACAATCCCATCAGCAATGGAGGAGTGTTCCTCTTTCTCCACAACCTCACCAGCATCAGCTATCACCTGAGGTTTTTGTTGTGTTTTGTTTTGTTTTGTTTTTTGGTTTTTTTTTGTTTTTTGTTTTCTATCTTAGCCGTTCTGACTAGTGTGGGGTGGAATCTCAGGGTTGTTTTGATTTGCATTTCCCCAGTGACTAAGGATGTTGAACATTTCTTTAGGTGCTTCTCAGCTCTGCAAGTTTCCTCAGTTGAGAATTCTCTTTTTAGCTCTGTTCCCCATTTTTTGATAGGGTTATTTGGTTCAATGGAGTCTAACTTCTTGAGTTCTTTTTATATATTGGATATTAGCCCTCCATTGAATGTCGGATTGGTAAAGATCTTTTCTCAATCTGTTGGTTGATGTTTTGTCCTACTGACAGTGTCCTTTGCCTTACAGAAGCTTTGCAACTGCATGAGGTCCCATTTGTCGATTCTTGATCTTAGAGCATAAGCTATTGGTGTTCTGTTCAGGAACTTTTCCCCTGTGCCCATGTGTTTGAGACTTTCCCCCACTTTCTCTTCTATTAGACTCAGTGTATCTGGTTTTATGTGGAGGTCCTTCATCCACTTGTACTTGAGCTTTGTACAGGGAGATAGGAATGGATCAATTTGCATTCTTCTACATGTTGACCTCCAGTTGAACCAGCACCATTTGTTGAAAATGCTGTCCTTTTTCCATTGGATGGTGTTAGCTCCTTTGTCAAAGATTAAGTGACCATAAGTATGTGGGTTCATTTCTGGGTCTTCAATTCTATTCCATTGATCTACCTGTCTGTCACTGTATCAATACCATGCAGTTTTTATTACTACTGCTCTTAGTGCAGCTTGTGGTCTGGGATGCTGATTCCCCCAGAAGTTTTTTATTGTTGACAGTAGTTTTTACTATCCTGGTTTTTTTGTTATTCCAAAAGAGTTTGAGAATTATTTTTTCTAAGTCTATGAAGAATTGAGTTGGTTCTTACAGGAGAAGCAATGGAGGGAAGGTGTCTTAAACAAAGGCTTTAGAATGAATATGCATGTTAATAACTTAGTTTCGTCCTTTCTCATTTTTGAAGACTGAGCCTCGTTTCCTCCCTACATAGTAAAGATAATATTAGCTACACTATAAAACTGTTGTGAATACTAAATGAGACATTTAATGCATGCTGAACATCTCTATTATAACAGCTCTTAAACTGCTTATTTCTTTCATATTCTTCTTTTCATTTTCAAAATCCCAGAATTCTACTTGTCTTTGCTTCAAGAATGCTCAGTATAAAAGTAAGAACATCATACCCAAACTTTTCTTGTCCATTTTATGAAAACATTTATTGTCCCAAGTATAAGACTATACTTTGTCTACTCTACACTCTCTAGATAAGAGATTAATATTATGTGTGTTTGAAATTATTATTTACTTAATCTGTATGAAACAATCACTTCTTAATGTAGACTTATGCTTTGTTATTTCATAATTCCCATTTAAGACACATTCCCCTAACTGAACATATACTTCAGAAATGTGTACTAAGAACATGAATATACAGTCATGCATCTGTTATGAAATATGTGAGAGGTTAGAAATGTGAATTTGGCATAATTGGACCTAAGCAAAAATTTAGTCAGATTAAAACAGTGGATCTTTGTCATCTCTATGATAATTTCATTTAAAAATATATCTGGAGGTTGGAGAGAGAGCGCAGGATTAAGAATGGATACTGCTCTTGCAGGAGATACAAGTGTAGTTACTAGCAACCATGGAATCTCATAAACAATGCAACTCCAGTTCCAGAGGATCTGATGTGCTCTTCTGACCTCTGTGGTCTCTAGGTACAGTCATGATGATGCACACACTTAAATGAAATAAAATAATTTTTAAAATACATTTAATACCTGTAAGTAAGTGAATAGCAAAATTCTCATAGAAGGACCGTGGAGATGACTCAGTGGTTCAGAGTACTTGTTGCCTGATGGAGAACTAGGCTTCAGATCTCAGCACCCACATGTGATTCATTCCTGTCTGCAAATCCAGTCCTAAGTTATCTGACACTCTCTTTGAGCTTGCATAGGCATTGTAAACACACAGTGCACAGACATCCATATAAGCAAATTAATCATACAAATAAAAATAAATTAATCTTTGAAAACCAGTGAAATATGTAGCCTTTAGGTGATTTGTGATAGAAATGGAATCTCTTCTGTTCTCAAAAGTACAACTGTTCTTTTGTATCACATTGTTAAATAACTTTCTTGTAGAAAACACTGTCTTCTATGCCTAAATTTTAATTTTGGATAAAATTTCTTTTTATACTTTGGATACAAGTCTAACGTGATTTTGCTTGTTAAAGGTCCAAACTCAGGACAGAAAGATGGAAGAAAAATATGATATGATGTGGGTGCAAAAATGTCCCCTCACCTCTTATTGGCCATTTCTGCTGCCTCAAGTCAGACTTTACACATATGAAGAGACTGTAGCAGACTCTCTATTTTCTATCCCACCTCCAACTAGATTATAAACTTCTATTCCTACCCATGGCATTGAAACAATAAAAGCAAAAAAGCAGAAAAAATCAGTAAGATAAGTAAGATAAAATCAAAATCAAGCAAAAAAGCTTCTCTCTGCCTCTGTCTGTGTCTCTGTCTTTCACACACACCCACACACACACACACACACACACACACACACAGAGGAAGTATCTACTGTGCTACAACTATGCATGTAGAGAAATGCCGAGGCAGGACCATTTATTACTGGCTTTTGATGTGTGAACACTAGAGAAGTCTCTGTAGAAAACCCAATTGAAGCTTAAAGCATCTACTATGTTTCATGTTGCCTATAAGTGATAATCTGGAAGGAAGGAGGGTATCTAGATTCCTGATGGATGAATGCTGCCAAAACGGAGTTGCTTTGACTCTAAAATTCAACTGTGAAAACAGTCACTGATAAGGCTGCCAATCTCCAGTTTGTGGTATGTGTCCATGCTGCTATACAACTTCTCCACAGTACTGGCATTACCACCTCTAAAGTACACAAAAGGAAACAGAGACCTAAAGTGGCCAAATGTCCACCCTCATAAACTAAAAAGAGCTAGAATTTATATTATATAATCACAGCTATTAAATGCTAAATTATCATGGTGTTTGAAAAATTTAAAGAACCATTAGTCCAACAATGTAAACGTCTATCATAAAATTTTAATCATTCAATTATTATTAATGTTTAAATTTTATTAATTATTAAATTATATTAAATTTTAAAATGAAAACTCCTCATTCACTAGAGTGTTGAACAGTTATGACAAATAAGACTCAAATAAGTCACCTGCAAGGAGACATGTGTGTTTATTGTCTAGATGTATATCCTTTAAACTCTGTTAATATGACTGTCACATGCCTGGGAGATGCACACGTGGTCTTTGTAATGCCAATTACAACTCCGCATTTCTTTAAAGACTAATATTTCTCTGAACAAAGACCATGTGGATTTATCCCCAGAAGGATGACTTGTTATTCACCTTTTTTTACTTCTTGCTAATATTCTCCCTAGTGTCTTTCAATAACTTTTCCCACTCAGTATAGGATAAGTATTACATGTGGGAAAAGCAAGGTAGGGGATATGGGAAGAATTGGATAGGAAGGGATGGTAGACAGTCAAAACGTATTATACTCATGTATGAAATTCTCCATTAAAAAAAAGCACATTGTAAGAGATGGGAGGAAGAGGAAGGTGGGAAAATCATGTAGAGTGCTCATATACAAAATTCTTAAAGAAGAATTAAATTTAAATTATTTCATAGTAATATAGACTTTTAACCACCTTATCTTTTCCCAAAAAGGAATAAAAACAAAACAAACAAACAAACAAATGAACAAACAAAAACACCTCAGAAAAAGTCAGATATACAGACTTTAGGAGGAAGTGAATGGCCACAGTAATATGAAACATATATTCAGAAACTGCCAGATTCCTAAACCAAAATTCATTGAAAAATCCACTTCTGATTCTGGTGTTGGAGAAGTCAGAATGTACTCCTTAACTGGATGTTCTCTCAGGAAAAATTATCAATCAAATCCCAACCTTTTATGACACTGTAAGAATCAAGCTGTGCAGATGCAAAGGAAGTACCCAGGTCTAGTAGCTCCAGTCAACAGTGTGCAAGATGGAACACTCAGTTCTGTGTCGATGAGCTCTAGATTGTCGTGTGTAAGATGGGATACACATATCTCCAGGTCACCGAGTCCTAGCAGACATGTTTAGGATCGCATACATTCAACTCTAGGCCACTGTGACTTTCCCATCATTGATAGAGATTGGCAAGAAACAGTCCTAAAGGTTACAGTCTCGGGAACAGGCTGAGTGCTTCTCCACAGTCCTACCACTTCACTCCAGGCTCTGTGCAGTAGCTTTTATCCACGTATCATGTCTCACAGTCAATATCATTATGAGGCGAACCAAGGCAGAAATGCAATTTAACATTAAGCAAATTAGTATTAGAGCCAGATATAGTAAAGACTTTTGGAATCCTTAAGGTGGTGATTTGATATAAATATAATTAACAGGCTAAGAGAACTAACGTGAACTCCATGAAAGGACTAAGGCAGTGTGGTGGGACAGTGACATCAGAGGCTGAAACACTCCACCAGAAATGGAGAGAGCTTCTGAAGAGGGAATCTATCATCTGTAAATAGCAGAAAATCTGTGATCTAGAAAAATTCTGAAAACTTAATAATAAAGAGCAGGGGTGGGGAGGCTAAGCACAGTATAATATCAAAGTGTTGCACAACACTAACTAAACCCCAACATGCATCATGAGAAAGGATAAGGTGGAGTAAAGAGAGAACACAACAACAGAGATGCTGAAACATGATAACCGAGAATACCCTTAATACCAGTGGAGAACTGTAAACCACATACTCAGAAGCTCAGTGGTTGCAGGTTTTCAGCAGAATGGATGAACTCCCTAAATCAGTGGTTCTCAAACTTCCTATTACTGAAAATGAATGTTTTTCATATTGTGGTGACCTACAACCATAAAATCATGTCCTTTCTACTTTATAACTGTAACTTTGCAGCTGTTGTTGAAAATTAAATATCTAACTTGTGGGATATCTAATATTCCACCCCTGTGAAAGGCTCATTAAACCTCCAAAGGAGTAGTCACCCACATGGTGGAAACCACTTTTCTGAATTAAAAAGCAAAAGACAAACTACATGTTGTTCCCTTTTCTGTTCTTTCAGGTTGCTGCAATCAAACTGCCACAATCAATGACATATAGATTTTATAGTTCCAGATGTTGTGACTTCCCAAATCAGATTTCATCAGATGAGGATGTCTGTTCTTTCATAGAAGAAATCTCCTCATTGGTTTCTAACATGGAAGCAAGAGCCATCAACCCAATTAGATGTATCCCATAACACTGACCCATTCATGAATGCTCTGCCACCATGTTTTCATCAGCTTCCATGTGCTTCCCTTATAGAACCACCTATTTTAGGGATAGACATCCCATGTGATGCTACCTGAAAAGTTCTGTTTCCCTATGGATCCATTGATTTGTATGTGTGGTGTGTGCTTGTATGATTTGTGTGTATGTAGGTGTGTTATGTGTCTTTGCATGTGGTATATAGTATGTGTGTATGTTTGTGTACTATGTCTGTACACAGTGTATGTGTATGGACTATGTATATTTATGTTTAATGTGTATCATAGGTATTTTTGTAGTGTATACTCCACATGTGTAGTGTGTTCTCTGTTTATGTCATGGAGTATGTGTGCATGCATATGTATATGTGTGTGGTCGGTATGTGTTTATCAGTGCCATATCTGTATGTATGAATTTTCATAGATATTTATTGCTAAATTAAATAAATGCAGGAATATTACAAAATGTGAGCAGAAGGAAACAAGACTGGTTGCTATTACTAAGGACCATATTCCTGGATAGCAAGGAAAGTTGATCACGAATACTAAAGCTGTTGTAAAATGCAATAGAAATAGTATAATTGATATGGTAAGAAAGGATTAAAGGAAATTACAGGTCCATGTAGGAAAGCCAAAATTAAAAGGGAGCAAATGTAGAACAACAAAAGCAGTAAAAAGCAGAATATATTTGAATCCAATTATCTTAATGGCAACTTTGAACATCCATGGTTTAAACATAATAGTTAAAGAAATTAGAGTTGATGATGAAACAAGATTCAGCTGTCTGTTTAGAGGAAAGGCAATTTAAATACATCTGCTGAGATATCAAACTGTTAGTGGAAAAATAAAGCTGCAATCCCCAATTACAAGAAAGCATCAGTGTCTATATCAATCTCAGAAAGAATAGACATCAAAGAGAACAACTATCAGGGATGAAGAGAGGCATCATGAAATGATGTACAGTGGCACAATCCTTAACCTGCCTGAAAAGATTTCAGACTAAAGGAAGTAAAAGAACCAGAATTTCAGGAAAGGTACATAAATCTGTCCATGGAAGTTGAGGTATAAATACCCTTGTCAGAAAGAGTGCACCAAAACAAACAAACAAACAAACAAACAAACAAAACAAGAGGAAGAACTAAGTTAAACCAACAAGACCACTAGTCAACTGGGCTTAAACATCTACTATCATATATTCATTATCATCCAACTATGATATAATAATAGCTACAGGTTGTAAAATAATCTATAACTATTGGTTGTGATATAAAACATACACACTACATATCAAATTGCTCGGAGCATATATTTTTCTCAAGTTCAGGAGTTATTCAGCAAGTCAGATCCTATTAGACGTCATGACCTATATCTTCAAAATTTATACCACAAAGAAGTATATAACATCTTCTTCTGGAACATGTGTAGAGGAATACTAGACATCTATAGTAAAAACAACTGAGTGACCCCAGGGCATAAATGTTGGGCATTGAACATCTGTCCACTGTTTGGCAATGTGTGTCTGCATCTGTCTGTGTATTTTAAAGACTTCTCAAATTAATCATCTGTGATTCCACTAGAGGGAACCATAACAGCTTAAATGCACAGCAATAGAGGAAACAATTAGAGCAGAAAATCAATTGAAACAGAAATAGAAATCAACAGAATTGATCAAAATCAACCGACCAAACTAACAAATCAACGGCCATGTGATGGTGGCACATACCTTTAATCGCAGCAGAGGCAAGTGAATCTTCAAATTCCTGGCCAGCTTGATCTACAGAGTGTGTTCCAGGACAGCCAAGGCTACACAGAGAAACCCTGTCTCGAAAAATCCAACCAATTAACCAAACAATCAACCAAACAACCACCACCTTCTCCAACAACATCACCAATAATAATAACAATAAAAACAAATGAGGGTTTACTGAAGTTACTAATAAAGTTGAAAATATTTTAGCTAGCCCAAGGCACCAAATAATTTATTAATATCAGATGTTGCAAATCTGAAAAGTCTACATGACTAAACAATATGGCATCCTAGAATGGAAATGCCACAGAAATACAGAAAATAACATTAACTGACAAACTCTGGCAAAGGGTAGGGAAAATTGCTACACAACGGGGCTTTTGGGTACAAATCCATTCTGAGCGATACAACAGGTAAGAGGTACAGAGCATAACATATTGAATGCAATGTGACTATCACATGTCAATAGAGGCACAGCAGTTGTAACTGATAAACCACATGCTGATAATGGGAAAATATGAAAGTTTGGCAACAAGGGACAGTTTAGCAGTTTTGTGGTTTTGTTACCTTTTTTTTTTTTAAGTAAGCATGTAACTATATCTTTTGAAATTTAAACCAGAATGAAGTAATAACATCTGCTTCTGGAACATGGCTAGAGGAAAATTAGACATCAATAGTAAAAATAGTTGAGTGACCCCAAGACACAAATACTGAGCATTAAACATTTAAATAACACATAGACCAATGGAAAAATATTAAGGTTAAAAAAATTGAATCAGGAGAAAATGATAAGACATGTGCAAATACATGGAGTAAATATAATAAAATAGAAGGCCTCAAATAACCAGTTACACACTCACATATACACACACAACAGAAAATAGTTAAAACGGAGCTATTGTATGGCTGATTAACTGGATTTATGGACAGCCTTCTAACTACTATAATTTCAACAGTGTCTATGACACAATGTTTATTCTCAATTATATTTGAAATTCTAAGATTAGATAAATCTAATTTTTTTTTCTTTCTAAGATTATACAATCTTTACACATTTCCATGGGTGTACTGAATAAGTAATGACAGGGCAAGTTATTTTCTTTAAGGTCACTCAGCACAGAGTACATGTTTCTAAGTTAAAAACCTTGTCATACCAATGAACCTATGAGCTAGATAGAAGGTTTAGTTTGTAATAAAATCCCAGCCTCAAAGAAATCCTTGTTATATAATGGTGCCATTTGCACCAGAATCAGACAAACTTAATGGTAAACTAGCCTAAAAAAAATGAAAAAGGAAAGAAAAATAGCATCTGTGAATGTAAAATAATTGAGTCATGACCTTTCCATTGATTCAGGAAATTAGAGTATATTTCAGAGAGAAGTAGGTAGAGGCCACTAAAAACCAAGAAAATGGCTTCTGCTTGAGCAGGGATGCCAAGGTACAGTTGCCAAGAAACGAGGCAGTGAGCTGTGGTCACTGTGGCTTGTTTTGTAATTTAGAAATCATTCTACAAATGTCAAAGACATAGCTGAGCTGGCTAGCTTTACGTTCCTCAGGAGGAGGGATGGCTTCTATATCTGTGTTTCACTATTCCTGTCCTCCATGTTTGTGTGTTAAATGAGAATACTTATGAGGAACTAGTGGATCAGTCATACCTCATCTTCTGAAAGAGTCTTGACAAATCATGTTATATCTATAGCTACTGGGGACGTCTTGACCAACTTATCACATGTCTAATTTGTGAAGAATTCATAACATAATATTCAAGCCTCAGATTCTGAGATGGTTCTGTCAGGCCAGTCCATCCTACACTTCTAGGAGAGTATTAACAGAGGGAAAGGATTGATGGGAAATAGTTGCTTTGTTTCCCTATGTTTTCTAGTAATGTGAGGTCATCAGAGAGATGTTTTACACATTAATGAGGAAAAGTGCTGTATATGTGTGGTAGGAGCTGAGGCTTTCCTGGAGTAAGGAGGTAGAGATTGTGGACTTCTGCAGAGAGGAAATGTCTTAGCATTCTAGTTGTGGTTTCTGTTTTGGTTGAGAGGAAAGATTTGGCTCCAGCCTACACCAGCATTGTTTAGCACACCAAGTGTTGTTTGGGGTATCTTAGAATTAAAAACAATTTTTATTCACAGGTGGTTTAGCGTTCTACTGAGCTCAAAATCACCAGACTCCTATAGAAGAATTCTCCATTTTACACTAGGGTATAAGAAAGTCATCAGGTGGACATTTCTAATGAAGGGAGACAAATTTTATGTCCATTTAAAATATTTTGAGTTCATTTGAATTCCATGCAACTGCTATACTTGTTCAATCATAAGTGATGTATCCCCATGGCAATGTTTATCGAAGTGAACACAAGGGAAAAAGTATTAATTAAGCACAATTCACAACTTTGTCATAGATGATTCTTGGATTATGGAAATTTTTAATGTTCATCCCAACAATATTATATTATAGTTTAGTTTAGTTTAATGTTTGAGAATGGAGTACTGTATCTACATCAGTCCCATTCATCACTCCCTTTTCTGTTTCTGTGTCCTCTTATAAAATTCATTATTTTTCTTTACTATTGCTATATGTATATACTTACACATGTGTGTGTGTGTGTGTGTGTGTATGCACATATATATTCAATGTACTGAGTCCATTTTTATTTTGCAAATAAACAAATCTGAAATTAAAAGAATGGAATTCCCCAGATATATCTGAAATGACCTCATTAAGGATTCTGAACTAATAGTTGGAATTGTAAAACAGTTCATTATTAGAAAGCAAGAATGCTCACAAAGCATAAAGCCACACAAAGTACACTTAATTTTCACATCAGAGACATACAGAGATATATGTTAAATGAAACATTTAATGCCAACTGTGAGTCATGTCCTCCATTCTGATTTTTCAGATTAATTTTCATCTCATTCTTACAATGTTGGCAATATGAACATGTCCATATTGTATTAGAGGCAGTATGACTGAAAATGATGTCAGTTAAACAGAACCATGGAGAGGAGAGTGTATAAAGTCAGAGTGAAACCCGAAGAGTTTCTATCCTGAGCTAAATATTAACATGGTGATGATCTCCATTGCTTTGTTAATCACTGCCTAGCCTCATTTCTCTATACATAGTTATATGACAGGCTTACCAATGCAGCTATTTAAAAGAAAGATTCCAAGACTCTTTCAACAAATCACTTTCTTTTCTGCCCAGTTATTTTTGTTGATATCATCAACCATTTATCTTGTTTGGTGAGAGATGAAAGACCTGCTAACAATGCATTTTAAGTGGTTTTGCTTTTGCTTTAATAACTGGCCTTCTTTTATGGAGAGGAAAATATGTGTAGCGCATTTGAACTACCGCCCAATTTTGGATCTAGTCAGTGCATATTAGTGATCTGGCCAGCAAAGAATACTAAGTTTAATTCGTTTTATTTTTAAAAAATTTTTGATACTTTATTTACATTTCAAATGTTTTCTCTTTTCCAGCTGTAGGAGTTTTCTGGTGGAGTTTTTCGAGTCACTTAAGTATAGGATCATATCATTTGCAAATAGTGATTTTTGCTTTCCTTTCCAATTTGTATCCCTTTGATGTCCTTTTGTTGTCTAATTGTTCTAGCTAGAACTTCAAGTATATATTGAATAGATAAGGAGAGAGGGCAACCTTGTCTAGTCCCTGATTTTAGTGGGATTGCTTCAAGTTTCTCTCCATTTAGTCTGTTAGCTACTTGTTTGCTGTATATTGCTTTTACTATATTTAGGTATGGGCCTTGAATTCACGAACTTTTCAAGAGTTTTATCATGAAGGGATGTTGAATTTTGTCAAATGCTTTTTCAGCATCTAATGAAATGACCATGTGGGTTTTTTTTCTTTGAGTTTATTTATGTAGTGGATGACATTGAAAAATCTCCAGGTATTAAACCACCCTTGCATCCCTCAGATGAAGCCTACTTGATCATGACGAATGATCTTTTTCGAGAATTTTATTGAGTATTTTTGCATCGATATTCATAAGGGAAATTGGTCTGAAGTTTCCTTTCTTAGTTGAGTCTTTGTGAGGTTTTGGTATCAGTGTAACTGTGACCTCATAGAATGAATTCAGTAATGATGCTTCTGTTTCTGTTTTGTTGAATAGTTTCAAGAGTATTGGTATTAAGTCTTCTTTGAAGGTCTGATAGAATTCTGCACTAAACCCATCTGGTCCTGAGCTTTTTTGCTTGAAAGACCTTTAATGACTGCTTCTACTTCTTAAGGGGTTATGGGACTGTATAGATGGTTTACCTGATCCTGACTTACATTTGGTATTTGGTATCTGTCTAGAAAATTGTCCATTTCATCGAGATTTTCGAATTTTGTTGAGTATATGCTTTTGTAGTAGGTTCTGATGATTTTTTGAATTTCCTCAGATTCTGTTGTTATATCTCCCTTTTCATTTCTGATCTTGTTAATTTGGATACTGTCTCTGTGCCCTCTGGTTAGTCTGGCTAAGGATTGGTCTATCTTGTTGATTTTTTCAAAGAACAAGCTCCTGGTTTTGTTGATTCTTTGAATAGTTCTTTTGGTTTGTACTTGGTGGATTTCAGCCCTGAGTTTGATTATTTCTTGCCTTCTGCTCCTGTTGAGTGTATTAGCTTCTTTTAGTTCTAGAGCTTTCAGGTGTACTGTTAAGCTGCTAGTGTATGCTCTCTCCAGTTTCTTTTTGGAGGCACCAAGAGCTATGTGTTTTCCTCTTAACACTGCTTTCATTGTGTCCCATAAGTTTGGGAATGCTGTACTTTCATTTTCATTAAATTCTAGGAAGTCTTTAATTTCTTTCTTTATTTCTTCCTTGACCAGGTTATCATTGAGTAGAGTATTATTCAGCTTCAATATGTATATGGGTTTTCTGTTGTTTTTGTTGCCATTGAAGACCATCCTTAAACCTTAGTGATTTGATAGGAAGCATGGGATTATTTCAAACCTCTTATATCTGTTGAGGTTTGTTTTGTGACCAATTACATGGTCAGTTTTGGAGAAGGAACCATGAGGCACTGAGAAGGTATATTCTTTTGATTTAGAATGAAATTTCCTATAGATACCTTTTAAATCCATTTAATTCATAACTTCTGTTAGTTTCACTGTGTCTCTCTTTAGTTTGTGTTTCCAAGATCTGTCCATTGATGAGAGTGGGGTGTTGAAGTCTCCCACTGTTATTTTGTGTTGCAATGTGTGCTTTGAGCTTTTGTCAAGTTTCTTTTATGAATGTTGGTGCCCTTGCATTTGGCACATAGATGTTCAGAATTGAGAATTCTTCTTGGTAGATTTTTACTTTGATGAGGATGACTTTTGGTTGAATGTCAATTGTATCCGATATTAGAATGGCTCCCCCTGCCTGTTTCTTGGGACCATTTACCTGGAACATTGTTTTCCAGCCCTTTATTCTGAGGTAGTGTTTGTCTCTAACAGTGAGGTGTGTTTCCTTCATGCAACAAAATGCTGGGTCCTGTTTATGTATCCAGTTTGTTAGCCTATGTCTTTTTATTGGGGAATTGAGTCCATTGGTATTAAGAGATGTTAAGGAATAGTAATTGTTGCTTCCTGTTATTTTTGATGCTATTTTTATGTTTATGTGGCTATCTTCTTTTGGTTTGTTGAAAGATCACTTTCTTTCTTCTTCTAGAGTGTAGTTTCCCTCCTTGTGTTGGAATTTTCCATCTATTATCCTTTGATGTCTTGGTTTGTGGAAAGATATTATGTAATTTTGTTTTTGTCATGGAATATCTTGGTTTCACCATATATGGTAATTGAGAGTTTTGCTGGGTATAGCAGCCTGGGCTGGTAATTGTGCTCTCCTAGGGCTGTATGAGATCTGCCCTGTATCTTCTAGCTTTCATAGACTCTGGTGAGAAGTTTGGTGTAATTCTGATAGGTCTGCCTTCATATGTTACTTGGCCTTTTTCCCTTACTGCTTTTAATATTTTTTCTTTGTTTTGTGTATTTGGTATTTTGACTATTATGTAATGGGAGGGATTTCTTTTTTGGTCCAATCTATTTGGAGTCCTGTAGGCTTCTTGAATGTTTATGTCCATCTCTTTCTTTAGGTTAGGGAAGTTTTCTTCTTTCATTTTGTTGAAGATATTTACTGGTCCTTTAATTTGGGAATCTTCACACTCTTCTATACCTGTTATCCTTAGGTTTGGTCTTCTCATTGTGTCCTGGATTTCCTAAATGTTTTAGGTTAGGAGCTATTGGCATTTTGAATTTTCTTTGAGTGTTGTGTCAATGTTTTATATAATATCATCTGCACCTGAGAGACTCTCTTCTATCTCTTGTATTCTGTTGGTGATACTTGCATCTATGACTTCTGATCTCTTTCTTAGATTTTCTATCTCCAGCGTTGTCTCCCTTTGTGATTTCTTTATGGTTTTTATTTCTATTTTTAGATCTTGGATTGTTTTGTTCATTTCTTTTGCCTGTTTGACTGTGTTTTTTTCTATTTTCTCTTTAAGGGCTTCTAGCTGTTTACCTGTGTTCTCTTATATTTCTTTAAGAGAGTTATTTATTTCCTTCTTAAAGTTTTCTATCATCATCATGAGAAGTGATTTTAAATCTGAGTCTTGCTTTTCTGATGTGTTGGGCTATCCAGGTCTCGCTGTGGTGGGAGAACTGGGTTCTGATGATGTCAAGTTGCCTTGGTTTCTGTTTCTTATGTTCTTGCCTTTGCCTTTCACCATCTGTTTATCTCTGGTGTTAGCTGGTCTTGCTCTCTCTGGCTGCGGCCTGTCCCTCCTGCAAGCCTTTGTGTCAGTACTCCTTGGAGACCAGCTCTCTATGAGAGGAATTTATGTTTGGAGAGCTGTTGTACAGGGTCAGCTATGGGGTGCAGACAGAAGCCAGAAGGATCCTGTCCTCAGGTGTTCCTTGGTTCCTGTGTCCTGATGGCTCTGTGAGGTCCCTCTTGATCAAGAAATTTGAACAGAAGTGGTGGTCTTCCCTATGCTCGAACATGTCTAGGCACTCCTGGGAGACCGTCTCTCCTGGCACTATTTGAGTATGGAGCCCCTTGTCACTGGATCAGCTCCCAGGCGACAGAAGGCAACCATAAGGCCACTCTTCAGTCCCTGTGTCCTGAGGGATCTGGGTGGGTCCCTCTGAGCAGAAGTGCTGGCCTTACTCCCACTGACATGCTTGTCCATACTCCTTGGATGCTAGCTTTTTCTCTGTGCTATTTGAGTATAGAGCTGTGTGGCACAGGCCACAGGCATTAACCAGAAGACTTCTGTCCCAGGCTGTTCCTCAGTCCCTGTGTCCTGAGGGTTCTGGGTGGGTTCTGCTCAGCAGTGGTGCTTGTCTTACCTCCACTCACAGGCTTGGCCACACTCCTGGGAGGCTAGAATTCTCTCAGTGCTATTTGGCTATGGAGCCCTGTGGCACAGACTGAGGTCTCTGGCCACAATTGGAAACCAGAAGGCTCCTGTCCCAAGCTGCTCCTCAGTCCCTGTGTCCTAAGGGTTCTGGATGGGTTCTGCTGATCAGTGGTACTTGTCTTACCTCTGCTTGCAGGCTTTTTCACACTCCTGGTAGGCTAGCTCTTTCCCTGTGCTATTTGAGTATGGAGCTGCATGGAACCAACCACAGGTGCAAACCGGAAGGCTCATGTCCCAGGCTGTTCCTTGGTCCCTGTGTCCTGAGGATTCTGGGCAGGTTCTGCTGAGCAGTGGTGCTAGTCTTACTTCCACTCATGGGATTGTCCACACTCCTGGGATGCTACCTTTCTTCTGGTGTTATTTGGGTATGGAACTCTGTGGCACAGACTGAGATCCCCGTCCACAGAAGAAAACCTAAGTTTAATTCTTGAGCTTAGAATTTAACAGGGTGGCTCAGAGATATGGCTAGTAACTTAATGACCTACAGCAAAACTGTGATGCATAAAGATGTTCATGTCTAGCAGCACCAGTGCCCTAATTTATAATTTATATACCACTTATATTCTGAAAGGTTTTATAATAATATACCATAAAATATAAATGATCAATGTTATCAAAAAAGGAATAGTTTACTGACTTTCAAGACATTACATACTTTAGATTTCTCCCATACATTATTCACTGGATGGAATAACACCAATGGATGCCCTGAGCATTGGATTTCCTAGCTCATTTTCTGCATTGCCTATCTTGGAGAAAAGAGAATAATTATGTTTTATGTGTAGCATAGATCCCCTCTTTGCCTACTTTTTCTGTAGAGTCATGATAAGTATTAAGAAAAAAATGTTAAATCAATGTTCCACTTTGAAACATTTGTTAAAATAATAGTTGCATAGATACCGTTGCTTTGCTTTCTAAAAAATTCAAGCTGAATTTGAATACAAAATTGTTGAGTGATAGGAGACAGAACAGGAAACAAGTGTGGGACTTTGGGAAATTCAACAGGGACCTTGACTACATAATGACTGACCTGGAGAGCTGAATTCTGTTCTACTCCACTGACTTTGCTCAACTGTTGAAAGGATTAGAAAATGATAGGTGTTTTATTTCTGTGAGCATCTTGCATCAAAAGATTGTGTTTCCTTTCTCTTGAAGACTTCAAAAGCTCTGTAACTGATTCCAGCCCACACTCCCTACTCACCCTCCCTTTAAACCTTTTGCTTTCCATCCTTACTGAACTTGTTGAGAATCACTTGACTTCCTTCTGAAGTGGGAAAGATCTCTTCTTTACTCTGTGTTTCACCCAGAGGCTTTCAGCCTTCACATCTTGTAAGTTATCCTGTAGAAAAAAAGTTACTTCATCTGAACTGAAGAATTAAAAGTTTCAGGACATACACACACATGCTCTCATGAACACACACACACACACACACACACACACACACACACACAGAGAGAGAGAGAGAGAGAGAGAGAGAGAGAGAGAGAGAGAGGTCTTGCCTAAAGAATGAATATTTCAGGTAGGTGTGGGAGCTCCCTCATAGAAACAGGGAGGAGGAGGACGGGATAGAGAGTTTGTGGAGGGGAAACTGGGAAGGGGGATAACACTTGAAATGTAAATAAAATAAACAATAAAATGTATTAAAAAAAGAATGAACATTCCAAAAGCTGAGTCTAAGTGAAGGCATCATAGTTGGTTAATACATGATGTCTGTGAGTTATACCTTTACTGGTACTGTAGTCTTAGCTAGTTTCAAGACCTTCATTGCCCAGGCTCAGGCTTTACCTGTACAGGAGTTGTTCTTCTTGCTCTGTGCTTACTTCACACAGAGGCCTGATCAGTGGGGTTATATGAACACAACAGATTGTCATTAATAATGAAAGAAGAAAACATGGAAATTGGCACACAGATTCTGCCTCTGCTTGTTAAGAATTTTCTTTGTATCTTTATGTAATTAAATTCTCCTTTGACTTAGGTCAGTATCTTCATATTATGAACTGTAATTTGATTAGTTGTTGAACATACTGAACATAGCGCACAAAATAAATGTAACACCTGTCCCTCGTGTGCTCCTCCAGTTATTGTATACAGTGACATTATTACTAGTTGTTCTTTCCAGTTTTACTTTATAAGATGACACATGGAATCACTGCAGTCATAGATTAATTTACAAAAAATCTTGTAAACTTATAAACTGTCCAATGTAGTTCAAAAATGGTTATATGATTAAAATACTCATTTATTGGTTTAACTTAGAGAAAGTACTCATTAATCCATTAAACTATTTTACCTCATTAAAATCTTTTGTGTGAAAAAGGTGGTTTTTAGGGTGTTAATTTGCTGCCTTCTCAGATCACTGACTCTGAATAAATAGGGATTAAATTCCTCTTTATGCTCATTGTACCCTGCAGGGACAGGCACCATGAACTTAGATATTCTATTTATAGAGTCTATGCATATCTGAGGCTGTAAGGATGGAGACTACAAATATTGTTCAGTGAAGTCTGTAAACTGGCAGCTTTTAAAAGAGTGATTAGTTCACAGAGTCAACTATAATCGGTCCAATGACTCTAATTCACCAAGAAGAGGACCCTAAGTGAAGCCTCTGGGAACCAATTAGGTAATGAGCCCACCAACATTGGTGAGATTAGCATCCTATGAAAAAGCCTGACTAGTGCTCGGTTCCTTCCATTATGAAAAAAATAACAGGCAGAGGCCCCTTATCTGAATTGTCTTCAGCCACTTATGTTGCTTTCTGTTAAATGTATGACTCCAATGGGCCTTCAACGCTATTCCCTTTCTAGCTTCAAGTCAGAACAGCTATTGTCTTGGAAACTGGTTTAACATACTCATCCCTCAAAAGTCAAAGTTCTGCTCAAGATTATACAGAGAAGCTAGTAAACTTGAAAATTTCATAAATACCACATAAATGCAATGATCATTTTTAAGTATTCCTTGAGTATGTCTGTACTGTGGAAGCAGGGAGAGTATGTATCTGTTATATGGATCCCGTACCCACCACAGGTAAAATAATTAGGCATTTAAGTTCATTTGAGTTTGGCAGTGGGTCTACCCAGGCACACACAGAGCTATTAAGTCTATTGGAAATTTTGTATCCTTCAAATGAATAGCACAAAATCCAAAAGCATTGCAGTTGCTTACTCCAGTGATACTTTTCCACCACCAAATTATCATTCTGTGATCCCTCCCCATACTGCTCACAACACAGAAGTCCATTACATGTTCACAGAAATTAATGTAAATATCATAAAAAAATGTTGGTGCACCACAGTGAAGTGATAATTCAGTCAGTAAAGTGGCTACTATGTAAGCATGAGAACCCAGATTTGGATCCTGTAATGCAAAAAAATCTGACTGTGGTAGAACAATATTCCAAACTCAGTGCTCTGTGAGACAGATACTGGTGGATCCTTGGAGCTCATAGGCCAGACATCCTAGCCATTGTGATACTTTCTGAGTTTACGGGGAGACCCCATCTCAGGAAATAAATTGAAGAGACACATCAAGGGAAACACAGTGTTCACACATGCACATGCCTACATACATTTGTGGACACTTTTTTATGCATTCCCATGACAACACACAAGCTTCTCTCCACCACATACAAGTTGATGTCTGTTCTAATTTACTCATTTTTAAGTTTTCTTCCAAAGGGATTTTTTACTGTTATAGCAATTATGGCTCTTATTTAAAGTAGATATGTAGGATGCAGGATTCTAGGCTCCAAATCTGAACAATTTGGTTTTTTTTTTTAAATTATCCATCTGAGAATGTTGACTCTTTACTTCCTTAAATATAAAAGCATAAATACGAGTCTGCTTGACTGGACTTTCTTTTTCTCATAAAAAATATGTCACTCTCAGAATTCTTCAGGATTTACTCTTGAAACTTCAATGCAATGACCTTAAAACACACTCAAGTACAACTTAAAAGGCCCGACAGCTATGACATCATGGCAGCTTTCTATTTTCTCTTTCTAAAGCTACACAAAACATACAGGGTATAATATGAGTTTCTGCTCTTTGTAAAGATTTCCCAGGTGTGTTCTACTACCGAGTGTTCCTCTTTTCTGTTCTCCATGGCCTTGGAGTGAAAACTGCCAGAACTCTCTTGAGGGAAGCCTGGAAACCCTGTGTTTATAAATCTTTTCTGAACCACTTATCTCTTTAGTAATGTCCCAAACTCTTCTTCCTTTTTGATTCTTCTCAAGTTCCTGATGCCTCATCATGCTCTTGCTTTAGGTCCAACACCAATGTTTAGACTGGCTTCCATTTGACTCCACTGACTTAGTAGGTTTGCTGAAGGAAATGTCTCATGGACCAACACATATGCCTAGTCTAGGGTGTTAAATATTCATTGAACACATGTTCTCTCTCTCTCTCTCTCTCTCTCTCTCTCTCTCTCTCTCTCTCTCTCCTTTCCTTCTATCTCCCCCTCCTCCTCTTCCCTCCCCTCTCCAATATGTAGCCTAGCCTGGCCTAGAGATTTCAGTGGGGATCAGCTTGCCCTCAACTTTGACTCAGCCTCCTCAACATTAGGATTTCAGATCTTTTCTACCATATGTAGCTTGAACAAATTTCCAAGTCACTTTTTCACCCAGTTATATTCTCTACTGCTTAAGTACAAAACCAAATATCCACTTATGTGTCACATGTGGCTATCCTGGACATGGCTGTGGCACCAATTCCTGTATCTTTGTGGAACTCTGATTCTAAAAAATGAGCAACAGAAAACATAACAAAAGAGGACCCCCCATTTTCTACATGTCCCTTTCACTCGGTGCAAGCTGTATTTCATTTTTTTTTCTGTGATTCACGTGTATCAAACTCTTTCCAGCTAGTGATCAACTCTCAATTCCATCATGGCTGATTTTCAAACATTCTAGCCCAAGTTATAGTCTTGGGGAGTCTCCATAGATACTGGTATTCTTCTCTCTTTCACTATATTCCTTTTTGTAAAAGTTCTTCTTGTATTTGTGTGTATACTTTTATGTCTTCCTGTAGTGACTTGTGTGTGTGTGTATCTGTTTGTATGTGTTCATGTGCTTGTATGTCATTGTGTGTTTGGGCTTGTGTGTGTGCTGTTTGTGTTTATATATTTGTGTATCATTATGTGCTTTGGTTTGTGTGTGTGTGTATGTATGTGTGTTTGGGTGTTTGAATATGTTCATGTGTGTCCTATGTGGTTGGGTTTAGTTTGTGTGTGTGTGTCTGTGTCTGTGTGTCTGGTGTGTGTATGCTGCATGATTTCACAGAAATTTAGAGTAGGCAAGTCTAAGTTATAAATAAACATTAGAACAGATAGTGCCAAATGGATAATTGTTCCAGCAAAGACATATAATACATAGTTCTGTATATTAGCAGAAGCACTCCTACAGATGTATGCTTTTCATGTGGATGAATGTTCACATTTTAAGCACATAGGTCAGTGAGCTCAATCATGTTTATACATATGCAACTGTCAGTGTTACATCATAGGATATTAGCAGAAGTCCAAGCATCCAACTACACAGACTTAAAAATACACACACATATATAAGAAGAACATATAAATACATAAATAAATCGAACTACAGAAAGATACACACACAAACACAAAGTACATGAACATACACACATATAAACATGCAAATAAAAACACAAATATAGACACAAACACACTTAAACATCTAAACTCACAGAGGTACACTCTACACACACACATAAACCCACACATATAAATCCTTACTAAGCTATGTTTGAAGGAGAATTTTCTGTGTTTGGAAGGGATGCAGTGTAGAGTACTCAACATGACACAGACAACTGGTGAACCACGAAGTCCTTATCATTAGATTTTTCTATCCATATTATGTATTTAAACAATCACGTGAGTATTACCTATATCCACTGACATTTATGTATCTTGCTCACTGTAAAACTCTGTAATATAAGTTCAAATAGAAATTATAGGAAGAAAAAAAAAACTAATATTCTCCACTGTCTTTTTTGTTCATTTTAAATGAATTTCTTACTCAGATTGCCCAGTCTTTATGAGATTAACACTCAAACATCACAGATGGGACAGTTCTTCAGTGTATCTCCCAGCTCTTACAATAAACCCACTGAAACAACAATGCGAATAGAAACTACTTTTAAGATTTCCAGAGAACCCAGCACTTAAGATGTTGAGACAGAAGCATCAAGAACATCAAGATTATCCAGGGGTACACAATGAGACTTTATACCCAAAATAAAACAATAAAAAATCTAACCAAAGGCCTATGTTAGTGGTCCCTGAGCTGCTTATCTTCTTCTGAGATGCTTTAATGTGAACGAGATGGTAGCCAGCTTTGCCACTGCAACACACACCTGAAGTAACCAGGTTATCAAAGGGATCAGATAATATTAGGTCAAAGTGTTGGAAGCTCCAGTCTATGATTGAATAATTGGTATGTTATTTTAACCTATGGTGAGGAAAGACATACTGTTGAGGAGGTAGTGGTGGAGTAGTAGGCTGTTCATTTCATGGACACTGGATACAGACAAAGAGAAAATGAAAGAGACCAACATTCACAATTTCTTTTAAGGAAGATTCTCCAATTACGTAAATCCTTCCACCAAGCCCCACATTGAAGGTTTCCAACTCTCTGAAATCAAGATATCAAGTCTTTAAAATAATGACCTTGGGGGCTGGAAGGATGGCTTAGAGCTTAAGTGCAGCTCTTAAAGAAGATATGGGTTTAGTTCACAGCACTAACATTGGGGCTCTCAACTGTTTGTACTTCTGGTACCAGGAGATCTTGTTTCCCTTATGACTCTGGGGATATTTCATGCACGTAGAACACAGATACACATGCAGTAAGCACCTATAAACATTCAGCAACCTTTTAAATTATTGAAAAGATACCATACTGGTCAATAAGTGACATTTGTTTGCTCTGTGTTTAGTTCATATTTTTGAAACTCCTAATTGAGCTGGCTCAATGTTAATCTTTAAAGTCTTCAAATAGAAAGTCACAAATGCAGAACTATCATTTATTTACTACATCTGCATGTTAAGCCCCCAGCTTGAATTTCCTCCTCTTCATGATACTGAAAGCCACATCTGCTCCCAAGGGTTATTTCCGACTGTGGGTGTATTCAGATAGCTTTTTGGTCTTTTGGCTGAGACCAAATACATTACTGTATTTAGAGTAATGAATGTGTATCAGGCATCACTCCAGAAATTGGGTATATAATGTCATTTGGGACAGGCTAATGTGACTGTCTTTCTGCTATGTACATTTCAGTAGAAGAGAAATTTTTAAAAAGCAGACATATAACGAACACAATAATCAGAAAAGATTAAAGCAGAAAAATCTGTGGCTCACACTTTAAGCCAGAAAAGTCACACTGAAAAGAAAGCCCATGAACTGTGTCCTCAAAACGTGAGTGTCAAATGTGATCAGAGCAACACAAGATTGATAATGTATAAACAAAATTTAAACCATCACAGGTGACTGAAACAGAAACTAAACAGAGACAGTGAAACTAACAGAAGTTATGATCCAAACGGGTTTAACGGATATCTATACAACATTTCACCCTAAAAGAAAAGAAAATCTTTTCTTCTCAGCACCTCATGGAACCTTCTATATAATGAGACACAAAACAAGTCTCAACAGATAGAAGAAGATTGAAATAATCCCATGCATTCTTTCAGATCATCACGAACTAAGGCTGAACTAAGGCTGGACTTCAGTAACAACAAAAATAACAGAAAGCCTACATACTCACAGAAACGAACAACCCCCATACTCAATAATAACTTGGTTAGGGAAGAAAGACAGAAAGACATTAAAAGACTTTCTAGAATTCAATGAAAATAAAGACACAGCATACCCAAACTTAAGGGACAAAATGAAAGCACTGTATATATGTAGAGAGAGATGACAGAGAGATGACAGATAGAAATATAAATGAAAGGTAGAAGATAGATAGATAAATAGGTAGATAGATAGATAGACTGGAGATAGATATGGTTGTAGAAAAAGATGATAGATAATAGGATATGAGAGAAAGATAGATAGATGATACACCGTTAATAGACAACAGATTTATAAATAAATCACAGATGAGCAAAATGTGCTAAAGAAGAAATGTTCTGGCAAAGGAAGTAGTAAATAAAAAAGAACGTAGAAAAATTATTTTGTTGGTGTAAAGTTGAAATTGTAAACAATTACCTTTAAGTATATCTGAAATACACTTGGGACCAACAGTGCCCTCTGTCTAGTCTCTAATCACAGCTTTTTCTACTGTGTAACAAATTTGAAGCCAGTATTGTAGCTAAACCAGAGGCAAGTGGTCACCCACCTGATCTTCATATAATCCCTATTATTTGGGATGGATGGCAATGTGCTTTGGGAAAACACAAAACACCATATCCAGCCTCATGCTCAACAACCACACCACATCCTACCTGATGTTCAGATTCTCAAAGTGTGCAGAGAGGTAATGTTCCTGAATTCTGGTGAGTGAAAACTTTCAGCAAGTTACAGGACAGCCAGAACCACTCAGAGAAGTGCTATCTTGAAAAAAAAAAAAGAACAAAATAAGAAAATTTCCAAAAGCTGAAATCCCCACAACAAAATTCATAGTCAGGTAAGGGTCAGCCTGATTATACAAAGCATAATGGCAAAGTGTGCATCTTTTTCTATTTAAAAAAAACTTCATTGTTTTTCAAAGATTCACTGATATTAACTTGTCTTGTGTGTTCTCTGTGCTTTAGTTTTTTTTTTTTTTTTATTCTGTTTTGTAATTTTTTTTTATCATAGTCCTTATACCCATTTCAGATGTGGTATTAGGGCTTTAGAGTAACAGAACTTATATAGAAAGAAAGGATATTAACTAGGATGACTTACAGATTGTATTCCAGCTAATGCAACAATGGCTGGCTATGAAAGGAAAGCCCTAGAATCCACAAGTCTGGATGTCTCATCTGATTTTCAGTAGATGCTAGAGCCACAAAGGAGTAGGTTCTATTAGGGTCTGAAAGTTGATGAAGAAAGACCTCAGACTCAGATAGTATGCAAAGACAAAGAGCATTTATTCTGCAGAAACAACCAACATGTGGGAGTCAACTATTTTTTGAAATGGCAATCCCAGACAAAGGTGTGCAGGCCTTTTTATAGGGAGCTGGAGGAACTCTTAGAAGGATTAGGTTATTTAAAATTTCATTGGTGGGTGCTAGAGGGCGATAGGTTGTCAGTGGTCTGCATTCCTATGTCATAAACGTTTAATCATAGCGTGAAACAAGGCTGTCCAGCACATATGACTCATTCTGAGATAAGATATTTTGCCATTTTTTGTGATTTTCCCCAGACTGGTTTTTGGGAGGGGGTTTTATGACCTTGATTCTGGATTTCATTGTCTGTTCCTGGAGCTGGTGCCTTATGGCCTCCTTTTGAAATCAGGCATGATCCTAAAATAGAGATAAATGGGGTTCATGTCATCTTTTCAGTTCAAATGCCAGCGAAGGAATTGACAGTGACAGTATTCATTTTTTTTCTCCATCAGAGTGATGTAACTCCTATTTTGCCAAATTGGATCAAGGGAGATTTACAGTGTGAGTCTTAAACTGGCTATCAGAAGGGTGTTGTAATCTATTCTTTGTTCCTAATCTCACCAGGCAAGTTGCTTATTAGTGATGCCTAATTATGCCATGCACTGTTCTATTCTTTGCCAACTAGTCCAATTTGCTGAGTGGATCTTAAAAATAATTTCACTATCAGTACATATAATGACATATTTTCAATGTAACTCTTAATCTTCAGTCAATCTTTAGTAATTTGAATGTATTTACAATAGCAACTTAAAGTTTTCATAGGAATTTGCCTAGAAATTCTAGCAAATTTTTCCTGTTAGAACATTTATCTGTGTATGAATTGGGAATATAAAATAATGTGCCGTCTAAGGAAAGCAGACCCTTGCTGTTTGAGCCACTGTTGACCATTGTTCCTGAATTTCTCTCTCACTGTGGCATTGATAATTTTAGGAGAACAGAAGAACCATGTGTGTCTTCTCCAACTGTGATACTAAAGTGTCACACAGTTACAGAGTCCAGCTTATCATCACAAACATTTTAATCACTAAGAATCAGACTCTTAGCTTAGGTCTTCTATGTCTGCTTGTTTAAGTCATGGATGTCTTCTAAATCTCTTATCTGCTATCTTCTCTGGCTCCTCCTTTCATAAGACATCAAATCTGCAGGGGTGATCTGGACACTCTGAAATGTTCATCTACAAATGATGTACCTGCTGACACTGGTCTCTGGCATCTCAGAACATACCACTGCTCTACAGGACACTATGGAAACCTTCCAACTGCATTTTGCCTTTCAGGTTTTGTCTGGAGTTGAGTTTGTTCCATTCAGTGTTTCAGCATCATCAGCTGTGTTGCAAAACAAATATATCTGATTAAACTATCAGTAAGTTATTTTATTTCATAGAGATAGAAGTTTAAAGTGGGTCAAAGAAAATACTTTACAACTAGTGAGTTTGGGGAACTGAAAGCCAAGTCAAATAGTAAACTACTCTATCGAGGTAAGGCACTGAGTTCCTCCACAAGATATCTCCCTGTTTTCAGTGGCAAAGCAGTTGCATTTTTCTTAATTTGGGTCTGAGGCTGTCAGATTTTAGCTAAACCAGTAGTTGGAGAGGAAGGTAAGGTTGTTATTTAAGTTCAAGCATCATAAATCTTACTTTTCCCACCTCTTAATCATTTTTAGAGTATTTTGTGTGTCTGATGAGTTTTCATAACTTTCAAAGTTTTGTTTTACCATATCCTCCAATATTTTCAGTACTTTCCTGGAAGACTGTTTTGAAGCCATTACTTTGCCATCTTGAAAGCTGCTAATGGCTTTTTATCTAGGCCATTGAAGCTTGAAAGGTTCGCCGAAGAGAACAGTATGGAGCCAGTTTCAATACTCTTTTAAATGTGCCCACTGTTAGGAGGCACAGAGAGAAATCAAATCTCAGTGTGATTTCTCCTTTTTATTCATTTCAAGACACCATGCCATGCTGTCCACATTTGGTGTAGGTTAACACCTTAGATAGTCCTCTCTGGAAATACACTGTATGAGATGTGTCTGTCCTAGATGATTCTAAATCCAGTCAACATTGATTATCATATATAGAAAGCATTGATTATAGGCTTTTATGGAATCCCCAAGTGTGCAAAGGAGTATGTCTCTGGGTCCCTATCTATTTCTTATGGCTTTTCATGAGCTCTTTCCTTGTTTGTTTTGTTTTATTCTAATGAGAATTTTTGTTTTATCTTCTCTTAATTATCTTCTAGAAGCCTGTTCATTTTCTAATGACAAACAGGAACTAGGTGAAAATCTGTGGGAGGGAAGGTGGTGAGGAACTGCTTAGATGCAGAAGAAATCTTAGGCAGAATATATATTTTTAAAATTCTACTTTCCTTTCTCTTTTAATGTTTCACATTCTTTTTTGATACTTTATTTACATTTCAAATGTTTCCCCCTTTCCAGGTCTCCACTTAGGAAACCCCCTATCCTCTTCCCCCTCCCCCTGCCACTATGAGGGTATTCCCCCACCCACCCAGCTGCTCACCCACTCCCATTTCCCACCTTGGCATTCCCCTATACTCGGGCCTCTAACACCCTCAGGCCCAAGGACCTTTCCTCCCCTGATAGGCAACAAGGCTCTCCTCTGTCACATATGTGGTCTGAACCATGGGTACCTCCATGTGTTTTCTTTGGTTGGTGGTCCAGTCTCCAGGAGCACTGGAGAGTCAGGCCAGTGACACTGTTGCTCCCTCCATGGGGCTGCAAATTCCCTCAGCTCCTCCAGTCCCTTCTCTAGCTCCAACATCTGGGACCTCACACTCAGTCCAATGGTTTCTGTGAAGTGAAACATGGGTATTCCAAACTTTTGGGCTAATATCCACTTATTGGTAAGTACATACCATGTTCATTTTTTGTGACTGAGTTACCTCACTCAGGATGATATTTTGAAGTACCATGCATTTGCCTGCAAATTTCATGAAGTCATTGTTTTTAATAGCTGAATAGTATTCCATTGTATAAATGTACCACATTTTCTGTATCCATCCCTCTGGTGAGGGACATCTGGGTTGTTTCCAGCTTCTGACTATTATAAATGTGGCTGCTATGAACATAGTGGAGCATGTGTCTTTATTACATGTTGGAGCATCTTCTAGGTATATGCTCAGGAGTGGTATAGCTGGGTGCTCAAGTAGTATTATGTCCATTTTTCTGAGGGTCCACCAAACTGATTTCCAGAGTGGTTGTACCAGCTTGCAATCCCACCAACAATGGAGGAGTGTTCCTCTTTCTCTACATCCTTGCCAGCATCTGCTCTCACCTGAGATTTTGATCTTAGGAATTCTGACTGGTGTGAGGTAGAATCTCGGAGTTGTTTTGATTTGAATTTCCCTGATGACTAAGGATAAACATTTCTTTAGGTTCTTCTCAGTCCTTCCAGTTTCCTCAGTTGAGAATTCTGTTTAGCTCTCTTCCCCATCTTTTAATAGGGTTATTTGGTTCTCTGGAGTCTAACTTCTTGAGTTCTTTGTAAATATTGGATATTAGCCCTCTATTGGATGTAGGATTGGTAAAGATCTTTTCCCAATCTGTTGATTGCCATTTTGTCTTATTGATAGTGTCTTTTGCCTTACAGAAGCTTTGCAATTTTGCATGTGATCCCATTTGGCGATTCTTGATCTTAGAGCATAAGCTATTGGTGTTCTGTTCAGGAACTTTCCCCCTGTGCCCAGGTGTTTGAGACTTTTCCCCACTTTCTCTTCTACTAGATTCAGTGTATCTGATTTTATGTGGAGGTCCTTGATCCACTTAGACTTGAGCTTTGTACAGGGAGATAGGAATGGATCAATTTGCATTCTTCTACATGTTGACTGCCAGTTGAACCAGCACCATTTGTTGAAAATGCTGTCTTGCTTCCAGTGGATGGTTTAGCTTCTTTGTCAAAGATCAAGTGACCATAGGTGTATGGTTCAATTCTGGGTCTTCAATTCTATTCCACTGATCTACCTGCCTGTCACTGTACCAATAACATGCAGCTTTATCACAATTGCTCTGTAGTACAGCTTGCGGTCAGGGATGCTGATTCCCCCAGAATGATTTTTAACTGACGTTGAACCTAGACTGACACCTGATGCTAAGAAGTACAGAGAAGACACTGAATGGCAGATTTCAAGAGACCTTTTCACTGAGGAGAGATTTTGCCACCCTGTTTTACATGAAACAATCTAAGAAGCTGGATTTGTGTTTTTTATTCTTTATTAATTTTGATTCTATTTGATTTTTTGGGGGGGGTTTACAAAAGAGTTTCTCTGTATAGCCCTGGCTGTTTTGGAACTCACTCTGTAGAACAGGCTGGCCTCAAACTCAGAAATTCACCTGCCTCTGCCTCCCAAGTGCTGGGATTAAAGGTGTGTGCCACCACTGCCCGGCTTTTAATTCTATTTGTATAATAATACTACGTATTGTGTTAAGATTGTCTTACTCAGTGTATGAGTCCAGGATACAGCAATGGGGGATGGATTTTAAATTCAAATAAAAAAATGAACATGAAAGGAAAAAAATAGGCAGCACATGCAGTGGAAATAATGTAAAACATTGTTGAGTTTGGATGGTCAGTAGTTCAGCTAAATGGGTAGTAAATCCTGCCACTAGGGGGTACTAAAAGGAGAGAAAGGCATGGAGGTGAGGAAAAAAAGGTCTTTGGTTGGTTGGTTTGGATTTAAATAAAGCATTTGAAATAACTTAATAATTGTTAACTACACCTCTGGATATCTAAATGTAGTAGGACATAAAATCACATTTATTTACAATAATCTTTGAAAATGTCCTGTTCCTGGAGACACTCCAGGTTCCAGTGTGATCAGGCCAAAACTAAATTGTATTGACAGGTATTAACCCAGAGAAATATATTTAAGAGCTAGATGCTGCTGAGTTGTCTACATCCCGTGTGTGTTTGTGTGTATGAGGGCAGGCCTGAGGGTACTGTGAAATTTTTCACAGAGACAAGACACATGGATTATTGTACAGATAAGATAATATGAGATTTGGACAAAGAGGGGTGTGTTTGTTTGAAGACCAATGGTGAGAAGGATGAATCAGGAATAATACAGTTATCCTAGTGCTAATAGATGGTTAAATAATAGTTAAAGGTAAGGGTCCCAGGTAGAAAAAGCAGCATGGAGAAGTTAGTGCTCTGTATATATGCTCCTATGGCCCTGTATCTCTTAGAACAACTTTCATAAGTAACCAGTAAAGATTACATCTTGTTCTTGGATTCTCACTTCTTGTTATAATTGCTCCTGAGATTAGAAATTCACAAGCTGTGAATTTCAGAGCAATGCATGCTGGGATATACAGACATCCACTCCAGGGAGTTTATTCTTATTTATCCATCCTGTGATTTAATAAGAATATAATCACTATCTTTTATATCCAAATAGTGATGTGATTAAGATTTAGATACTATAGCCATCCAATTAACATTGCTATAAGTGCCACACAATATTTACTGAGTGTTCATAGGAATTATACTATAGATGATTCTAAGCAGAATGAACAGCTGCTAAGTAAAGGGTGGACAGTAATGAGGACAAATTTTATTACCTATAAGAATTTGAGCCAACAACTGAAAAGGAATGAAAACACCTAAAGGAAGGAAAAACTGAACTCTGATAAAAAGAGATTATGTATAATAGGAAGTGCTTGGTATAGAACTATGAAAAACTGTTACCTGAGACACAAGGCAAACTACAGAAAGTAGGGCACTGATGTCAGTGACACCGTGTGCAACATCACTGACCTCCACTGTATGCAAAGGATCTCAAGTCAACTCGATAACCTCTGTTGTCAAAATCCTGCAACCTTGGTCCTCTCAAACAACATCCCGTCACCTCACAACAAAGGAAAGAATGGAAGTGTGATTGAGCTCCTCTCAGGACCAAATTCCAGGCTGCAATGGTGCATAGAATTTGAGACTCAAATTTATTTTGGGGAATTTTCTTGCAGTTTGACTGACCTCTATTTCATCTGAGAATACCCTTCTCTACACAACTGAAGAGCAGTTGATTTGTAAGCTTTTTACATCTGTCCCTGAGAGAAAAATGTTCTTTCAACCATTTGCTTCCCGTTGTTAAACACAACTTCCATTTTTAATTTAAGAAAAAAATATTTCTCTTCTAAAAACTCTTTCTGACTTCAAAGAATGACAGAACTCTTTAGAGACTCATGTTCTTAATATTGAAATACCAAAAATGTAAAGAAATCTATAAAAAGGAGCCATAAACTACAATTATATTATTCTCCCCATACATTTGTATTTTTATTCGGCTTTCTTTTTGTCTTCTTCAACACTGCTGCATACATAAGTGTTTAAATATTTGCTTAGAACAACCATCATACATTTTATGATTGATATGGGGCCATTTCAAAGGATGTTGGCATGATGAATTCATAGCTTCTCAGCTACTGCATTTTGCTGCTGGCATGCATTCTAGCAGACACAAAATAAAAACAAAAATAAAAAGCATTTGCATAATACATAAAAATACAGAAATTATTGTGGTTGGTATGGAGTAAGAAACAAAATATAATTGTAGAGTCATGTTTTTTGAATCTCTTGCATTACTTAACTTCAGAAATGTATTATTCTATCTCCTTATTTAATATTTTCATTATTTATATTATTACATCTAGGTTAGGATAGAATGTAACTTTGTTATCACAAGTAACAGTAATGGTTATTATCTAATATTACACATTATACAATAGAATATATGTGAAATCTGTTTCTTATTGATGTGATAGACTATTGAAAACATTTTTTATGATTTAAAGAAGAAATTTGTGAGGAATTGTTTATCTTAATATCACTTAATGTTATTTTTCAAAGTTAGAAAATAACATGTGTCAATATATTTTAAAGAAGTCTGTAAAAATTGTCTCATTTAAAAATTGATTATTTATTTTAGTGGGTTAAAGATTATCAGACTGAAATAATATCACAAGAATAAATTACATTGAACTTTTGCTTAGTGGTCAAGATGTGATTTATCTCTTTTACTTTAGTTAACATGAGGGCACAAAATCTAGATCAGAAACTATTACAAAAATAATTGGAAATTCCAAATTAGCTACCAAACTTTGCATTGTCCTTTCTTTAATTAACACATAACCTTTCCACAGAGAAATTAACAGCTTCCCGGTTCTCTTGTCAACACATGTAACCATTTTAATCATTTTACATCATCTTTCATTGCTTATAACATCTACAAGTAAGAAGACTTGAATGCCTTCTCTCTCAACATTAGCTTTCATGGTACTAGAAAGCAACTTGTTAAGTATCAAAGGGATGAATACAAACAACAGACTCTCCCAGGTATGACACCTATGAGCCACAGCAATGACCACCATTGTATGATAATCCTAAGGGTGAAATAGTTGTGAGTATACCTTGGCAGCCACTAAAACGCTCTCTAATTGGACTTATGTACATCTCACAAAGAGAGAAATCTAGCTAACAACTTGGGGCTAGAGATGTCATAGATCTTGAAGAAGAATCTGCAACTACCACTTTACAAAATAATCCCTAACTAAATTGTAACTACTTGTCCTTAAACCCACAGAGAACTATAGACTTCACCTCTCATCAAGAACACTTCTGTTTGTAATAGATATAATGATATATATCTATTACAGAAAAACCACAACCAGTCAGATTATAGGGTTTTGGGCCCAGTGTTAGTAAATGCATCTATGAAATAACCCCAGCACCTAAGGTTTAGGGTCATTGTAAAAATGGAGGCAGAATCATTATAAAAGCTACTGGAACAGGGAGTTTTCTATGAGATTGGATTTCTTAACTACACTTTGTGGCTAAGATTATATCAGAAGTTACACAGAAAATATCTCACAGACATGACTGCCTAAGCAAAACCTGACTAGGACTATACCAATAGACATGCTAATGTGGAAGGAGGAGCAATCCTGAGGTTTTGATCTCAGACAAAGCTCTACAGTCAGCTAAGGATTGCTGAGAATGGGAGAAATAGTCTTCCCCATAGAAGAACTCTTGCACTGGTTATTCAATACCAAATGGTTAATCCTGAAAATGTATAAATAAAATTAACATCATGTAGACTTAGAATGCTGTATTTATACATTTAAATTATATATGAACAAACACATAGATATTCACATAAACATGTACATATGTGTATATACAGGTATATGTCACAATTAATGAAAGAGAGGCTATAATTTGAAAGAGAGCAAGGTGAACTGGAATATTGGAAGTCTTGGAGGAAAAAAAGAGTGAATAATACAATTTTGCCCTGGCCCGTGGGGTTTGTCAACATCGACCTAAGGAGGGACTGACGGATGAAAGATGAGACAAGAGACAGAGTTACCTGGGAGCAAGACAGAGTCCCTCTGTTCAAGCTCCAAAGATTAATTTTATTTCCAAGCTTTTATAAAGTACAAGGAGAAGGAAGTATAGAAATCTTAAAAAATATGGAAAGACTCTAAAACAATGTAATTGGGGCTTTAGACAATGCTATAGGGGTGGGAAGATTCTAAGGAGTACAGGTTCCCAGCCACCAGTACATGTTACTAAGGCAGCCATCTATGCTCTGCTGACTACCTAACCACAAAGGGGGTCACCCTGACCTGGGAAAGAATCCATCTCCCAGGAGACAGAACTTGAACAAAAGCCTAATTCTCAGGAATCTGAAACTCAGGCCTACTTCTACCTTCAAGTCTAACTTCTACTAAAAATGGCCTCTCTGAGGCTAATAAGAAAGCTGCAGATACATTGGTTCCTGGCACAATTTTATTATTATCTCAAAAAAATCATATAATCAGCACTCAAGAGGCAGAGGCAGGTAGATCTCTGATTTATTGGCCAGCCAGAAATACAATCAGACCCTGTCTAAAATAATAAAAATAAAAACACCCTACTGTGCTAGTGCTGGATAGTTTTATGTCAACTTACTTTATTATGGCCATGTGAGTTTCAGAGCTACTAGAGACAGATAGAAATGAAGAAGATACTTAACAATCACTGTAATATCCACATGAGAGCCTTGAACAGAGTCTGCAGAGGGTGCCTTGAGATGCAGAGTTTGGAGTTTCCATCAGTTCTATTGTGGAAAGCATGCTGTTTGCAGACCAGAAGTGCTATATCATCCTCATTACTCTTGAGCACAGACAACACACGACAAACTGCTTCTATTTTCTCTAAGACAGTACTAATGAGAACCAGCCTGCTCAGCATCCCAGAGAAGATGATACTGGGTGCATTTAGAGTAGTTTCTTTATACACACAACTTTTGATTTCTAAGCCTGCTTTCCCTCCATATATTGAGTTAACACCAGAGGAGCTGGAAATTCATGACAACAGAAACTTTTCACTTCTATCTCACCCAGGAAATATTGGGTTTTTAAATAAGTTCTACGTAGATTTCTCTTCTCATCAATTATAACTATTGTTTTCATCAATACAGCAGCAATGCTCAACCTTCATCCTTCCGGTGTATGAACAGGCATAAGTATAACATTGGATCATCTAACACTTGCTTTCTGTGTGTTTTATTTAATCTAAATGTGTATGAAGGAGCTGTTTTGTATAAGGCTATATTAGATGTAGTAGTGCTATCTAGGTGGACCTGAAAATTTTAGATGAATAAAATAATTTCTTTCTATGACAACATAAAGGATTTTTTAAATGACCACACAGAACATATATACATATACATACACATACATATACATTTCTCTGTCTCTGTCTCTCTATGTAATTCTTCAGAAATAAAGATTTTAGAAGGTTTGTTATTATCCATGAAAATAATTCTAACAATACTGTTTTTAAGTTTATCACACTTGGATAATTTTTATTAGGTAACTTAAAATATTAAACATAATATAAACTTAGAACTTAAGGGAAGGTTGTGAGTTGTCTCTCACTCTATATTTTGAGAGCTTAACACTCTAGCATGACACTTTGGCTACATTTTTGTAGGCATAATTTTAAACTGATCTCTGCTGCCTACCACTTATTTAAACCCTTTCCTATCCTGTGCAGCAAGAGCTCCAAATGAGATTGCATCCTTGTGATGATACAATGTTATTCACCAAAAAGGATAGAATTTCCATAGATAAAGAAAGTCTCTTTTTTCTTCCAACTATCATATGCACTGGAAAGGTGATGTGTAATGTTAATTATATATCCACAATTAATATATACACTTTAAGGATATCTAGCCACAGCCAAAGCAGATTACTTTCTTTCTTCAGAATTTCTGAGGCTCAGGCAGCCATACTAGGACTTAAAATTTATTAAAACTGGAGAAGATAAACATACATTCTTTGGTAAGTTACTAATTTTGTCAAGATGTATTATGAAGACAATTTATAAATTAAAGATATCTTTTAAAAGTAATCACTTAAAATGTGTGAGTAAAAATATTATATCCTATCTAATATCATTTTTCTTTTCCTGTTGATACTTTCCCAACTTCACAGGCATGTGCTTCAAAGCTCTCTGGTATTTTGGAGGCATTTTATTTAATAGCAGCTTTCCCCTCAGATTCTCCATAAATCAGATTCTCGTAGGAATTGCTCTCAACATTTCATGTGAAATGGATGAGGTTGCTTAGCAACCATCTTAGTCCACCATCCCCATCAGTTAGAAAGACACTAATTCCCACACCAAAACTGAAAATAGAAGATGAAAATAAAAAGAGAAATTGCCAGTGGCATGTCCATGAGAAGTTAGATGCAGACAATGAGGGCTGAATGTACCACAAATGTCCTCTTGTTTAAATTTCCATTACTAAAATATATGTACACCAGGATCTTCAAAGGGAACTTCATCCTTTGATCCTCACACAGTTTATTGGATTAGCAATGAGAAAGAGGGACTCAGGAGAAGCTGTGTGCTGACATGGGACTAAAAAGAGTGTCTTCCTCAATATAAAGAGATTGATAAACTATATCTTAGAAACTACAGTTCTGTACAGTAGGATTTTACCCAATTAGTTTGCTACAATTGCAAAGAACAATTAAGTTTAGAGGGAGAAGTAGTGGGAGAATAGAATAGGAGCTGGTAGGAGGGTATGAGATGGATTAAATCCAAACACATTGTATGCTCACATGACATTCTCAAAATTTTAAAATATCCATTAGGTAAAGACTGTCAGGAGTTGCAGAGGCACACAGAATTAGATGGAAAGACCTTGGCATATTCAAGGACACAAGGAAGAACTAAGGAAGCTGAAATTTGGAAGGTGAGAAAGTGGCCTGCTGTTAAATCTATGTCAACCATCATAAGGAATCAGGTCTTGTTCTAAAAATATACACAAATCTCAGAGAAGTGGAAACTTCCTACTAAAAATGGAAAACATGCATTACTTAGTGAGTGGTGGGAATTAAAGGAATAGAGAGAAATATAGAAACCAGAAATACAGGAGAGAAATTTAACCATTTTCACTGTTGGCTTTTCATGCGATTCAAAATATTTTGTTAGTTCATTGAGTGTTTCGTATAATGTATTTTGATCATATTTAATGGCTCTTCCAAGATATATCTTCTCTTTTCAACCAACTCAAACCTTCAGCAACAACTTCTTTTGACCAACTGATCTTGAATAAATGGTCTTCCGCAGAGAATAGCTTATTTCCCAGGGGCTACATTCTTAGAAAAAAACTGACTCTGTCACTCCCAGAGCTAATTGCTAGTAGCTCCGTGGCTTGTGGTGGAATTTCATGCCTAAATCTCCTGTTAATGGTGGGACTTTGACTGGATTGGACTTGAGCAAACTTTGTGCATGAAAAACTATAATAATGACTGGGCTGGCGAGAAATGTCTACAGGTGCACTAGTGGCACAAACATCATGGATGTAATCAACCACTTTTTGGTTGAATTTAACACATATTTCACAAAGATAATACCCACTCCTGGAACCATTTATTTGACTAGGAAGTTATAGCTCACAGGCCATAGGCTCTAGATGAGAATCTAATAATTTTATGCTGCTTAGGTCAGTACAGCATTAAACTGCCTCCTAATGACTTACTTTTATATCCATAGATTACTGTGCTTTTCAACCCTCACTTCAGTACCTTATAAATTTAGTAAATGATAATTAACACAGTGATGAGCAACTAGCAAAGATTCAGGAAATAAGAGACTGCTGAGGGAAATGCCCTAAACAGAACATATGTGTAACATCTCTACATGCCACTCAAGGCTCTGGAGTCATAGTGGAACAGGTAACAAAAATATCATAAGATCCAAAACTGGTAGATAACTGCATGGAAATTTAACTACTGAACATTCTCGACTAGCTGCATATATGATACATGAAGGATAATAGTTACTCAAATGCAGGTGTATAGTTACCAGAAGTATATGTATACAAATTCTCTGTGGCTCAGTGGGAAATAAGCTCATTTTCAATTCATAAAATTCAATTCATAAAATTAATTTGTTTCAATTGTCTCTTCTAAAGAATCTGAGGAGACAGCAATTCCACATCCCTATTCTTAGAAAAGAAAATTTGAGTTCAGATACTATAGCAGTTCTCCTCTTCAGTAATATATTTAGAACATTTAAGCTTTTGTTCCCTAGGCATTAACATAGAGTACTCACTCTGGAAACCCACTTCAGAGTCCTAAGCTGATATTTTGTTTATTTGCACTGCACTCATTTTGGAAGTTAATTGTTAGTAAACCCAAATTTCTTTGAACTTTATTAAATCTCAATGTGTTAAATTATCCTTAAGGTCACTGAAATATGCAACTTCTTTATGCATCACAAGGTTTTTTATTGCAAATGTGGCTCAACTTTCAGTAAACTCATCCTATATGTAGTAAGTATAAGAATCTACTATTTGTATGGATGCCATCATAACATTTTTTACTGTAATGAAAACACATAAATAGAGATTGTCCATAGATGTCACAGATGTTGCATTCAGATGATGATAAACAGTTCAAGTTCTGTAATCCATAGTGGTATTTTTTCAGTTATTAAGCAAACATACTAGATGAATCCTATTAGTTGCTGAATAGTGAAATAAAATTAATTTACCATTTCAGTGTAGTAAGACCAGTTTAAGTTTATCTTCAACTACTTTACAAATAAATGAGACTCTCACTATGGTTATTTTATTTGACTTTAACAATTACTAAGTGTACTGGCTAGTTTTGTGTGTCAACTTGACACAAGCTGGAGTTATCACACAGAAAGGAGCTTCAGTTGAGGAAATGCTTCTATGAGATCCAGGTGTAAGGCATTTTCTCAATTAGTGATCAAGGGGGGAAGGCCCCTTGTGGGTGGTATCATAGGTGGGCTGGTAGTCTTGGGTTCTATAAGAAAGCAGACTGAGAGCTAGCCAGGGGAAGCAAGCCAGTAAGTTACATCTCTCGATGGCCTTTGCATCAGCTCCTGCTTCCTGACCTGCTTGAGTTCCAGTCCTGACTTCCTTTGGTGATGAACAGCAGCATGGAAGTGTAAGCCCTTTCCTCCCCAACTTGCATCTTGGTCATGATGTTTGTGCAGGAATAGAAACCCTGACTAAGACACTAGGGTTTCACACTTAATCTACTCTTCTAATTGCTGGTCTGGCTATCTCTCCAGTGGTCTACCCCAGATACTAGTTGTTTTTCCTGGCTATGTGTTCATGATACCTCTCCCCTCAGGGTTCTCTCTCTCTCTTTCTCAATATCTCTCTCTCTCTCTCTCTCTCTCTCTCTCTCTCTCTCTCTCTCTCTCTCTCTCTCCTTTCTCTCTTCCTCCTTTTCCCTAGACTTTTCTCTTTCAACCAGGTCATTCCAATCCCATCTACCTCTAATTCCTCCAGTATTGGCTGTAAGAATTTCATTTAACCAACAGTTTTAAATCAAAGAATAAGGTTTGCACAACAAAAACTTGTAAACATGAGCAGTCACCCATAGGCCTAGGACTTCTGGTATAGATTTAGCATTATAATACATAGCAATATACCAAACCTCAACATTTCAGTAATGAATGACATCATTCAACTATAGGAGTAAGATTGTGGATGGTTTTCTAATTAGTAGAGGGTAAACTAAAGGGCTTAGGGGGGTTGCTTGAAAACATATATTCAAAGGGGAAAATAATGGAAAATGATAGAAGGTGTGAAACAAGGGGAGTGGTGGAGGAAGCTTAAAAGAAGAAATAGTTGAGACACTGAGTTTAAAATGGTACTTACTATAAGACAAGTGCAGAATGATTATATTGATAGGGAAAACAAGAATCCATCCCAAACCTGTAGAAACCTTTGACTACTAAGCTATAGAGACACCAAGAGTCAGCACTGAGATTGAATTACATCAAGATTGTTGCATGCAGAAAGCTCCCCAAAACAAAAAACAAAAACAAACAAACAAAAACCAACCACAACAAATAAATCAAAGAAACAAAAACAAAGGTCTCCAAGTGGTGTGGAAGAGGAAACTCATAAGATATCAAGAGAAAAGAAACCACTCAAAATCTTCCCACTTCACAGGAGAACAAAGCTTGGAGGAGAAGAATTGTATATTGACTGGAACCTTTCCTCATTAAAATAATAAAATAAAACTAAAACAGTGATAATAATGACAATTTCCTTCCATTTCAGAAGTCCTACAGTTATCAGAAGGTGATAGTGGAATGGAGGATATGAGGCTCTGGGTGGAGCTGGGAGGACATGGGCTGGTGGAGGAATTGGTGTGAGCATCTTGACGGACAGGGAGTTGCCCAGGTGTGATATCACAGAGTACCTGAGATGACAGTAAGATATTTAAAAAAAAAAATAGATGAAACTGTTTAATGGTCACATCACGAGCAATTTATAACAGCTGTTGAGGAAACATACATTTAATTTAAATGTTATATTACATATATTAGAAACACATCTGTAATATTATGTGATTCTTATTTTTAATAACTTTTTGTAATTCTTATTTTTTGGGTATCTGCTAAAATAAATTCAAATTATATTAGAAACTGAAAAAACATGAACTGATCTAACAGGACATACATACAAATATTCTTGAGTTTTCTATGTAAGAGTCAACAAATCTCATTCTTTCAGGCATTTTAAAAATAAATAAATAACTTGTTTTATACTGTTATGTTTTCATTGTATTTATTTTAATGTGAGTGTGAGTGTGTGTGTGTGTCTGTGTGTGCGTGTGTGTGCATGTGTGTGTGCACATGTGTGTGTGTGTATGCGTGTGTTGTGCGTGTGTGTATTAGTGTGTGTGTGTGTGTGTGTGTGAGTGTGAGTGTGTGTGTGTGAGTGTGTGTACACATGTAGGTGACCATGTGTCATGATGTGGATGCTAATGTAGAGGTCAGAGGCCCGAGGGTATCCTTAATCCTTTTCACCTTTGGAACTTGAGACACAAACTCAAGTCTTCATGCTTGGTAGATGAATTTCCCATTCTGAAACTGTTTCTCACTCTATTATTCTTTAAGTCACTATGGTCTTCAACAACTATGTTAACACAGCCTTCTAAGTTATGGTAAAACCTGCCATTGATCACTAGTTACCTTTCTTAATGTCATTTCACCTGTTTCATTACTCATATCATAGTTCGTATTTTTATTTTTATTCTTTAATCCTTTTTTATAGTCCAGACTTCATCCTCCTCCCAGTCTACCCCTGACTGCTCCATACCACATACCTCATCCCTTCAGGCTCCAAAAGGAGGTCCCCACCTCCTCATCCCCACCCCACCAGAACTCTCCACTCCCTGGAGCATCAAGTCTCTTGAGAGTTAGGTGCCTCTTCTCTCACTGATTCCAGACCAGGCAGTCCTCTGCTGTATATTTGTTGGGAGTATCATATCAGCTGGTATATGCTGCATGGTTGATGGCTCATTGTCTGAGACATCTTGGGGGTCCAGTTTAGAGACTGCTGATCTTCCTATGGTACCCCTCTCCTCCTCAGCTTCTTCCAGCTTTTTCCTAACTCAACCACAGTGGTCCATGGCTTCTGTCAATTGGTTGGGTTTAACTATGTGCATCTGGCTCTTTTAACTGCTAGCATCAGTAATAGTCTCAGTCCTTGGGTTCTCCCCTTGGACTGGATCCCCAATTTGAGCTTGTCCCTGGACCTCCTTTTTCTCATGCTCTTCTCCATTTTTATCCCTGTAGTTCCTTCAGACAGGAACAATTCTGGGTCAGAGCTTTTGACTGTGGGATGGCAACCCCATCTCTCTACTGGAGGTGAACTCTACCAGTTACCCCTCCCCACAGTAGAGCATTTCATCTAAGGTCCCTCCCTTTGAGTCCTGAGATTCTCTCACCTCCCAGGTCTCTGGTACATTCTAGAGGGTACTCTGACTTCCTATCTCCCGAGGTTGCCTGTTTCCATTCTTTCTGCTGACCCTAGGGTTTCAGCCCTGCCCCCCCCAATACCTGATCGTGTTCCCCATTTCCCTTCCCTGGCTTCAGTGGGCATTGTGATTTTCTTGTAAAACTACAAGTATGTGTTTAGTATCAGCTCTGCATTAATATCTGTGAGCATTTGGCTGTTGGGTTACAGTATGGAGTGAAAACAAGTCACTAATTGTAGAATGGCAAGTATTTCCTCATTACAGAGGTACTGTCTTATCCATGGAACAACATATGATAGGATTACAGATATTCCAGAGTGAAAGAGTGACATGTCACATAAGAAACATGTTGCCACTCTGTGAAAAAAGACCAGATACTCAACTTGTACCTGTCCCCTATGGCTGAAAAACAACAAAGACACTCTGTTTCCTTGAGTGGCCAGGATGTATGGTTTTATAATATGCTGTGTTCCAAAAATCCAAATAATTTCCCTAGATTCCAAAAAATGAAGATACTGTACAGTTTAAAAATACTAAATTTCAGGAATGGAAAACTGAGCAAGTGGGTAAGATGTCTTCCTACTCCTGCTGAGGACCTGAGTTCATTTCCCAAGCATCTGTATCAGGTGGCTCTCAACCACTTTAACTCCAGCTCCAGAGGTTGTATTACCTTCTCTCTTTTCAGAGAGTATTTACTGATCGTTCTTGCAGCAAGTACTTCTTACAGTAATGGAGCAAGATGAGAGACACAAGGGCAGATGTCAAACATCTGCCCTTTCAGATGCCTCAGTTAGAGCCAAACATAATGAAATCTTCCTGCTGCGATTTCTGTAAAGACTTGAAACTGTCAGATTGTATGTGTATGCTTGGTAGCAGGGTGTTAGTGATTGCTTTCAAGGTTTTTTACCTTCTGCCCCAATGTTTATAATATAAAGATTGAACAGGGCTTTTGCTGGTGAATTTAGGATAACAGGCATGCTAGGAAATTCATTAAATGACTGAGAACTTTCAGACTTATCATGAATAATTTTATTTTCATGTTAGACTATAACAAAATTAGAGAAATATAATCTTCCCAGAAGAATATATCTTATCTGTAGGTAGTTAAAAATGTGCCACAAGATAATGCAACAAGACCCCAATCCATTTTTGTGTAATATTCATATAAAATTTTCTTAACTTGATCTCTCCAAGGTCAGACTCTATACCACATCCACATTTGTTCTCTGAGTATATATTTTGGGAAGAGTAATTTTGCACATCAAAGACATTAGTATAGAAATGTCACTATCAGATATGTTGATAGAAATACAAGATTGGTTGTATCTCATTTTAACTGTTGATATTTTAGAGAAAAAATTTTAAAATCTTTTTTAATCATCCTGCATAAATAACAATTCTTAAGTTTAATGTATTCTATTTATCTTCTTTGTAACTTTGTACTATTTGTGTCACAGAAACATTAGAAACTATTTTATAATGTATTAAAATGAATTGACACTGGAAGCAAACCATGCATATTCAAAATCACACTTGATTAATATATGTTAAAAATCACACCTGATTAATATACTGTGATTTATTACTCTCATTTTTCTCATCTCTAGAAAATTCCCTTTATTAATGAAACAAATATATATTTAGAATGACTTTTCTAAACCTCAAATACTTCCGTTCTCCATTTGAGAATCTTTGAAAGTGTGTTTCCCATAAGAGTATTTTAAAGTACTAGAGAAAACACACGAAATCACAGTTAGAAGTGGCTCCTGGGATATTGGTTGCCCTTATGCCATACTACCAGAAAACACACTTTCTTCTTCCTGCAGCAAAGGCTTCTTAAAGGATAAACACATTTCTCTAAAGGTGGTAAACAAGACAAGAAAATAAACACAAAAGTCTTAAGTGTAAGCAGAAACAGTAAGAAAATTAAATTGAACACAAAAGAAGCAGATCCACATGAGACAGGAGCATTGCCAGTGTGGATCTGGAGGATAAGGTGTAAAAAGGAAGCTTGACAGACAGGTCCTTCTCACTTATTTATGAGCGTCACCTACTCATCTCAGATCTCACAACACTGACCGTGCGTCTCGAGTCTGAGGGTGATTTCTGTAGTAACATGCTTTCTTTATAAATCACAACACGTTCTGGCTTCTATATACTGGCCCCACCATTTCCTCCCAGGACTCCTCGTCCTCATCCCATCTTTATCCTTCAGGAATTGTCCCTCCTGAATTTGTTCACATCCATGCCCATATGTTCCTCCACATGAGAGACTTACACTTTCCCAGTGTTATTTTACACTAATTGAAACTCAATAACAAAGCTAAGTAGATGTTCAATGTGTTGCAAATATTAAGAATATTCTAGAAGTTTGCTGTGAACATTGCAATAGATATTGAATTGAGAAGTCATATCAATTCTTAAGTGTCATTCCTAGAAGACTTTACTTCAAGTAAAAGTTTGAGTGAGCAAAGTCTTCTCTAGGCTTGCATGCTTGATGATTTGATCTTCAGTTGGTAGTGCTTTGCGAGTGAGTTATTTAGGGTAGTACCTTGCTAGAGAAAATATATCACAGGAGATGGTTTTGAAGGTTTTAAATCTCACCAGATCCGGTTCTGTTTCCATCTGTGTTTCTGTCTGTCTGTCTCTCTGTCTGTCTCACTGTTTCTTTCTCTGTGTCTCTGTGTCTCTGTCTCTGTCTCTCCTTTCTGTATGTGGATAAAATATAATCAGCTGTTTTACTCCCCTGCCACCATGCCGTGCCTCATTGATGACAGACTCTATCTGTCTGGAACCATGAATCAAAATAAATTCTTTCTTCCTTAAGTTGCTTTTGATCATGATGTATTTTCACAACAGAAGATAATGAGTACAATGCAGTAAATGAAATTATACTTATTAATTATAAATATGTGCCTAATTTGTAACTCAGAAATAAATCTAGGCTTCAGTCTCAAAGTCACACATGTAAATTCAAATTTTACTTTTTATTTGCAAAGCAACACTAAATACTTTTAAAACTACTGAAATATTGTCCATTATGATATCTTTTTGGCTTTTCTTGGTAATCAAGAACTAAGGATCCAAAACAGGAGAATTGCAATAAGTATGTGATCATCCAGGGCTATACAGTGAATTTGAGGGTAGCCTAAGCTGCACAGTGAGAACCTGTCTTTAAACATATCTTGTATCTATTTCTGTCTATTATTTGTCTACCAATCATTGGATTTATCATTTGTTTCTCTATAAATCTATAGATCTTTGAGCTTTACATATATTCCCAGTATCAGTAAGTAAAGTAATAGGAAACACAAAAGGAAAATAAATCACAAAATCATCAGAGCATATTATCTGAGATATATTTATTAATGGATTTATCACGTAATTACTTACTCAGTTATACCAATGATGCTGACACATGTTTGAGAGTTCCAAGGACAGTTATTACTTTGAAATAGTATATAAATCCACTTCCACTTCAGTAAGTGTTTAAATCCATTTATATATATATAAAAAATCTTGTTAAAACACTCAAATGTTGTCAATATGCACATGTGAAAACAACCACCCAAAGACGGATATGTCATTAAATGGCTTCTTATTCCTATTGTGATTGGTACTTTGATTCACACTGGGGATTGGTAATGCTTAAATCCATCTGTTGGTGAGTCTATTTCAACTGTGGTGTCTGACATTCTTTCCTATCCCTGGGACAATCACACCTGGAATAAATAGAATAATCAGTGTGGCTTGGATACTCTTACTGAGATCCTGAGGTTCGTATTTAAATTTTTACTTCCTTATGTATAAATAATGGCCAACTCCTATCATCATAATAGTATCATGGTGTAGCCTAACAGATGATTATAACAACCTAAGTGTATGTACTTAGGTAAAACTAGATTAGTAATTGACCAGAACAACAAAATGCCTTTGGAAGGAACTCTTATCTCTGAGTGTCCTCTCTGTGATGGCAGCCATGTCTCAGCACGGACATAGCATCTCAGTGAACAGTATGCAGTAAAGCTGTTTACTGAGACAGGTAACTTCTCTCATGGGCTCATTGTTATAATATTGAAAGTATTGTGGGTGAGGAAGAGAAACAGAAGCAATAACTTCTGTACACTTACTTGAAGCAATTCATTTCTTCTTTACAGTCATTCTAGAATGAAAACAAACTTTTATTTGCTATGTATTGACAGCACACAGATTTCAAATATTATTTAAGAAGGAGGATTTTGGTGCAATTGCTCCTGTGTTTACTGTAACAATTACTGTTTTTGAACAATTATAACACATTGCCAAGCTAGTGTTTTTCTCATTACATGACAAAATTGATGTCTTTCTGGTTTATAAATGTGTAAGGCAGGGTTGTATAATCCACTAAGTATTTCATTTTCAATTCTGATTCAAGAATGTTGGGCTTCTTCATTTTCTTCAACTTCTTGAAAATAAAAAGAATAGATTTAAAAAAAGAAATCTAATCATCTCTGTAACTCGAATGAAAAGTGAATTTGCACTAAAGGGATATATTAGATTTTTATCTGAATTCAAACAGACTTGGTCATTTAATGAAACCAATTTAGTCACCATGAATAGGAAAATGACACAGAAATTTTGAAATATTTAGGTCAAGGGAATGAATTTGAAAAGTTAATCTAACTTCAAGTAAAAGAGTGATAGCTTGAAAAATATTTCCTTTCAGATATCAAAGTCTCTACAAAGAATGGAGAAATGAAATCCAGGACACCCTTGAACTCTGTTTGTAAATCATAGTTCTTAATGTGCCGCAGGGTCACTTACATGTCTAAATTCAACATTGAAAAGTACAGCTCTGGGACGGAGAGAAGGTTTAGTGGTTAAGAGCTGATTCTTCTCTTACTCCCAGTGTCTGCACCTCCACAGAAATCTGATGCCCCCCCCTTTGAAGTCTATGGGCACTGCACTTGCATGCACATATCTACACACAGACCATACACACACACATAATTTATACACTATAACAACAAAACCTTCTGGCCATTTCGTGGACACTGCAGGACAGAGAGCATTTGTGGGAGCAGAGCCAGAGGGGAGTGGGTGGGCCTGTTGGAGCATTGGGATTTGAGCTTGGGCCTTTTGAACCCAGAATCTCGAAATGTATTATGATTCCTGTCCCTTGGACTATAAGGTTCATGTAGGTAATTTTAGAAACAATGGGAACAAGACTGAATTAGAACGGGCTTTTGACTATTATGGACCACTCTGAAGTGTGTGGGTTGCTTGAAACACTCTTGGCTTTGCTTTCCTTGAATTTGATGATCCCCGAGAAGCTGTTGATGCTATCCACAAGCTAGATGGAAGAACACTGTGGCTGTTGTGTAAGAGTGGAACTGTTAAATGGTGAAAAAAGAAGTCGAAATCATGGCCCACCTCCCTCTTGGGGTCTTCATCCTCGAGATGATTACTGCAGGAGGAGTCCTCTACCTCGGCACAGATCCCCAAGAAGGAAAATCTTCTTCCAAAGTAGGAGCAAGTCACTTTCTAGAAATATGAGAAAAGAAAGGTCTCTGTCTTGTTAGAAAAATCACAAGCCATCTAGATCTTTCTCTAGTTCTTGTAGCCAATCTAGGTCAGATGAAAGGAAAAAGAAGACCAGGTTGCAAAAGTAGTGTACAGGAAATAACTTCATTTGCACAGAAGATTAAGGTTTTGTTTAAGACATCATAAGCATGGTTCATTTTTAAGACCTTTAGCTGTTGTTTAGCTATTCTAATTTATTTTGTCTTTTGGAACAGTGGCACACAAAGCAATGTAATTCTCAATGGTTTCAAATGGATCATACGGGGCATGTGATATCAAGAATTGTTATTTTCCAATGCTCCCTTAAGCAAGATTGAATTTTCTTTGAATTTTAGTTTTTCTTTTCTTTTCTTTTCTTTCTTTCTTTCTTTTTTTTTTTTTTTTTTTTTTTGGTTTTTCGAGACAGGGTTTCTCTGTGTAGCCATGGCTGTCCTGGAACTCACTCTGTAGACCAGGCTGGCCTCAAACTCAGAAATCCACCTGCCTCTGCCTCCCAAGTGCTGGGATTAAAGGCGTGCGCCACCACTGCCCAGCTGAATTTTAGTTTTTCATAGACTGAAATAAACCTAGATCCTGTGCAGTTCAAGTGATTGATTAAATCTGTCCTTCCAGTAGCTGAGAAACAGTGTGGCACTGTAGCTGAAAAGGTAAGCAGTCTTTCAAAGCTTCTGTGAACACAAGCCAACAGGTAAAGGGTAAGAACAGCACTCAGAAGGTTTTCAAAGTGGCTCCTTCCTTGTTGCTATATGCAGATCCAGAGGTGCTATAAAATATTTATTTGGAAATGTAAAACTAAGATACCAGTGTCCTATCAGTTTAAGGAAATACTGTATAGATGAACTTTTCAGTTAATGTGCAAGATTTTATTTCATGATGTCATATATTTGTGAGAATCCTTGGGATTAAAGTTTTGGTTACAAAAAAATGTATCTATAGGCTGAGGATGTACACTGTTGGTATAGTTCTAGCCAAACATTTGCAAAGTCACAGGTTTGGTCACCAGCATTGCATGCATCAGGCATGGTGGCACACTGGGGGGATGGAGTAGAAAGATCAGAAGTTTAAAGTCATCCTCAGCTTTATAATAAATTTGATACCACACAAGACCCTATTTTTTAAAAAAAAACTATCAATCATGGGACTAAGAAAATCAGTGAATTGCTCCATTTCATTTTTTTCCTTGTTGATATGTCATTTTCATGAATATTTTTGTTCATTAGACATACATTTTTAATATGACATAAAATGTACATCCAGCACCTACACACACACAAACTATGTTTAAAACTTCAGTTTCACAAAGTTAGCTAACATATCCACCCTTTGCATGAAGACTGAATGTTCAAAATATCACTGTACATATACAAGTTAATTAGAGGAGATATACAGTATAATGCATCTGCAAAATGCAAATAAAGAAATTCACAAATACTGTGAGGAAATGACCATTAGTCCAGTGTGACATAGAACTTATTTTGTCTGTCTAGACACTGATACAGACAACTTAGCCTTCTTTTGAGCTTATCAGCTGCTTCTGCTACTGGCTATGTGAGAATCACAAATGGAGAAAACTCTCAGTCTAAATATATCATGCAAACTGGGTTAAAGCAACAATTTTTAGTCAAGACAAGATAACAGAGAAAGCAAGAGAAAGACAAAAATTTCCTGTACAATTTAATGATTTTTAAAACCATAAATGAAACATTATCACTTTCAACTAAAACAGTATCATCTAGTTTCTGAGTTAACAAACATATTCTTGAATAGGTACAGATTTGCTGTAGTAAATTGTTGAAATAAATTACAATATCGTATTTGTAATCAGTGGATCAGTACCTTCCAAACTTCTAAAGTGATATGTGAAAATATACTCTTTTCTTGCAAAATGTTTCTGGGAATGTTACAAATTATGATTACCTCATGGTACTGAAAGGGAGATAACTCTCAAATGGGAGGCTATAAACTTCTCCTTAGGGTTCTGATCTGCTTGGTACACAGACATTTGAAAATCACTCCTCTGGATTTTTTTTTTTAAGCAAGGATATGATGTTTTGCTAAAAACAGTACACAAACAAGTTTCTTTCTCACAGTTGATTTGCTAATGGAGCATGTACCCACCTGGGTTGTAACATGGGGAAAAATGGAGTCCAGTTATGATGAGATTTTTATTCAAACAATGAAGAGAAATTCCTGAGTATCTTATGCAGCCCAGATGTTTTTCCTTCAACTGACTGATGTACTACATTATCTCATTTTCAATATGAATTTTCTACTCAGAATTGCATGTCTGTGTGCTCAAAAAAGTAAAGTAATTCAATGAATCTTGACATAAAAAATGTTTTCAATAATAAAATAAACATGAGGAAGAAATGACGCATTTGCATAGTCAGGAGCTCAAGTATCCCTGAGCATCATCAAACTAATTTGTGTCTGAGATCTCTCCTCATAACTTTACACTTCCCCTCCTTCCTGGAAACAGACAGTAGGAATTCCCTGGCCCTGGCTCAATACTTCCTCTAACTCATCTTAATGAAATGTGAACATATTTTCTTGATTCTTCACAACTGAAAATGTTTGTAAGTGAATAGAAGAGGGTTTCATGTGCTCTATAGTACCAACAGAGTGGAGAACACCTTGTTCACTCCTGGAGGGGGATGAAATGAAATAAAATACAACAGAAAAATTAGTAGCTGCATCACTACACATGGCACAGATGTGATTAGAATAAACCCTTCATTAATAAAGAAAGATGTCATATCTTTCAAAATTGGCATTGAAGCTGTTTCATTGTTCTAAGCACCTTAACTCCAAGAATTTCAGAAGACAGAAATTCAAAACTGAAAATATTTTATTAAAAAACTGTTTGTCCCTTTGCTTGTTTGTTTTTTGAGAGAGGGTTTCAGGAAACCCTTTGTAGACCAGACTGGCCTCAAACTCAGAGATCTGCCTACCTCAGTGCTGGGATTAAAGGCATGGACCAAACTCTACATTTGACAGAGGGCTAATATCCAAAGTATATAAAGAACTCAAGAAACTGGACATCAACAAACCAAACATTATTTCACATCTAGGATAAAAACCAGAAGTGATAGTTTATGATAGTGAAGATATAGAGCAAGGCAAACAATACTCTATTGCTATGGGAGTTCAAACTTGTACAGCTACTTTGGAAATCAATATGGTGGCCTCACAGAAAATTGAAAATTAATCTAACTCAATACTCAGCTATATCACTCCTAGGCATATATTCAAAAGATGCTCTATGCTATGACAAGTACACTTTCTCAACTATGTTCATAGAAGTTTTATTCATAATAGAAGTCTTATTCATAACAGCCAGAAACTGGAAGCAACCCATTATCCCTCAACTAAAGAACAGATAAAGAAAATGTGGTACCTTTATACAGTTGAGTACTACTCAGCTGTTAAAAAACAATGATACTCTTTTATACAGTAAGACCACATCCACATCTGCATGCACAATGCTTCCTAGACTTCAACACATGCTTACTTGCAGTCAGTGAATGCTGGGATGGAGCTGCTTGAAATATGGGGTCCCTAGGGACTATGAGATCCTTCTAGATCTTCCATAAAAGGAACAATTTCCCAACAGAATAAACTGGACCAAGGAACAAGGTTAGGTTGCAGTAATCCTTCCTGAGGATGATGATGGCCTATTATAGTTAATTGTTTAGCTATCCATTGACCCAGTAGAGTCTGTTTCAAAGGAGGAACTGTAGTTTTTACTCTTTATATCTCACAGAGCAGACACATATTGTGTCCTACAATAGTGAATTTAATAGCACATTGCTAAGTGACTGGAGGCAAAAAACCAAAAACATTGCTTTTCTCCTACGATAGGTAAAATCTATGTGGATGACTACATTCCACTTCCTACCCTTCACACATGAGATGAATTGATATTTAACAGAATACTAAATTTTTAAACAAATATATTGGGAACTTTAATTATAGATCTATTTATTTAATGAAGCAATTGAAATATATTGCAAACATTCTGTGTGCTTTACATAATCTATATTTTTATTCCATTTTTTAAAAAATTACAGAAATTTCCAGTTTTCATGTCATTAGTAAATTAATGACTGGTTGGTGGTTTTGAAGAAATTACACATTATTTTTTAAAAATACAATCAAGTTTGTATAAAACTATGTTTCAAATTGTATACAATTTTTAAATTCACTGTTGACCATCTTTTGGATATGTAAACTAGTTATCTTATCATTCTTCTTTGTCTAATTATCTGTTACATTTATCCCACAAATGTTATTAGGAAAGAATAGTGTAAATACTGTGCAATGAGTTTTACTCTGAGAAAAATTTCAGAAGAGGAGCTTAGTGTCTGGAGATGTGTGATTTCCTAGAGTTTTGTTCAGATAATCCTTATCACCAGGATGCTGAGTCATCAAGATTTCCACAGTGATTGAAAGTATTAGCAAATCTCCCAGACAGCACTTCTCCAGACAGTCATGCCACTTCTGAGACCCTTTATCCCTCAAAATATTATAATTGACTAGTTCAGAATTTAATACCAAGAGAGAGGTCTTTTTGGTGCCACTATGAAGAACAAGTGTGTAGTGGAGAGATAGGAGAGAAAGGGAATGGTTTGTGTACTGTGAAGAGAGATGGAAAGGGAGGTGCTATGGTGGTGAAGAACAGCCCGATGTGTGAGGCCCACACTACCACTAAGGCCATGTCTGGGTCCATGGCCCAGTTGTCTCTCTGGTTGTCTTTTGCCAGGTTGATCTATGCTCTATCGTAGTTTCATTAGAACTTTCATTAGAAGAGGATAATGTGGAGATATCACATACTTCTCCTGATGCTGCCACAGAACACCTGACAAGAGACATGTACTGAAAGGAGGATTTACCTCGGCTCACAGATGGACAATAAGGTCTGATGTCATAGGGAGTCATGAAGGAGGCTGAAGCAGCGGCTCACGTTACATCCACAGTCGGGAAGCAGAAAGAGATGAATTCTTGTGCAGCAGTTAGGATTTCTTTTTTTATTAAGTCTGGCAATCTGCCCATGAAATGATCCTGCCCACAGTATATGGTCTTCCCATTTCAATTTAGCCTAGTTAAGATAATCCTTCATAGGTATGCCCAAAGGCTTCCATCCTAAGTGATTTTAGATCAGTCAAACTGATAATTAAACCAGCCAACACAATGTGATTGTAAAATGAATCCCCTATGCAATTTGCTTCTACTTTATCCCTTATGCACCATGGGGTTTTGCAGCAGGGATTCAGTCAGCACTCCTGGAGCATACTTCTTTAACACTTGTGTTCACACTGGCTATCACTACCTCACTCACAACAGCAACATCCAGAGTGTGGGCAAAATGTGAGCAGCTGCTTCATCCTCCTGCTGCTATGATTTTCTACCACATCAAACCTTATCCTCACGCTGTGAGCCAAGGTAAACCCTTCTTTCCAGTACTTGCCTCTTGTCAGGTATTCTTTCATAGCATCAGGAGAAGTACCTGATATCCCCACATTATCCTCTTATTAAAGTTCTAATGAAACTAAGATAGATCTATATATATCAACCTGGCAAAAGACAGCTAGAAAGACTACTGGGCCACAGACATGGCCTCAGTGGCAACACGGATCCTAATATCTACAACAAATTGTGACAGGCCTTTTCTTGCACACATGATGTTTTCCTGTGATTCATTTCTACAGAAATAATCATCTACTAACACATCATTTGCAAGCTGTATGTATGGCTCTGTGTTTCAGAGTTTGCATTATTCTTCCAGAGGACATAGTTTGTTTCCCAGTACCCACTTTCCGGAGTTCCCCAGTTCCTTGTAATTCATCTGATGCCCTCTTCTAGTCTGAGTGGCCACCTGCACTCAGGTGTCTGGAAGAACATACAAACAAAATACTCACTGGAGGTAGAGGATGGGAGGGACATGGGAGGAAGAGAGGAGGGGGAGAGGGAAAAAAGAGGGGCAGAATGCGAGAGGAGACTGGGGTGGTATACAGAGGGTCAGGAATTTGAACAGAGGTATGTAGTAATGGGGGTGAGGAAGATATCAGCTCAGGAACTTTGGAAAATTCCACCAGACCCCTGCCATCCTGGAAGAGAAAGGTTATAGAACACATAGGCACCCCTGCCCTCTGGAAGGGAAAGGCTAATTACATTCCTTGGATCACAGGGAGGACTTACCTGCAGATGAGGGAAGCCCAGAACATAGAGACAAATTCCTCAAGGTGGATGGACCATTGTCCCCCCCCCCCCGCAAACAAGGAAAGTCCTTGCCACCTCATTCCCTAAAGACCAATCAGTTTAAAAGTCACACTGTTCTGCCAATCGCATTGTGCCTAATGGCTGCTGCTCTGAAAACTGTATAAAAGCTCACTGAATGGGCTGTGCGGTGGCATTCTCTCTCTCCTTCTTGTTCAGGGCAATTCCAGTATGCTGGAACAATAAATTGCTCTGCATTTGCATTAATCCCCAGCTCTTCTCCTTCACTTGGGGGTGGGGGGTCCTCCTGTGAGCTAAGACTCACCAGAGCCTGACACAACCTTTTATTTTTGCTATTTTTTCTTGTTATATGTCAAATTTCTTTGTTTATAGTGAGCTGTCAGGGGACCAGATTATATGTAACACATCAGACACTCCATATATAGAATAGAACAAATGACTGATAAGCTTTATGGACAAATTGGAACACATTTGACATCTCTAACCTCAGTGTCCCTATTTCTATTCCAGAGCCTGATGCCTAATAAATAGCCATTTTTACCCTTTTAGAGAAACACAAAGTGAAGTATGTGGTTTTGCAAAGAGATGCTTCATCCCTCCTTTCAATATGGTTGTGTTAAAAAAAAATGAACTCAAAGTCATTGCTTCTCTTAAACATGACTGTAAAGGGAAAACAAGAATCAGGGTCTGAATTAGTTAATTTCTGTTAGAGTGATAAAATACCACGACCTCTGTTAACTTATGGAAGAAGAGTTTATCCTGACTTACATCTACAGAAGAGCAAGAGTCCATTATGGTGGGGAAGGCATGGCAGGAAGCAAGAAGTGTGCCGTCAGGAGTAGGAAACTGAAACTTCACATCTTTAAAGGCAACCAGAAAGCAGAAAGAACAACCAGGAAGTGGCACAAATCTTGCTACTCTTAAAGGCTATAACAGTGATATAATATTTTTTCTAACCAGTTGGAACCACCTACACCTTCTCAAAGAGCAACTGGGTTGTTCAAATACCTGAACCTATGGGGAACATCCTCATTCATACCACTATAAGGTTTCTATTACCAAAGACTTAGGAAGCCACTCAAGAAAATGACTAAGAGAAAAGTAGGAGTTAGAGTATTAGTTGTGACTCTTTAATAACTCAAGAAATCAGAGTATGTAGAAACACCAGGCAAAAAGATAATCCAGCACAAAGCAGTGCAGTCACAGATGTTCCTTAAGCTGAGATTTGAGACTCAGCTGTGTAGGAACGCTCCATTCTGAAAGAGGAAATATTAAAGGACAGACAGTGAAGTAACCCAGGTTGTAATGGGACATGACATGACCCTATAAGGAACAAGAAGAATTTGAATGCACTGATCTTTCTGGATATGAAAAAACATGGCACCTGTAGATTTATAAACCATAGAAATAATTCATTAAACAGTCCTTTTATATAAACTAGAACAACACACATGCACACATACATGCACAGACAGACACACACGAGAGAGAGAGAGAGAGAGAGAGAGAGAGAGAGAGAGAGAGAGAGAGATTTCTAGTGCTCAGTAAATCCAATAAACATGATCATTCACAGAAGAAGAAAAAAGAAGGACAAACTTAAGACTGCCTGGAATTAAGAGAGTTATAGATATGTTGGTATTGAAATTTAAAACGTTTGGTGTGTAGGATTTGCACCTGAATTTTTATAGGGTCTTAAAATAGAGAAAAACTCTACACATTCCTTATAGGACTAGAATAATAAACAAGGAGAAAATGTTGCTTCCTATACGCAAGATTGATGAAAAGGGAAGCTATTCCTAGGAGCCGCTATGTTGCCTCCCTAATTTTCATGCTGTTCATAAGCAGGGAGCATCTGCAGGTATGTTTTACATCCAACACAACCATTCTAAATCAAGAAAAACTGTTTACAACTCACATTGGGACAATTTTCATTAAAATAAAATTTTAAACACAGAACATGGGAAAGTTTGCAGGAAAAGAGTTTATTGATGTGTTTATCTATAAATTCTTGCATTCAGATCAGAGCACCCACACCCTCACTAGCAAGATGGACTCTTTTCCATCTACTCATCTCATATCTACAAACCCTTAAGTAGAAATATTATCTTTCTCAATGGGAAAGAAGTTTGTGATTTGCTCCCTGCAAAACTTTCAAAATTTCCTTAGCAGCCCAGGCAGCCAACATGGGATTGTTTATTAGATCCAGCTACATAACCACTTTCAGGTGGTTGCTATTCTGATTTCTTTACTATACTACCGGGACTTGCTGGAGAACATGTGGGGAATGGAAATCCTCATAAACATATTTTGGGAGAACACATTGGTACAGCTGGTCAAAGTCAGTATAGTAGTCACACAGAAAATGAGACATAGATCTTCCTAGCATCGGAGCCAGTTGTGGCCTTTCTGGATATACCAGAGGAATCTGTTTCCAACCATAGAAACCCATGTCTATTCATGTTCATATCTGCTCTATTCAAACTGACTAGGGCATGGGAAGAGCCTAGATGGCCATCAACAGAAGATGTATAATGAAAATTTGATATGATGGAATTTTATTCAACTGGAAAGGAAAAATGAAATTAGAAAATTCAAAAGTAAATGAATAGAACTTAAAAACATTATATCAATTGTAGTAACCCAAATTTAGCCAAAAAAAAATTTCTCACTCATATGTGGGTTGCAGCATTGAGGATTTAGATTGTGGTGTTTAATTGAAAGTATCTGGAATCCAGGAACAAGGAAGAACTTTGGTTCTTGCTCACAGGAGGAGGGATGGTAAACAAGCTATTCTGAAAGTTAAAAGAGACTGACTCAAAGAGAGGCAACCCAATGCACAGGTGTGAACTAAAGAGCTAAGGAGGCCTCAGTACTTTTGAGAATTTACTCTTGCAAAGGACCCAAACTCATTTCTCAACACTCTCAGATGCTTGCAACTCCAGTTCCTGGAAATCCATACTCTCTTCTAACATTTGAAAGTCATGTGTACTAGCCTACACACACACACACACACACACACACACACACACACACATGTGTATGTATATATGTGTATGTATACACATACATATTTCATGTACATATATACATATAGGCACATATATTATACATATATGTACATATATGCACATACTACATAGTTTACATTATATATGTATATAGAATATATATCTAATTTCAAAACCAACAAATAGAAGTACACATGAAAGGTGTGGAAGCTGCAAGAGGAACACATACCTTTTAATGGTTTTCTACTGAGTTATATAATTGGTTTGTGAACATACTGTTTCTAGCAGTTTAAATATGATAAAAATATTATTTTTCAAAATGTCATGACTGTTTTCATAATGAGATCCCACCTGTTGTACTTTTCTGACACCTGGAAGTGGGGTTGAGTTATTCAGCTTCTGCATTTTTTGTTGTTAGTGGTAGTTGTGGACTATCTGGTCTACTTACTTCATAATGTCACTAGCTCTGAGAAAACCGTCTATTATTTTAGCAGCTAGGAGCAATGTTTTTCTGAAAGAAAATTATTTAATTGTGATTCAATCCAGCTAGCAAAAACTAGTAGGGCTATACAGAGGAAATAGACAAATTTAGAATTAGAGTCAAATAATACCAAGTAGACAGAAATAGGTGAGCATATATGAGCTTTGAACAACACTGTCAAGGAATGTACCTCCGTTGCTGGGATCAATTGAGTACATTAATTCGGTTCTGCTACAAGCAATCACTTATCCTAAGATTTATAGACTACCTCTCAACAGCACGTTTTTTATTTGTTGTGTTGTTGTTGCTGTTTTTTGTTTTTTTTATTTTGTTGATACTTTATTTACATTTCCAATGTTTCCCCATTTCTAGGTCTCCTCTTTGGAAACCACCTATACCCTCCGCCTACACCCCCTTTATGAAGGAATTCCACCACCCACCCACCTGCCCAACCACTCCCATATTCCCACCTTGACATTCCCCTTTACAGGGGCCTTCCTTCCCCCTGATGACCAAAAAGGCCCTCCTCTGCCACATATGTGGTCCAAACCATGGGTCCTTCGATGTGTATTCTTTGGTTGGTGGTCCATCCTCCAGGAGGACCAGGGGAGTCAGGCAGTTGACACTGTTGCTCCCTCCATGGGGCTGCAGACTCCCTCAGCTCCTTCAGTCCCTTCTCGAGCTCCTCCAGCTAGGACCTCACTCTCAGTCCAGCGGTTACTGTAAAGTGAAACTTGAGTATTCCGAACTTTTGGGCTAATATCCACTTATCAGTGAGTACATACCATGTTCCTTCTTTTGTGACTGAGTTACCTCGCTCAGGATGATATTTTCAAGTTCGATCCATTTGCCTGCAAATTTCATGAAGTCATTGTTTTTAATAGCTGAGTAGTACTCCATTGTGTAAATGTACCACATTTTCTGTATCCATCCCTCTGCTGAGGGACATCTGGGTTGTTCCTAGCTTCTGGCTATTATAAATATGGCTGCTATGAACATAGTGGAGCATGTGTCTTTATTACATGTTGGAGCATCTTCTGGGTATATGCCCAGGAGTGATATAGCTGGGTCCTCAGGTAGTATTATGTCCATTTTTCTGAGGGTCCGCCAAACTGATTTCCAGAGTGGTTGTACCAGCTTGCAATCCCACCAACAGTGGATGAGTGCTCCTCTATCTCCACATCCTTGCCAGCAACTGTTGTCACCTGAGTTTTTGATCTTAGCCATTCTGACTAGTGTGAGGTGGAATCTCAGAGTTGTTTTGATTTGCATTTCCCTGATGACTAAGGATGTTGAGCATTTCTTTAGGTGCTTCTCAGCCCTGCGAATTTCCTCAGTTGAGAATTCTCTGTTTAGCTCTGTTCCCCATTTTTTGATAGGGTTATTTAGTTTTCTGGAGTTTAACTTCTGTGGGGTTGGGCATCAGTGGGAAAGAGGTTTCCTTTGGAGGTGTTTGAAAATGGAACCAATTTATTAAAAATAAAAATGTGGTTAAATATAGCCACATTGGGAAGATTGCTAAAGAGAATGTAGTTCAGAGAGTATGGAGCCCAGAGCTTGGCACACTCCAGCCAGATCATGGGTCTCCATTCCCAGCACCGCCTTCCCTTGTCTGTTTGTTTGTTTATTTGTTTGATCCCAGATTAATAATTATACTCGCCCCCACTCCACCACCATTCATTTATTTAGTTGGGGTAGACAGGGGACTCTATACATAGCCCTGGAAATCACTATCTAGATCACGACCTTCCTCCAATTCACAGCATTCTATCTGCCTGCCCTCTGTTTCCTTCCTGAGTGTTTGGATTAAAGGCATGTATGGCCACATGCAAATGAAGAGAAACTCGAAGCAATCTCACTAAAATCAGGGACTAGACAAGGGTGCCCTCTCTCTCCCTATCTATTCAGTATAGTAATTGAAGTTCTAGCTAGAGCAATTAAACAACAAAAAGAGGTCAAAGGGATACAAATTGGAAAGGAAGAAATCAAAATATCACTCTTTGCAGATGATATGATCCTATACTTAAGTGACCCAGAAACCTCCACCACAGAACTGCTACAGCTGATAAACAACTTCAGCAAAGTGGCCGGATATAAAATTAACTCAAACAAATTAGTAGCCTTCCTATACTTGAAGGATAAACAGGCTGAGAAAGAAATTAGGGAAATGACACCCTTCACAATTGTCACAAACAATATAAAGTATCTTGGTGTGACTCTAACCAAACAAGTGAAAGATCTGTATGACAAGAACTTCAAGTCTCTGAAGAAAGAAATCGAAGAAGACCTCAGAA
>CM052713.1:7905699-7923659 GCA_028551405.1 Uromys caudimaculatus
ATCTCCGGCGAGGGATCTTTGTCCCGGCGCTGATTAGGTGTGGGGCCCTGTGGCCCAAGCTGAGGTCTCCGGCCGTCGCCAGAAGCTGCTCCTAGGTTCATTTTTTATCGTAACAATTGTAATCAATGAAGAAACAGCCTCTGGAGTCAATTATTTCTCTTCTGATGATATTTCTTACTATTTCTGTATTTGAGATAAGAGTGATTTGACCTGTTGAAGCATTATTTTTTTGGTTTGAGTTTCTACTTCCCTAAAATACTGATCATCATGATTATTGATTATCTACTGGTATATCATCTTTGTGCATCTTGTTCAGACATTCAGTCCATATTTATTGCCCACTCAAGGTTTTCTGCTTAGTTTCTAGAGTTCATTTTATATTCTCTCTATATCCAAATAATGTGTGTAGAGAGTAGACTGAACTTTGTTGAATATTTACTTTGTTAAGAATATACTTTCAGTTAGTAGAGTTACATTTGCCCATTTATACCATTACTGTTTCTGGTTTCAGGAAATCTACCTAAATTTTACTGCCTATGCTGAAAATTTGGAGTGTCTCCTATGGGTTGTCTTTGGTAATCTCTTATTTTCAGATTATACATTTGGAGTTTCAACTAATATCCACTTATCCGTGAATACATAAACTGCTCTTTTGTGACTGAGTTACCTCACTTATGATGATATTTTCAAGTTCCATCCATTTACCTGCAAATATCATGAAGTCATTTTTTTTAATAGATGAGTAGTACTCCATTGTGTAAATGAACCACTGTTTCTGTATCCATTCCTCTGTTGAGGGAAATCTCGGTTGTTTCCAGCTTCTGGCTATTATAAATATGGCTGCTATGAACATGTGTCCTTATTACATGATGGAGCATCTTCTGGGTATATGCCAAGGAGTAGTATAGCTGGGCCCTCAGGTAGTATTATGTCCAACTTTCTGAGGGTCCACCAAACTGATTTCCACAGTGGTTGTACCAGCTTGCAATCCCACCAACAATGGAGGAGTGTTCCTCTTTCTCCACATCCTTGCCAGCATCTGCTATCACCTGAGTTTTTGATCTTACCCATTCTGACTGGTGTGAGGTGGAATCTCAGGGTTGTTTTGATTTGGATTTCCCTGATGACTAAGGATGTTGAACATTTCTTTAGGTGCTTCACAGCCCTTCGAGTTTCCTCAGTTGAGAATTCTCTGTTTAGCTCTGTTCCCCATTTTTTGATAGTGTTATTTGGTTCTCTGGAGTTGAAATTCTTGAGTTCTTTGTAATGTTGGATATTAGCCCTCTATCAGATGTAGGATAGGTAAAGATCTTTTCCCAATCCGTTGGCTGTTGGTTTGTCCTTTTGACAGTGTCCTTTCCCTTACAGAAACTTTTCAACTTTATGAGGTCTGATTTGTCCATTCTTGATCTTAGAGCATAAGCCATTGGTGTTCTGTTCAGGAACTTTTCCCCTGTGCCCATGTGTTCGAGAATTTTCCCCACTTTCTCTTTTATTAGTTTCAGTGTATCTGGTTTTATGTAGAGGTCCTTGATCCACTTGGACTTGAACTTTGTATGGAGAGATAAGAATGGATCAATTTGCATTCTTCTACATGTTGACCACCAGTTGAACCAGTCCCATTTGTTGAAAATGATGTCTTTTTTCACTGGATGCTAATACTAGCTCCTTTGTCAAATATCAAGTGACCATAGGTGTGTGGGTACATTTCTGGGTCTTCAGTTCTATTCCACTTATCTACCTGTGTGTCACTGTACTAATACCATGCAGTTTTTATCACTACTGCTCTGTAGTATAGCTTGAAGTCAGGGATGCTGATTCCTCCAGAAGCTCTTTTATTTTTGAGAATAATTTTTGCTATACTCAGTTTTATGCAATTCCAAATGAATTTGAGAAATTCTCTTTCTAAATCTATGAAGAATTGAATTGGAATTTTGATGGGAATTGCATTGAATCTGTAGATTGCTTTTGGCAAGATGGTCATTTTCACTATATTAATCCTGCCAATCCGTGAGCATGGGAGATCTTTTCATTTTCTGAGTTGTTCTTTTTCTTTCTTCAGAGACTTGAAGTTCTTGTTATACAGATCTTTTACTTGTTTGGTTAGAGTCACACCATAATGCTTTATATTGTTTGTGACTGTTGTGAAGGGTGTCACTACCCTAATTTCTTTCTCAGCCTGTTTATCCTTCCAATATAGGAAGGCTACTGATTTGTTTGAGTTAATATTATATCCGGCCACTTTGCTGAAGTTGTTTATCAGCTGTAGCAGTTTTCTAGTGGAGATTTTCGGGTCACATAAGTATCATATCAACTGCTTATAGTGATATTTTCATTTCTTCCTTTCCAATTTGTGGACATTTGACCTGCTTTTATTTTCTAATTGCTCTAGCTAGAACTTTAAGTGCTATATGGAATAGATAGGGATAGAGAGGGCAGCCTTGTCTACTCCCTGATTTTAGTGGGATTAATTCAAGTTTCTCTCCATTTTGTTTGTTTTTGGCTACTGGTTTGCTGTATATGGCTTTTACTATGTTTAGGTATGGGTCTGGAATTCATGATTTTTCCAAAGCTTTCATCATGAAGGGATGTTGAATTTTTGAAATGCTTTTTCAGCATCTAATGAAATGATCATGTGGGTTTTTTTTTCTTTGAGTTTGTTTATGTAGTGGATTGCATTGATGGATTTCCAGGTATTGAACCATCCCTGCATCCCTGTGATGAAGCTTACTTGATTGTGGTCAATGATCATTTTGATGTGTTCTTGGATTCAGTTTGTGAGAATTTTATTGAGTATTTTTACATCGATATTCATAAGGAAATTTGGTCTGAAGTTTTCTTTCTTTGTTGGGTCTTTGTGGGCTTTTGGTATTAATGTAACTGTGGCCACATAGAATGAATTGGGTAGTGTTACTTCTGCTTCTATTTTGTGGAATAGTTTGAAGAGTATTGGTATTAGGTCTTCCTTGAAGGTATGATAGAATTCTGCACTGAACCCATCTGGTCCTGGGCTTTTTTTGGTTGTGGGACTTTTAATGATTGCCTCTATTTCTTTAGGAGTTATGGAACTGTTTAGATGGTTTATATGATCCTGACTTAACTTTGGTATTTGATACCTGTCTAGAAAATTGTCCATTTCATCCAGATTTTCCAATTTTGTTGAGTATAGGCTTGTTTAGTAGTATCTGATTATTTTTTGAATTTCCTCAGATCCTGTTGTTATATCTCCCTTTTCATTTCTCACTTTGCTAATTTTGATACTGTCTATGTGTCCTCTGGTTATTCTGGCTAAGGTTTTAATCTATCTTGTTGATTTTCTCAAAGAACCTTGTTTTGCTGATTCTTTGTGTAGTTCTTTTTTTTTTTTTTTTCTACTTGGTAGATTTCAGCCCCAAGTTTGATTATTTCCTGCCTTCTACTCCTCTTGGGTATATTGGCTTCTTTTTGTTCTAGAGCTTTCAGGTTTGCTGTTAAGCCTCTAATGTATGTTCTACACTACAGGTTTCTTTTTGGAAGCACTCAGAGCTATGAGTTTTCCTCTTAACACTGCTTTCATTGTGTCCCATAAGTTTGGGTATGTTGTACTTTCATCTTCATTAAATTCTAGAAAGTCTTTAATTTATTTCTTTATTTCTTCCTTGACCAATTTATCATTGAGTAGAACATTGTTCAGCTTGCAAGTTTATGTGGGCTTTCTGTTCTTTTTGTTACCATTGAAAACCAGCCTTAATCTGTAGTGATCTGATAGGAGGCATGGGATTATTTCAATCTTCTTATATCTGTTGAGGTTTGTTTTGTGACTTTTTTTATGGTCAATTTAGGAGAAGGTACCATGAGGATCTGAGAAGAAGGTATATTCTTTTAATTTAGGATGAAATGTTCTATAGATATCTGTTAAATCCATTTGGTCCATAAAACCTGCTAATTTCACTGTGTCTCTATTTAGTTTGTGTTTCCAAGATCTGTCCATTGATGAGAGTGGGGTGTTGAAGTCTCCCACTATCATTGTGTGAGATGCAATGTGTGCTTTGAGCTTTAGTAAAGTTTCTTTTATGAATGTGGTTGCCCTTGCATTTGCATCATAGATGTTCAGAATTGAGAGTTCTTCTTGGTAGATTTTTCCTTTGATGAGGATGAAGTGTCTTTCCTTATCTTTTTTGATGACTTTTGGTTGAAAGTAAATTTTATCTGATATTAGAATGGCTCCTCCAGCCTGTTGTGTGGGACCATTTGCCTGGAAAATTGTTTTCTAGCACTTTACTCTGAGGTAGTGTTTGTCTTTAACTCTGAGGTGCATTTCCTGTATGCAGCAAAATGCTGGATCCTGTTTATGTATCCAGTCTGTTAGTCTATGTCATTTTTTTTTGGAGAACTGATTCCTTTGAAGTTAAGAGATATTAAGGAACAGTAATTGTTGCTTCCTGTTATTTTCTATGTTATTTTTATGTTTGTATGGCAATCTTCTTTTGGGTTTGTTGAAAGATTACTTTCTTGCTTTTTGTTGGGTATAGTTTCCCTCCTTGTGTTGGCGTTTTCCATCTATTATCCTTTGTAGGATTGGGTTTGTGAAAAGATATTGTATAAATTTGCTTTTGTCATAGTATGTCTTGGTTTCACCATCTATGGTAATTGAGAGTTTTGCTGGGTATAGCAGCCTGGACTGTCAGTTTTGTTCTCTTGGTGTCTGTAAAAGATCTGCCCAGGTTCTCCTAGCTTTCATATTCTCAGGTGAGAATTCTGATGTAATTTTGATAGGTGTGCCTTTTTATGTTACTTGACCTTTTCCCTTACTGCTTTTCATATCCTTTCCTTGTTTTGTGCATTTGGTGTTTTTACTATTATGTGACAGGAGGAATTTCTTTTCTCGTCCAATCTATTTGGAGTTCTGTAGGCTTCTTGAATGCTTATGTACATCTCTTTCTTTAGGTTAGGGATGTTTTCTTCTATAATTTTGTTGAAGATATTTACTTGCCCTTTAAGTTGGGAATCTTCACTCTCTTCTATACCTATTATCGTTAGGTTTGGTCTTCTCATTGTGTCCTGGATTTCCTGGATGTTTTGAATTAGGAGCTCTTTGCATTTTCTTTAACTATTGTGTCATTGTTTTCTATGGTATCTCCTGCACATCAGATTCTCTCTTCTATCTCTTTGATTCTGTTGTTGATTCTTGTACCTATGACTCATGATCTCGTTCTTAGGTTTTCTGTCTCCAGGATTGTCTCCCTTTGTAATTTCTTTACTATTTCTATTTCCATTTTTAGATCCTGGATGGTTTTGTTTGTTACCTTCGCCTATTTGATTGTGTTTTCCTGTAATTCTTTAAGGGATTTTTGTGTTTCCTCTTTAAGGGCTTCTAGTTGTTTACCTGTGTTTTCTTGTACTTCTTTAAGGGAGTTATTTCTTTCCTTCTTAAAGTCTTCTATCATCATGATATGTGATTGTATGTCTGAATCTTGCTTTTCTGGTGTGTTGGGGTATCCAACACTGTGGATCTCCAATCACTGTGGTGGGAGAACTGGGTTCTGATGATGCCAAGTTGCCTTGGTTTCTGTTTCTTATGGTCTTGCCCTTACCTCTTGCCAACTGCTTATCTCTGGTGTTAGCTGGTCTTGCTCTCTCTGACTGTGGCTTGTTCCTCTTGAAAGCCTCTGCATCAGTACTCCTTAGAGACCAGCTTTCTATGAGAGGAATTTGGGTTTGTAGAGCTGTGATACAGGGTCAGGTCTGGGGTACAGACAGAAACCAGAAGGTTCCTCTCCCCAGCTGTTCCTTGGTTCCTGTGTCCTGATGGCTCTGAGAGGGTCTCTCTTGAGAGAAAAATTTGAACAGAAGTGGTGGTCTTGCCCATGCTTGAAGGTGTGTCTGTACTCCTGGGAGACTATCTCTCCTAGCACTATTTGAGTATGCAGTCCTGTGTCACAGGATCATCTCCCCAGCCACAGAAGGAAACTAAAAGACCACTCCTCAGTCCCTGTGTCTTGAGGGTTCTGGTTGGGTCTCTCTGAGCAGAGGTGCTGGCCTTACCCCCACTCACAGGTTTGTCCACACTCCTGGGATACTAGCTCTTTCCCTGTGCTATTTGGGTATAGAGCTGCATGGCACAGGCCACAGGTGTAAACCAAAAGTCTCCTGTCCCAGGCTGTTCCCTGCCCCTGTGTCCTGTCCCACTGAGTAGTGGTGCTTGTCTTATCTCCACTCATAGGCTTGTCCACACTCCTGGGAGGCTATCTTTCTCCTTGTGCTCTTTGGCTTTAGAGCCCTGTGGCCCAGACTGAGGTCCCCTTCTACAGGTGGAAACCAGAAGGCCCAGGCCCAATCCCTGTGTCCTGAGGGTTTGGGGTGGGTCCCTTCTGAGCAGTGGTGCTCATCTTACCTCTGCTCACAGGCTTTTCCACACTCCTTGGAGGCTGGTTCTTTCTCTGTGCTATTTGGTTTTGGACAGAAAAATGTGGCAGCTTGCAAGAGACATAGCCAAGTCTTCTGATCATATGCCATTGGGGCTGATCCTGTGTGCATGGGTGTAGGCAGGGCTAGCTGTTTTGTGCTGCTTATGTAATGTATAGAGCCCACTCTCTCAAGTGCTGCAGAAATCTTCATGGTCCCACAGAGCAGTTCAAACCAGGTTTTCTGACAGCCTTTGGTGATAACAGACCCCCTCTGTTGCAGGGCCACAGACCTTGACATGGCCCCTGCTGCTGGCTTAAACAATTGTCTTAGATGGTATTCTTGGGTACTAACATCCATCTGTTCCTCACTACCCTTGAGTCTCCAGCACAACCTTGCTTTTTTGTGCACACACCCTCTGCTTTTTTTTTTTTTTTTTTTTTTTTTTTTGTCTTCTATCTGTTCACCACAGACTTGCTCACCTTAGTGGCACCAGATCCTCTGGGTGTCTGAGATCATCTCAGGAGTACTATGCTCCACCAATGCCATGGGTCACAGGCTTGCGGTCATCTCAGGCTTGCTCTGCCTGCTAGGGTACCCAGGTGCCAGGTGAGGCATATTCTGGGGAGTGGTCTGTCCATCAAAGCCACATGATGCCAAAATAAGAGTCATCTTGGTCATTGTCTGACCCATGCCTTGGCCCTGTGATTCTGGGTAGGGATGATCTCATTGATGCTCTTCCTACCAAGACCACATGGTTTCAGACTTGGGCTCTTCTTAGATTTTCTCTGTCCATCAGTGCTGTGTGGTTTATTCTTCTTTTTTTTTTTATCCCATAAAATATTAATTTATTCTCATAGGAAATCTGCATTTTTAAGAAAAAAATACTTCCTATAAAATTTGAACAGTTGAAGCTAGAACTAGAAAATATCATCCTGAGTGAGGTAACTCAAACCCAAAAAAGCATGCATGGTATGTACTCATTAATAGGTGGATATTAGCCAAAAATGTACAGAATACCCACGACACAATCCACAGAACTCAGGAAGGTTAACAAGCCAAAGGACCTCAATCCCACTTGAGAGGAAGAAGAAAGCAATAATGGGGGTCAGAGGGAGAGAGGGACCTGGTTGAGAGAGGGGACAGTGAGGGGAAGGTGGAACATGATCAGGTATTGGGGAAGGGGAACAGGACTGAAGCCCTGAGGTACAGCAGAAAGAATGGAAACAAGCAACTTGGGGAGGTAGAAGGTATGGGGATGTTCTAGAATGTACCAGAGACTTGGGAGTTTAGAGAATCAACTAACCCAGACTCCTGAGATCTCTCAGACACTGAGCCACCAACCAGGAGCATACACCAGCTTATATGAAGCCCATGACACATATACAGCAGAGGACTGCCTGGTCTGGCCTCAGTGAGAGAAGATGCACCTAACCCTCAGGAGACTTGAGGTCCCAGTGAGTGGGGAGTTCTGATGAGGTGAGGGCAGGGGAATGAGGACATCCCTTTGGAGACTGAGGGGTGGGGATATGGGATGGAGAATGGTCAAGGGGTGCAGACTGGAAGGGGAATGAAGACTGGACTGTAAAAGAGGATTAAAGAATTAAAAAGCGAAAAAGCTGGAATAATGGGAAGGACTTCAATGCTGGGACTGGGAATAAATGAGTGACAGAATCCTTCAATAGGGATGTGAATTAAATAAATATTTTTTTCTTAAAAGCTAGCTGGATGACTCTACAATCTTGTCATGGATTCATGAGGACATGAGTTCATAAACCTAAGACACATGTAATATTTTGCCTGGACCACAGTATGTATCTGTAATCCCAGCACCAATGAGACAGGAACAGGCAGATCTGTGAGGCTCATTGACCACCCAGCCTTGCCTCCTTTGTGAGCAACATGTCATTAAGAGGCCCAATGTGAGAAAAAAAGATGGATGACATCTAAGGAATGATAGTTAAGGTCATGCTCTGATCCCCACTTACACATATCTGCTCATACATGTTTACTGATCTCCAAACAGAAATATACTTACATGTGTGAAAATACACATAAAAGTGTGATAAACTGGCCAATGTTATTTTAATGTAATTGTACTGAATATGAAAATTCATATTTCTCATTTTACAATTTATGAATTATGTGAAAATTCACAAAATGAGTGAAGGTGGCTGCAGGCTTTCTTTTGAACTTTAGCTTCATTTATTTGCATAACAGGTCCTGAAAGGGCTGTGTGAAGGGAATCACAACTATAAATCCTGCTCTTCCCTGTAGTAATAACTGCACATAGTCCAAGTAGCCAAGGCTGATTTATAACAGGGAAACTCAATTTGTATCTTTTTCTTCTACTTCTATGAACTCAGTTTGGTTGGTTGATCCTCTAGAAAGGAAGCTGTTCATTTTTAGTTTTTATTTTTACCTGTAGATGAAAGTTTAAAGATCTTTATTTCATTGTACAGTTGTAGGTAGTAGAAAGCCTCCTCATAAACATGGGTGACATCCACAGACCCACTCTTTTATATTTTTACTTTTATGACTTCCAGGAAGTGTTTGTAATTGCCTTGAATAAATTACATTTTATTACAGTGTGTGACCCTTATTTCGTTATACTTATTGAGTTTAATCTTACATTATTTGTCTGTCACATCTAGAACCTTTTTTCCCTATAGAAATTTATGCAGATTACATTTGCTGCTATAGATTCTATTAAAGTTCTCTCTTCCCACACACTGCCTGGGTCTTCTCGGACTTTAAATGTTTCATTCTTTCCTGTTACAGCAGCACTGAGTATATGCCACATGGAAAACAACATGTGGGCTAGTTTATGTACATGTGAACACAGTGTCATTCAGAGAACCTCATCAACTCTTCAGAAGCAGGATTCTTCCTTCCTTGCACTTTAGGTGTTTCCTATCCTATAGGAAGTCGGCACTTTTTATTTTTGCCTTAAAGACCATACAGGAACCTTCACAATGTATTTAAAGATGCTTTAACTTTGAGATCCCTCACACTCAAAGTCCTCTTCTGTCTTATCCTGCTCTGAAGACTCTCAATTTTAGACAAAGAGACACTGAGGCCAGGGCAAAGGCCAAAGGATGAGGAATCATCCCAGGCAGGATGCTGGGATGCTTTGTGCAGATTCTGGTGCTGCAGACAATGCTAGCATGAACACACCCTCTCCTATACCTCACATGCCCCTATACACACAGAAATGTCCCTCTTTCCTTCTTGTTACATCTAGATTTTCTTTGTTCCCAAAAGGAACTCAATGAGGAAGTCTTCTACTCCGTACCTATGCACATACAAACAGCACTACATTAATCAGTGTGTTTGAAACAATAAAATTTTAAATTTGAAAATAAAAGAGGTGGGATAGATAAGAGAGGAATTGGAATGGAGGATACTTTTGATTAAAACACAAATATGCATGAATAAAATAAACAATTAAAAATCTAAATGTAAAAGTATTATTGAAAACCAAAATAAAGGTAAGTAAGTTGACACAAAGAGGTTTGGTATTTGAAGAAAGAAAGTCCAAAGTAAGGTGGAAGCACACCATGCTGGGGAGGTCTGCATGGTGCAAAAGTTCATGAGGATGCTTTCTCAAGATATGGGTCCCTAGGAAAGTCTTGGAGAACAAGTAGGAAGTACTTGTTGGTCATACATACTTGAAAAGGAACAAAAGTTCTAAAATCTGACCTACAGATGCATTGATGGATTACCTCATGACAAAGAAGCAGAGTTGAGGCCCTGTCAAAACTCACCTTGCCATCACAGGGAATTTCCTGAACAGGAGTGAAGGCATCATTTATTCTCTGAGACAACCTTGAGTTTGTATTTAACTCGTACTTTCCAAAAGGTTATTCTTTCCTTTAGAAGTATTTTTGTGATTTGCAATGAAAGAACATCTGCAGTTTCTCAATAACACAGTATATACTGAGGTATGATCTCTATTGAGAGTTATTCCTTAGTGTTATCAATTTGTATCCTCACCTGGACAGAGGATCCCCTTTCCCCTTTGTCGGTTTCAGTCTCACGACTCCATGATTTCAGTGTTACACACATTGTTCAAATATACACAGTTTTCAGTAATGAAATGTCTTTCTCCTAGCTGTGGGCTGTGTTGGACATTACTTGATGAGAGTGGAAGGCTGTGGGGCAGTGATCTGTGACAGGCAATCTAACACCCGATTGAGCATAGGCTGGAAGCCCTGGGAGACTCGGTGGAAAATCCACAAACAGTGGAACCTACACGAGGGATCAAAATTCATGCTTCTGGCCAACCCTCCCGGAAGACTGTCATAGCTCTCATAACCCCTATATAGAGAGAGGTCTGGCATGTGAGACTTGTGTGAGACTCGTCATGTAGAAAGCAACCCTGAGTCCTGGGCAAAGCAAATGAGGCACCAAAAAGGTCCCCGAGCTGGGTCAATGGAAAGTATCGGCTACCAAACCCCTGTCTCCTCCCAGAACAATATAAATAGAATACCTGACCCGAGTATCTCTCTCTCTTTCCCCTCCTTCTCCATCCACCTGCCCCATGAGCACTGCCCGCCATCCAGAACAAATAAAGATGAAAACTATTTTGGCGTCGGAGAACTTTGTCTAAGGGGCTGAGACACTTGGGCTCTCGAGGAGACCCACTCTATGGTGGCAGAGCATTCCTAACAGTGGCATGTACTGCAGGAAGTGCGCTACAGTCAAGACTTGGTGTGGGGCGGCGAGTGCTCTGAGCTCAACGGAGCTGGAGAGAGCCTGCGGCTACTCCCTATCCATGCCCCCTCCCTGCACGGAGGCCAAGCAGCTGGAGGCAGCTTCAGCAGTGGCAGCAGCTAGGGCAGCGAGGCGGTGGGCAGTCACAACATCGGGAGGGGCTGCTCAACCCTGGTCTCTCACCCCCGCAGTGTCAGCCCCGCGGAAGCTACACCTCTAGGAGTAGGAGGGCTGCTGCAGTGAGCCTTGAAGCCTAGGGCACGCGGGCCCAGCACCAGAGCCAGGGGACCCTGCCCACACCTGCGTTTCTCCCCTCAAAAGGCTAGAGGTATTAAAGCTTGAAGTCTTATGCTACTAGCTGCCAGTTTGGTGATGTGAGGATGAAGATCATTGTCAAAAATTATGCAAGTCTATAGCACAGATGTCAGGTTTTCTTTTGAAAACCTCACCAGCCCTTTAAATTTGCAGAGAAAATTAATGAAGAAAATGTGTATTCAGTGCCTGAAAAATGGTCATTACAAAAAATGATTTTCTGTGCTGTCTTATCATACCTTCATTTTAAATCTCTCCTGGAGCTTTCTTAAATTGGTAAAGATGAATATTTGATGAACAGCAGCTGTTTAAGGGAGGGGCTTGTCAGAAATAGAAGGTTTCTATGAAGCTTGAGTCCAGGTGGGACAATGGAATCTTTAAAAAAGACATGAGCAGGTTTGTTAACACAAGGATGCAGGGTTAACAAGCTTTGATTGATGGCAGACGTGAAGCTAAATGAGACAATCTTACAGAAAAGTCAACTGTATGTATAAAGACAGTTGTTGGGTGGTAATTTTGTTTATTTATTTGGTTCTCTCCATTTTTCTGCTAAAAATCCTCTTCTTTAAAATAGATTGGAAGTTCTTAGCCTCACAAATATATAGAATCATTTATATGCACAAACTCTATATTAGAAAAAGAAAGGAAACTGGTGCTTGGTAAATTTTTAGTGAAGGAGTAAATGCTTGCAGAACCTGCAGCAAGGCTGAGATTTTCCTTGCTAATAGCCAATTAGTTCAATCTCATTAAGTAATACCAGGACATAAGTACAAAACCCACATGGTGCCTAGAACTACTTTAGCAATATTTAAAAGACATTCTCCTCTTTATTTTAACTTATCATAATTTCACCTCTTAGAGGGTTACTAAGCTGGAAAAAAGAGTGGTATGGATTTTATTTTCAATATTTTTATTAATAAGGCAAGCTGGGAGTGGCTAAAAGAAAAATGAAGAACAAAAACTAAAAATGTGGACTGATAGTAGGAAAGAAATTAAAAGAATGTTTTCATATCCAAAAGCCATTCTTTAAATTTATTCACATATTTTGATGAATTGCAAATAGATAGCATGTACAATAAAATATAATTAAATATACATTTACATAAGGAATTAAACTGCAAAATTATTCAATCCAGTAGAGGATTGGAAGAGGTTTTTAAAAATTGAGTTATTTGGGGTATGACAAGATGGCTTGTCTGGTAAAGGAGCTTGCCAACCAGCCTGATATCTTGAGTTCAACCCCTGAGACTCTTAGTGAAAAGTGAAAGCTGAATCCTCAAAGTTGTCCTCTCACTTCCACCAAACTCATGCTTTGGCATGCATTGCCTACACACACACACACACACACACACACACATACACACGTGCATGTGTGCACACACACACATATATACACATGAGGGTGCACACAAATGTGCATAAACACACACATGCATAGAATTTATGTACAGTACTACAATAATTGTAAAAATGAGATTATTTTTAGTCTTCCATTTCACCAAGAAAATCAGATGAGAGTAAATAAAGTTCTCATTCCTAGTTGGAATTTATTACAGATCTCTTTAAGAGCAGTACCCTCTTTCCAGACTCTAGATAATGATTCTTAAAATTAATCCCTTCTCTGCTAGAGTTATTTGGCTTCACAGTATAACTTGCACCTACTGTAGCAGCAGTGAAATTTCTTTCTTTAAATTGCATGGAGCAGTGAGATGTCTCGTGTCTTCACATTTTCATCTCTTTTGAAAAAAAAATAAAATGAAGAAACAAAGCACGAAAATATAAAATTGAATTTAAATGATTCATTTAAAAGAGGATAACTTATATTTTCATGATTAAAGTGCATAATATACTATGCCACAGATAAATTATTCATGTTAACATATAATTTATCAAGCTAATGGAATTATTTTTCTGATAGTATTATATTAGAATAATTATGATAGGCCATAAATAACTCTCTTCAATGTTGACATGGTATGTAATAGATGGGTTAATATTAAGCACTGTAAAAGGTTTTATCTTGACACAATTATAAATCTGAAAACTGAGAATTATGACAAGGAACTTATATAGTAGTCAGATCAAATTTGTTTCAGTATTTTTAGCAAAAAGGAATCTTGTTTTCTGTCTTTTGGGGCATAAATGAAATATGAATTAAAGGGGACTTGAAGAGAGTTTTTGGCACTGTCTCTGAGGCTGAGACTCAATGAGGTCATCCATGCCCTAGATTCCCATCCTTCCTTTAGTGGCTATACTGAGAGAAGGAGGGACCAACTGGAATGAATGTAGTGGAGAGCTGATGCAGAGGCAGGGACTTTGTGTTCCTGAGGTGCTTGTCTGGAAATTTAACAGAGGCACAAGACATTTAGAGGGAATGAGTGGGAAAGGCCATAAGAGCACTCTGCCTGGTTGTGGTGTTTTCACAAAGTCACACTGCATCCATTCAGACTTGTGTAGCAGTTCCTATGGAGAAGGCTTGCAGGCCATAAGGAAGTCATGCTCTGTAAACACGTTTACAGCTAACAGAAGTTCTAAACCTAACTTAGCAAAGAGATCATCTCCCTTTAAATTCATTCTAAAAAGAGCATTAGATATTAATTTAACATAAGCCTGCCCCAGAGAAATATAACAGGAATACACACTGTCCAGACACAGGTTCTTGTCTGAACATTTGAAAGATGTTCATGGCTGTAATACAAATCAAATTTAAAAACAGAAACACTCTGGAAAAATGTAATGTCCATTAATTTTTTGAGATACCAAGAGCTTGCCATATATCTGCCATCCTGTATATACTTCTATCTATTACTTCCCACTGTGATGATTTCTGTTCTGCTTTCAGATTCATCAGCTCAAAAGTTCCCTGATGCTGTGGCAGGTTTGTGCTACTCTGTGGATGCACTTTGATTTCTGTGTCCACCTCTATACTTTACTTCTGTTAGTATTATTGATAAGATATGAAGTAACACTTCCCATTCCAATATTTCCAGTTTCAAAGGTCCCCAGATAATGATGCTTCTCAGGGGTGACTTATTGAGAGGACAGTAACTTAACCAATGGATCACTCCCTTGAGGACTTCATAGCAGAATGGAACATTAGAAGGTGGGACAGTTGGAACGAGTAGTTGAGAGGGATATGGCTGTTTATGGTATATTTGGTACTGAACCTTCATCTCCCTCTCTGGCACCTGCCTATCCCTAAGCACTGTTTGAAAGGAATAGGAGATGTAGCTTGGGTGGAGGAATAATGTCACTAGGGGTGGACTTTGGTATTTCAAAAATCTCATTTCAAGACCACAGTCTCTGTCTTCTTACAACCTGCAAATCTGGATGTAGAACTCTCAGGTACCATCTCTGCCTCCATGCTGCCATGTTGTACACTGAATGTAGTAGGGCTACATCTCTGAAACGGTAAGCAAGCCCAAACTATATGCTTTCTTTCATAGGAGTTGTGGAGGTCATGATGACTCTTCACAATAATAGAACACTGACTAAAACATATTTCAAATTTTTAGTAGCATAGATTATCCAGAGTCTGCTTCTTCCTATATTTTTATAAAACAATACATCTGCTTGTTTTGGAGGAAATCATTTCAACAACCTCCTTATGACTGTGGATGTAGACAATGTTATAATACTTACTTTGACATCAAATGCAGTACAGAAAGGGTAACAACGTGAAGATCAACGTTTAGCACTATATCCCTTTCTCACATCATAACTGCACATCTGTAGAAGTTATCCCTCATGGTTCACTGCTATTTAGGGTTGATCTTGGTAGGCTGTTTTCCTCAGTGTCACTTTCTATAGAATTCAATTAACACTTTTTGAGGCATCAAGTCATTAGGTCAGAAATCTAAAGCAAAATATTTTCATAAAGAGGCAATAGGCATATATTTTATCTGCACATATCTTGCCTCTACCTATGAGGTGTGAGACCTGGGTAGCTAAGAGTCCTGATTTCCCTCTCTCTTCCCTTGCCTTAACGTCTCACTTCGTCATTTGTTGTATAGTGATAACTGAGATCTTAAAGACATGGTTCCATGTACTGAATTAGACCAAACCTCAAATCATTGGACATGATTTTCTGCTACTTTGTTCTTTTAATTTCAATTTTGTCATTTATAAATTTCCCTTGTCCAAATCATAGAATCTATTTATGCAGTTATTCCCCTCATACTCTTTTTCCTTAGGAACTAACCTCTTAACTGTGAGATTAGCTTGTCTTCAGTTCAATATTTTTTAGGTAAAACCCTGTGAGGATTGGAATGACTATCCTGTGGAGCTAAAGACTTGGTAGATGAGATATGGGTACTGAAGATAAAACTGTAATCAGTATTAGAGATTATCAGGGAACTCTGACCTATAGGCCCCTGAATCCCTCCTTAGATAGAATAGAAAAGTTTATTTGCTTTAACTATGAAAGTGAATACAGAATGCATAACATTTTCAGTGTTATGATGAATAATTTAAAAAGCAACACAGTAAAGCACAAACCATAAATAAATGATGCGTAAGTATTTATGAGGTTTTTTGAGATAAAATAATATGTTAGAGAGATTGCCTCTCTCAGTAAAAGGAAAATAATGGGATTATGAAAGCAATACTGTATTTTACTTTGGGAATTTGTTCTTCAATTTTTTCTGGGTGATGTGAATGATTTGATCTCTGATTTGATGGTTTGGATTTTGTTCTACATAAAGGGAAATATTATTAATATCACCTTACTGTGAAATAGATCGTAGGTTTCACTGTAGTAGAAATATGTCCTGCAGAGAAATTATGTGAGAACCAGTGAAAACATATCTGAATGCAACTACCTCAAAAGCCTGATTAAGTGCTAATGGCTACTCTGTATTTTTTAGCTTTTTGTCATAGGAAAAAAATATAAAATTCTATTATACCTAAATAATAACTTTGAATAAGAGAACACAAGATATGAATTTTGTTTATTGAAATCCACAATGAATGCAGTGTATATAAAAGAGGAGTCAGTGGGACTAGGAAGAAAGGTGAGCAGTCAAGAGTGTTTGCTGCTCTTACAGAGAACAGTTTCCTAGAATCTACAGCAGTTACTGACTCTATATCCAATGACATACACAAACAAATTGAAAATATAGAGCATGCAGCATAGGTGAAAGTACACATTAAAAAATAATAAATGTGCACACAGGAAGAAATGGACCTTGGGGCATCAGGAATCCATCTAGCACCTGATGCTGAGGATGGCTAATGGACAAGTGTTGCAGGATATTTGATCACATTGTGAACCGTGATATTGTGTTATTTACAGAAAAAAAATTATAGTTGTGCTATGGCTCAGCATTAGAACATTTCTTAGTACACACCTTTAATCCCAAGAAGGTAACATTTGTAAAAGGAAATACCCATACATGAAAGTGGTGTTCAATTGAGTGGCAGACAAAGTGACAAAACAGAGAAAAAATTGACACAAGAGGATATGCCCAACTCTCACAAGAAGAAAGAAGAAAGGGACTCTACTTAGGAGAGCTGAACAGTCAACAAATTGGGGAGACTGTTTTACTGGGGCAGATGTAGAGACACAGATTACTAAGAGAGAGCAAGGTAGACACGGGGAAGAAAGAACAAACAAGAGAATGAGAAGGATCCAGAAGCTTAAAACAGATTGCCAGAGTTATTTTGAGACCAAGCAGATGGAAAAGTCAGAGGCCAAGAGAGAAGCCAAACTGAATCAGTCAGCTTGAAGAGCTTTGGCTAGACAGCTGAGTTGAACCATCCTTCCAAAGATGAGAAAGAATTAGGAAATGATGATTTATTCAGCAGTAAGTCTCAGAGGCTGAAAACATTCTAGGCCTAGATAAGATTGTTCATAGGCTAGAAGCTTCCAAAAATAGGTTAGCAGAGGGAGGCAGTAAACCACTCAGATGACAATTATATCTGGTAAATAAAAGATACTTTCAAAGCCAAGATTAGTGCTGCTGGGTTTGTTCAGTATTCCCACCTACTGGGTGGGATTTAATATACGTCTTCAAAGATTAAGTCCAAAAGGAGACTGACTATCTGATGCTCAAGAGAACATTAGCTATTGATGTTATATGGACATTGTACTCCAGGGTTAAATCATCTTCTAAAAATTAAAATGTATCACTATAGCTTTCTGGTCTGTGACCATGCTATTAACACTTTTAATCAGACTTTACTTTTGATGCAATATTTTCTACAATGTCTTGGTGTGAGTGTGTGTGTGTGTGTGTGGGGGAGGTAGTTTCCATCATGTTTTAAGTTATCCATACTCTGGGTCTGGGTGCTAATACATTAGATATCTTGCTTAGACTTAATAGTACAACTTGTGTCTTAATTTGCTTTTGATTTTTTCTTCTATGAATCTTGAGTGTCAATGTTAAGTATTTCTCTATCATCTATTTTTTCTGGGGATTTGATCAAATATTAAGATAATAAATTGCCACACTCTTATGGACTTATATACTCCTTTTTTTTTTCTTTTTTTTATTTATTTTTGATACTTTTTTTTTCTTTTTTCATTCTTTTATTTAATTTTTTTTTTT
>CM052713.1:7924159-7992363 GCA_028551405.1 Uromys caudimaculatus
GGGCGGGGAGAATCCATAATGCGACCAGACATCAATTATGACATCGTTGTACCTGAGCTAAAGGCCGGACGTTTAATCCCTACCTGGGGGCAGTAACAATGGGGAGGAAACAAGGAGAGGCCTGCTAGAGCCGGAACACCTTGAAATGCTAATCAAGCCCAGCCTAAAAGTCAGGGCCTAGAGGAGACACCTGCTGAGCAATCCAAGACATTGTGACTAGCAAGATTAAGTCAAAACTGAGATCTTTCCTCTAGCAGACTTAGTCAAACCTGGGATCTTTGTCCAGCAGATATGCAAAAGGCCAAGGCCTTGGTCTCCAACAGAAAATTGACTAATAACTAGTAATAGGACGTACCTTATCTATAGGAGGAATTTTCTTGGTGTTTGTTTTCAGGATACAGACAACATTACAGAGAGAAATGAGTTCGGAGTTTATTGAAATTGTTCATTCAGAGATGACATTGGATAAAACTAAAATATTGAACAAGAAAAGGGAACAAAGATCAAGAAGTGTACAATTATTGGTGAAAATTTTCATTTGTATGTCTTTATTAGATGTCCACTCAAGGTCTTTCTGAGTTGTGGTTTTTGTCAGACAAGAAGAGCACTGCTCTTTGTGCAAGAGACTTGTGCCAAATTATTTTATTGCTCATTGCTCACTGATATTTACAAGGAATCTGGTGCCCAAATTTAATTTTTGTAGATGAAGTGATTTATTTACTTATTATTTTAACTGAGAGAACATTATCTCCTAGGAATTGGTACTATCTTGTCAGTCTATGAAGGATGATTTAGTGATAGCTCTGTCATAATTGACTTCTCAGAGTTTTTCACTGAAAAAATTCATACTTAAAGCAGTGTGAACATTCTTGTACATGGAATCTGGGTGTGGAAGTTGCAATCAATAACAAATATCTGATACAGTGCAACCCTCTTCAAGCAATTAAAATGCCCAGCTTATGTTATCTTACCTGGGTTTTTAAAGACAGCCAAGAGCAGCCTCTAGACAAATGGTAAAGTTCAGAAACTCAACCTGTCCTCCATTTTTCTGTGCCTCCAGCTCTGCTTTCTCCAATGAAATCTTTCATCTCAAGGACTTACAGCTCCCCTTTGACTTCTCAGGCACTCTGTCTGTGATGGAGCTGTTCCCTCCACCTAGGATATCATTGACCCACATGTCTAGTAAAGCATATTTTTATGGTACCCCTCCACTTCAATGGCTTTTATCTCTCCCTTCTCTCCTTCCACTTTCTCATTTTCCTTCTGTTTGTTCTTTTATCTCTTCTTCTTTCATGTCCTCTTAATTCTTCCCTTCCTCCTTAGCTGTTCTCCATTATGTGCTTGTTCTTCCTATATCTCCTCCTCTTCTTCCTCCATTTCCTGTCTATGTCTGTAGGTCTCAGGAGCATTTTCTGTTGAAAGGAGTGAACAACCAGGGTTTCAGCCACTACAGTTCCCAGATTCCTGTCAAGCAGGCTAGCAGTTGAAGTACTCTTAACAGTTGTTGTAAGTTTGGGTTTCAGCCTCAAATTTACTGTTTGACTTTACCATTTTCCCTCTCATGTTTCTGTCTGGTTTTTTTCAAGTTTACTTCTTAGTGGTGCTTTGTGCTGTGAACCCTGTACTCTTTTAGTTCATGAAAAGTAACTTTTAATTTTCCTTTGTTTGTACTTGGAATCACGTGAGTGACAGAATACCAGCTTTTATTATGTGTCTGCAACCAGAAATCCCAGCTGTGACTGTTTCTAACAAAACAAGAGTCTCTGTTCATTGACAAACTTGACCTCTATTTTCCTGACTGCTTAGAAAAAATACTGTCAACTCTTAAAAAAATCCTTTCCTCATTCATTTTTAAATATTGGAAAGTTGATCAGTAGTATCATAGATTTATACTTGACTACCTAAGTGCCCCTTTGTATGTACTTATATATTTTAAAAAAACTTTAAAGAATTATTTATTTTTCTGTTATATGTTTAGCCTGCATGTATTTGCATTATGTGGGTGAAATGCTCACAAGTAACAGAAGAGGGTATCATATGCTCTGGAACTATTGTTACAGATGGCTCTGTGTGAGCCACCATGTGGCTAGGAACTAAAAATAGGTCCTCTGCAGGAGCATCTATATGCATAACAATTGAGTCATCTCTTCAGCAATCAATATGCTAGTAGACAATGCCTTATTCACACCATGATGGAATATTATCTTATTTTAATATAAAATTAAATTCAATGTTATAAAAAGATTTATGACATTTCACTTGCGTGTAAGCCTGGAATTCACTCTATTTTCCTAACATTTCTAACAGCCCTTGAAAATGAAGAGGCTTAAAGAGAAATTGAATAATATTTACAGATCATCTGATGATGGCACTTGCTCATTCTGTAACTTCCAACAAATGTTAACTTCCATCTGTGATTAAGCTGTTATCTAAGATAGATCAGCATGGCATTCAAACCAGAAACTACATGTTTAAGAATAGAAACTGATTACATACTTACCTTTCTCATACCTAGTAATGCATAAGAACTAAGAGAAATGAAATATGCACCACAAAAGAGACATGAGCCAGCCTTCTCTATGGGTCCTAACACATTTATTACCTTCATGAACTCTTTTATGTAGACCACTTTTATTGTGAAGGATCTCCATATATGGAAAATATTCATGATTTATTGTTATTGATGAGATCTCTTGATCATGGAAACTAGAAATTTTAATGAATATTAAGCATATGAAGTGAAATTAATGTTTAGTAAGAAAGAAATTAGACATGGCAGGGACAGAAGACTGGCTTAGTAAGTAAAACATTTGCACGGAAAGACTGAGGACCTGAGTTCAGATTCAAAGAAAACCATATAAAGTCAGGTAGCAGTATGTCTATACCCCTAATGGTATGGAGGGGAAACAAGATGTTCACAAAGACCACTGGCAGCCACAGCAGCTGGAATGGAGAATTCCAGGCTTACTGAGAGAGCCTGTCTCAAAATACAAGGTGGAGAACAGAGGATCACAGCTGAGGTTGACATGTGGCCTCTGTAAGTACTTACATTACTGCAAAAATCCTCCCAGAAATTATCTGTAGCATTATAGAGATTGTAGGTGAAAATGTACAAAATAGAAAACTAAAATTGTTGAATCAAAATAGTATAAAATTAAGTCTGCATTTCTGACTCCTGTAGGAGATTGAAAACGTGGCTTGAGTGAATGGAGGACACATGACTAGCTTTTAGGTCATTAAGAGGCCAAATAAACTGAGATTTTAGATTCTCAGGAGGTGGAACAAGTCTTGCAATGACCTGAGACCCTGTGCTTCTTTAGGGCTGTAAGCCCTACTAGGAGAGATCTCTGTTTCTCTGATTCTACTATTACATACTAAATATTGCATCAAGATCCTCAGAGTGGAGGCATGTGGAGTTGAGTCCTTTGGAATATAACCAGGGCATGATGGTGGAATTATTATGAAAAAAGTATTCACAGAAAGGGCTTCTTCTCTTCGGTGCACACTTTCTCTCACATTGCTGTGAAGCTACAAGATGGCAACTGCCTTGTGCAAGCATAACTGCCAGCAGGGATAGCTTGGACCGCCTGCCTACTCCAGATGTCTGAACGTGCTTGCCATGCAAGTGCCTCAGTCTGTGGTATTCTCATTAGAGAATTTCAAGCTGTTAAAGAGTCTATTACACAGAAATAAAAGGACAATTAACATGAAGTGTACAATGTGCTCAGTCAAGTGCAGATTTATTTTTGGAGATCTCAGAAATTTAATGATAAGATGATGATAATAATTGTCTCAGTATGCTAAAATAGCAAATTCTACATCCACAGAGTTCAGAGATTAAGGACTTGCATTCAGTGATAGGGTCCTAAAAGTGCTATGCCCTATGTACAAAGGTAAGGAGTTGGGGCACAGTATAATATCATAGTTGGTAAGATATTTGGGACAACTAAACACAGAAATTTCTCATCTGCCGTTTGAGAAACAATAGCTAGTACATCCTCCAGTCAGATGGTTTTAAAAAATAAAATTATTAGTAAGCAGAGAAATAACAAATATTTACTGGTATACAAAATGTTTTAAGCATACTCAAATAATCTCATATAGTAGAGAATATAAATTTGAGGAGGTTACGTTGTCAGTCAAACAGCTTTCTACTTTTAAGTTTCTGCTTATGATCAAAAACTCAGGTGACAGCAGATGCTGGTGAGGATGTGGAGAAAGAGGAACACTCCTCCATTGCTGGTGGGATTACAAGCTCGTACAACCACTCTGGAAATCAGTTTTGTGGACCCTCAGAAAAATGGATATAATACTACCTGTGGACCCAGCTATACCACCCCTGAGCATATACCCAGAAGATGCTCCAACATGTAATAAGGACATATGCTCTACTGTGTTCATAGCAGCCATATTTATAATATCCAGAAGCTGGAAACAACACAGATGTCCCTCAACATAGGAATGGATACAGAAAATGTAGTACATTTACACAATGGAAAACTACTCAGCTATTAAAAACAATGACTTCATGAAATTCACAGGCAAATTGATGGAACTTGAAAATATCATCCTGAGTGAGGTAACTCAGTCACAAAAGAACAAACATGATATGTACTCACTAATAAGTGGATATTAGCACTAAAGTTTGGAATACACAAGATTCAATTCACAGCAACCATTGGACTGAGTGTGGGGTCCCAGATGGTGGAGTTGGAGAAGATACTGAATGAACTGAGGGAGTTTTCAGCCCCATGGATGGAGAAACAGTGTTAACTGGCCAGACTCCCTGGTGCTCCAGGAGACTGGACCACCAACCAAAGAATGCATATGGAGGGACCCATGATGCTGGCCACATACGTGGCAGAAGAGGGCCTTGTTGGCCATCAGTGGGAGGAGAGGTCCTTGGGCCTGAGTGTGTTAGATGCCCCAGTATAGAGGAATGCCAAGGAGGGGGGGGAACGAGAGTAGGTGGGTGGGTGGATGGGGGAATACCCTCATAGAGGTAGGGGAGGTCATAGGGGCTAGAGGATGTCCAAAGGGGAGAACTAGAAAGGGGAAAACCTTTGAAATGTAAATAAAGCATCAAAAAATAAAAGTAAAAAATAAAAAAGAAAAAGAAAATTTCTGCTTATGAAGTTTGATTTCAGCCAGTACAACATGATCAGATTTAATTCTTCCTTTCTCTCACTTCCTACTGCCTGTGCAGATCTATTAGTGGCTTTGTTTCTTATTTTCTAAGATAAAAAGATCCTGGATTTTATTTTGCTTGGATGGAATAGCCCTGCCTTGGGTGTCCATTTATTTGTTTATATGGATTATGTATGCCAACAGTATTTGATACCAAACATGGAAATTTTATGTGTACAGATGAAATGACTATAACAGGTGCACAGAGAATGGACTCAGGAAGCTTTTGGTAGAGGAGTCTCCTTCAAAAGTTGGGAAAAAGAGTAAGATTTTAGCATGGAGGGACCTGCACAGATGAATCAATCTGTTTCCTTCAATACAAGGGATATTTTTTAATTAGACTGGAGGATATGATCATTTTTGTTTGGTCAGAAAACATTTCTTCTATAAGATTCTGTTGGAGACAAAGGCTTTTGGCCTTGGCATTTTTTGCTCGATCCCAGGTTTGACTTAATCTTGCTAGCTATCTCGTAGCAGGCATTCCTTTGATTCCTTTCTGCCTGATATCAGATTATCTAGGGCCTTGACCTTTAGGCTTGGCTGGATTAGCAAATCAAGGTGTTCCAGCAGGCCTCCCTTTGTTTCCTCCCCAGTGTTACTGCCCCCAGGTAGGGAGTAGACGTCTGGCCTTCAACTCAGGGATTATGTCTGATCTGCATTGTGGAATTTCCCCTCCCTCTGCCATTTCCTGCCCAAAAGTGTTTAAAAATACGTAACATTAAAAATTAAACGGAGCTTGAACAGAATTTCATCTTGCTCCAAACGCATTCTTTGTTTCCTGCTTCTTTCCCCAACCGACGGTTTCTCTCTACAGCACGGAGCTCCCGCTGGCGGGAACTTTGAACCTAGTCGATAGCTTTTCTTGGAAGGGCCCTCCAAGGCAAGGCGGGCAGCGAGCTCTTTGCAAGATTCATGTAAGTGTTTGTTACTGGAGACAGAATGGCAATACTCCATACCTAAGTAGCTTTACCCCTGTGCTCAGAGTAAGAGCAAAAGGAAGAAGTCCTGTTGTTGACAAGGAAAGGTGGGCACTTGATCTATGGTGGATACCACATTAGGGACTGAAGGCCAGAGCCTAACAATTTCTTATGCCTGTGAAAGATATAGATAAGCACCAATTCTCATTTATTTGTTTATTACTAGATTTATATATGCTTGTTTGCTAGAGAACTGTTTATTGAATTCATTCTGAATTTATTTTCCACATGTGTCAAATCAGATTTCATTTGTATGAGTTTACTTCTGATTTGTGTATTTCACTCCATTTCCCTGTCTGTTTCTCTGTCTGTTAGTACTATATTTTATTATCATTTATATATAGAATGAATAAAAATTGAGTTAATTGGTTCTTCACACTTTTATTCTTATTTAATATATGCTAGTTATCTGTGTCTTCTCTTTTGATATAAATTCAAAGGAGAAAGCACATAAAGTTCTATAGCCTATATAATTCTACATAAACATGTCTTGTTATGTATTTTTATGAATTCAGCTTGAATAGGCTCAAGAAAAAACAAACACACCACAGTGCTGTCTTTAACACTATGTAATGGTGAGCTCTTCTGTATATTTAGCTTGGTTTCTCATTACCATCTGGCAGTTGTGAGCATACCTCCACAGATATGTTCTGTTAGATTTACCACCAAGTAGTTGCTTTTGCAACCAATTGAAAATAGCATTTGTGTGTGGAACTAGAAAGCCATATGACTAGGGGAACCAGTCCAAAACAAGACTGAGGTTGAGACTTGTCCAATCCCAAAAATTCTTATCCTTAGATCAGCAACCAGAAGGACTGTTCACTCCTTGCTCCGGGCCTGCATGTCCCTGTACACATAACCTGTACAACCTCCATATCTGCCAACCATGAAGCAGTCATATAGCCTGGTAACCAAATTACAAGATTAACTTCCCCTCTCCATAGAAGAACATGTTCACCAAGCACCTGGAATTTCTCTTCATGCAAATAAAGCATTCCCAATATCTTGGCACTGCTGCCCAAGGTTTATATAGCCCTTGTTACCCCCAGTAAAAGAGAGCTGTTTCACTGAAAGCCATCAGAGAAGGCTGTTTCTTCCCACACTTATCTCCTAGCAAGGCTCTACATAACCCAGCTGGACCTGCTAAGCTTCATTCCTTCTATTCATGCCAAGTGCTCAATGATGCCTGGACATCCAGAGGGCAGAAGCAGACCCAAGTCAGCAATACTGACTTAATGTAAAGAAACCAATTTGTACACTCTTATGTCATGTGAAATTTTGACCTCAGATGCAAATATTACTATAAGAAGTTTGTTTCTCCATTTTATAAATCTCTTGGAATTCTCCAGGGAGGCATACTGCAGTCATTAAAAAGGACAGTCCACCTGTTTCAATTTGGCATAGATATATTTTATTTTCTTCCATTGCTTTTTCACTGCCTGGATGGCAAGGTAAGATGAATGATGGCAGAGGACTCCCTTGTTTTCCCAACCTTACGGGGAGAAGCAGTCATCCTTCTACTGAAAGGGGAGACTTTGCAGGTTCTTCTTAGTCGTTTAGGGAAGTCTCACCCTGTTTCTGTCTTCAAGAGACTTTATGATAAAATCATGCTCAGTTTGGACAAGTGCCCATTCCACTTCTATTAATAAGATCAGTTTTTCTTCTTCAATTTCTTAAATTATATTATTTTAATCTGTGTTTGAATACTGAATCAACCATTCATATCTATTTTCCATGTTTCTCACTTTAAAAAAGTATTTGACACTTCTAATATATGAAGATTCTCAATTTCCTTCAGGTTTACTCTGTCCAACACATAAAGGATTTTTATGTGCAGATATTGGTGAATTTTAATTTGTATTAATTCCCTTATTGCTTTGCTTCTTAAATGAATAATTTACTTTGTATACATATATTTGTTATTAGATATGTAATTTGGTATATTTATTCCACTTTATTTTACCCTTTTTACAGTATGTTCTGTAGAGAAAATATTTAAATTCTCATAAAGTCTCTTTAAATTTGTCTGGGATACACTGGGATTTGGTGTTATAGAACTAATGTGTGCATAAGCTACTGGTTTTCAATGAATGTAGATCCATCTTGTCTTCTGTATCTGCCCCATGTCTAATCTGTGTCAAGGCTTCCTCTGTGCACAAGGAGGTTATGAGTGTTATCCCTGAGACCCCTTCTCTAAAATTCCTGGGAGAAATTCAGGACTGACAGCTAGAGCTGCTAATGACAAAAAGCAAGAACATTTCATTGTAATGTAATGTAAAAGAGCACAGGAATGTTATTGGCTCCCCAAACAAAATAAGAGCAGTTATAACAGGATTCTCTTCGATGGGAAAAAACACCAAGGGAAACATGGCATAAAAGGAAAAGCCAAGTCAGGAAACTCCAGAAAAAATGTGTCACTGTGAGAACATTTTACACATTGTGAGTGAGTAGGAGAGAGGAGAAGGTTCTCCTTACAGGAGATATCAGAACAGTAAGTGAAAACCAAAACATTGAGTGCAAAGTTACCATTGACCTCCATTGTACACAGAGTAAACTAGTTTATTACAATCAAAATCCTAGATGTCTAAAGAAATTGGCTTGTAATAATTTGATGCTATACAAGATGTAGAGAGCATGTAAACAAGAAATAAGAGCAGGACACAGGTAGATGTTACAAAGATGAGCTGTTAGCTCATGTCAGCTGTGTGTAGCATATACAAATGAAGTAATAACCCGTCATATAATTTTATAGTGGGATTGGCTAGAGTGTTACTGTGCCTTGTAGCAAGTAAAAGCAGAGTCTTGCAACAGGCAGACAGAGCACTTTGAGGCTGCTACAGTGAAGTCCGCTGTGCTGACTTGCTCTCCAACCATAGGACAACTGAGTGTGCTTCCTTTGCTGCATCAAGATCAAGGACCCAAAGAAAAGAGTGGCAGAGGCCACTTAGGGATGGACAGATCATGAGGCTTGCCTATGAGCTTCTCTGGTGCTTGCTTCTGAGTCAGATATCACATATGTATGTTACAGACTGATGCTTGTCATTGTAGTGGATAAACCTTGAGATCAAATGATATCTGTACTCCATCTCTTTCTCCAGGCCTTAGGCTGGATGTGATTTGATACAAAGATATCTTAAACTTTGCAGTTTTGTCTTGTATACTATTAATAAGATGACATTTTCATAAACAAAAATATGGACTCATATCTTGTCCATAGGAATAATGTTCACCCAAGATAAAACACATTGATCTCTTTTTCTTATAAAAACATCCTCTAATCACAAAGAATCAGGGATCTGGAGGCATGACACTGCACAAAGTATTGAATGCACTAAGTTAAATCTGAGTGACCAATTTGAAGTGAGTTACGATTCTCAAAGTACATTGTTTAGGGGCACCTTTCTCATTTAGACATAGCTTACAATGCTAAAAATAAATAATTATCTTGTTTTCATTGATTTTGCCCAAAATTGGTTTTCAACAGCTTGGGCAATAGTTTTCTTTCTTTCTTTTTTTTAATCAATAGTAAATTCTGAAATAATGGATGACATCTTTTCTGTTGTGTTGGAATACCTCTCATTGTGTTCCTTCTGTGTATTGATTCAATTCTACTCTCAACACAAATTCCATTGAGATCATTGAATTTTCTTGGTTTAGTTAAATCTTCCTTGTATTTGCTTCTCTGGTTTTAGAAGAATATTTTTAACTGATTTCATTTCCATTATACATTCTTACAACTTAGAATCTAAAGGGAAGACAGAATAAAACCTCTGTGGGTTTTCTTCGTTCAGAAAATAAAATACTCCCAAAATGAAAGTCTTGCAAATTCTGAAATTAACACAAAGTTACTCATGGTTACATAACAAATGTTGTTCTTCGATATTTCTTTGGGCGGAATAGGAGGATGTTGTGTGTGACACACTGATAGCAACTCAGGTCATATCTCTAATGCAAAGTCATATTTGTAGTAAAGCTGTCTTGTAGGCATTATGATTTTGTCACCATATAAGGATTACACTTTTATTATTCAAATGCTGATTTCATTGACCCCATATCTTATTGTAATTTAGACATGGAATTCTAATGCTTATTCTAAGAATTTTCCAGCTCAACATTGCTCCCCATTTATTTTCCAATTTCTCAATAAAAGCTGAACAGCCAGTGGCTAGGCAAAAAAAAAATAGGGCAAAACTTCTGTTAGCCAGTGCAGGTGAAGAAGGAAGGGAGGAGGGAGGGAGAAAACAGGAGGGAGAGAAAGAGACAGGGACAAGGACAGGGACAGGGACATGGACAGGGAGAGAGGAAGAGGGAATTTTCCACAGAGACTCCATAGGAGAACACATGTAAAGCAGAGGGTCAGAGCAACACTAAAATGCAAGTATCTTCAGTGTTTTGGCTGGGACATAGCCAGATTAGCTTAGAGGATTAGAATAGATCAATGACTATTGTGTAAAGCCAATTAAATAAATCTTATTTATAGTCTCAGTGTCATTTACTTCAGAGCTAGCTGGGGAAAGAAAAAAATATCACTTTTAAAAATGCTTTTAGGATCTCTAATTAGAGGGAATGCATTCAGCATTCATTTTTACTTAAATATTGTGATTTGAAATTCCAAAAATATGAATATTGCAAGAAAAGAGAACATGCCTAGGTTCTGATATTCACTCCCTCTGAATACAGAGCATATTTAGAGGGTAGGTCTCATAATATTTTGTAATTTTATAAGAATGCGTAGTATCTTCTTACTTTTGTTATTAGGGGAAAGGTGCTATAAGATACATAATTTCACATTCATACATATTTCCATTCAATAACCCAACAAAATGATTACAAGAAAACATTAAAACGTAATGGGTCCAGGGATAAAGATAGCTCAGTTTGTAAAATACTTGTTGTCTGAGTGAGGCACAGTGGTATGTACCTACAATTACACTTCAGGGAAGATCAATGGGGACAGGACGAAACCATGTGTTCAATAGCCAGGCAGTCTTATTTTAATTAGTAAATTCTAGTTTTAGTGAGAAAGATTATCTCAAAAAATAAAATAAAATGGAGAGCTATAGAGGAAGGCACTTGACATCATCTGAACTCCATAGACCAACATGCACACACACACACACACACACACACACACACACACACACACTGCACACCACATATACACATGTATACAAAATGGCCATATATCACACACAATCTTTTTACCAGAAAGCAACATGTTCACTACAAATTATATACATTAATAATTATCCTAAAAACCATGTATTATATCAAAATTGGGTGAATACATTTTAGTTAAGTGGATATAGTTAATATTATTGGTGATATATGTGATTATAATGTGTCCTGTAACAGTTGTCATAAGGAATAGCACTCTTAATTGGCCTCTCTCCAAACACATATGCCTAATGTAACTATAACTTTTTAACTAGTCAGACAATTCTAATTTAAAGAGAGTTTAGCAAAATTCCTTTCTTCTTCCAAAGTGCAAAGGTCATTACAAAGAGAAGAAAGTACAAGAAGCAGGAAAGAGCTCAGGCCTGTGGATTCATGGCAGTACTGTAAAGTAGTTTTGGACAGTAAAGATCATTGTGATATGCATCAATCTGACAAAATGATGCCTATGGAATGACTTCAAGAAAGAGAGCTGAATTTTTTCTCTCACTGTTTCATAGTGTCAGCCGGTAGTCTCATGGTATTGCTGTTACTTTGTCATTGTGAGCAAAAGACCATGGGCTGGGGAATGTGACAGTCAAGCTTCTCAATTTGTGGTGGCCAAGAAACAGAGATGGGAAAGGGCCAGCGACAAGATAAATCCATTAAACATAGGTTCTCATCCTTTTTTTAAAATAATAACCCCAATCGTAACAAACAACCATTAGGATCTCATCAATGGACTAATTAACCCACTGATGAACTAATGCTAGCATGACTTAATCACCACTTTTCAACACCACTATTTCTGAGCTTCCAGCCTAACACACTTGGAATTTTGAGGAGAGGCTTCTTATTCAAATCACAATAAGATCTGACAGAAAGGCAAGAAATTCAGAGACATTTTGATTTTGATTTACATGGAACGTAAGGACAAAAGTAAGATGAGCTGTGGCAGCTACAAGACATTTGACTTTGTGTTCTGAGAAAATAGCTCAATAATTAAAGCCTAGATGCCCTAAAAGAAATAATCATCTTTTCCAGTTTAAGATGATTAATTTCCTGTTAAAAGTTCCCCAAACTTTGTCAAAGGTAGAATGTATTATATAGTTACTGAAGATATTTCTTTTATTTTATTAAAATATATTTTTATGGAGTCTGTTTAGATCCAACAAAACTCAAACACCAAGTCAAAATAGATGACGAGAAATTATTGTAACCAAGCCATTGCTGATCAATCAGGGCAGCAGAATGGATCCTGGAACTGAACTGTTATTCTGAATCAGAATATCACAGAATATTTAAGCTTGCAAATCACAATCACCTGTGCCAAGTTACTGTTACATTTTCCCACCAATCAGGATTTGGGGATCAGGGTTTTCCTTATATTGTTGATTTATGTCAACTAATACAATGTAGTTTTTACAGTCTAATGAATCAAATCAATTTGTTCTTTTGTAGATGGACATGGCTATTGTATTTTGGGGAACAAGGGATAAGAGGCAAAATCTACTCCGCTTTGAGCCAGGGCTCTGCTTAAAATAAAAAGAGCCTGAAAACTTGACCTGCAGCTGAACTCAGGCTGCACCAAAGTATCAGGGAGGAGCACCTGGCTTATCCTGGGCCCATATCCCAGAGTTCCTCCCTAGCTACTTCCTAGCAACAATCAATCAAAGATTAGTCTGATTGTTTCAGATGGACTTTCAGACCATTTGGGATTATTCATGGGTTTGCTTCAGGGCACCCATCTTTCGGCTTACAATAGTCATACAATTAGATTCTTGCAGACTGGGAAGCCTTCACTTGCTTGCCATTTCCTATAAAACTTTGACCAGTTGAGGGTCAGGGCTAGGTGGTGAGTAAACCCAAATTCAAGCTTGAACTAGACACCCCAGTGTGATTGCATCAGAGTTGGCTACTGGGTAATTTTGGGGGTTCACAAAACAGACATAACTGAATAATGGAAGCTATGGTAAGGAACAGTCATAATATTTTGCAGAGCAAAGGATGAATAACAGGAGCTGTGGTTAGGAAAAGTCATAATGTTTTAGTATAAAATGGCAGTACTTAGGACAAGTTTCTTTGGATTATTCCCAAACATATTTAATTTTAGAAACTTTATGAAATATATTTTTAAGTGCCATCAAGTTTTCAAATAAAATACATTTGTACTAAATGTACATGCATGAGAAAAGTAAAATCTAAGCATATGAATATAAAAATTGACATGGCAAAGTTTTAGTATAGTATCCTGGAGTCAAGCAGAATAACACTAGGTAAGGACCATAGCTATCTCAACATTCTGTGGTATATATTGAGGTCAACCAAGATTTAGAATATATACTTCACATTTATATCAGTGCAGACTGGAGGCCAAAGTAATCTATTTTAGGCTAGCTTTTCAGATAAATTATAGGCTATTCATGCATTTAAATCAATTAACTTAAGGTGATCTGTTTTCATTTAGTGGCAATTGACATTAAGTCAAACACAGAAAACATTTATAAGGACCAAACATCAAATAAACTAATTGTTTCTAATTTCTGTTCTAAGTCACTTTCAATTTGTTTTGCTTCCATGTATTAGTTAACATTCATAGACAAATTCTGTCAGGCCGATATTTCAACCCTACCTCCAAGTTCAGCAAGTTCCCAAGGAGAATTAAGAATATTACTAAGTTTAAAACAAAACTAACTAACTGCGAGGGTCACTATTTCTAACTTTTTCTGAAAAAAATGGGGGACATTTTTACAATGTTATTTTTTGTATACAAAGGCATGCACTTAGGAAAGAGGATCACAGTATGTTAATACATCATCCTAGCCAACATAGAAGTTAGTATCTTCTTCAAATACAGCAAAACAAAGAAAAGAAAACTAAACAAGAGGATGTTTTAAATTTTTAGATAAAGATTAAAGTACATTGGTACCAGTGTAGTGGGGTATTCCTGTGACAAACTGACCATATTTTGGGAAAGACAGTAGAAAGACTTTGGAACTTTGAGCTAGAAGAGTCATTGGGATGTTAAGAGCTCTGTGTAATGTTCTGTAGGAGCTTGGAAGATAATATTGAGAACAGTGCAGAAGATGGAGGCCTGGCATGTGAAATTTCAGAGGGAAGATTAAAGACTCTTATTAGGGCCACCGCTAGTTTGATTTAAAATTCTGTAGTTTTGGTCAGCTGGGGCTGAAGAAATCATCTGTGATTAACAAGATATCAGAACCACAAAAACAAAGCCATTGCATTGCTGGAACTATTGATGCTGGTTAGCTGGAGCTAAGATATTAGTGGTGATTAAGAAACCAGCATCATTGGGGTGAAATTTTCTGAGAAGTGTTTTCTGAGAACACAGAGGCTGCGTTCCAGAGATAGCCAGGGTTGTTCCTTGTGCTGTGGCAGGACTTGGTAATGTGTAAGAGTCACCCAGGTGGTACTGGTTTTGAAGGCATGAAGAAGTCCTGAAGAGCAGCTGAGGCCTGGGCACTGTGAGAGGTCATGGAAAGCCATTGGTGAAGGTGCAACCTCAGTTGCAATTGAGGACCAGGACTGAAGGGTTCATGCAAAAGGAGTTGAAGTTCCAGCACTGTGAGAGGCTGTGGAAGGCCATTGGTGAAGGTGCAGCCTTAGTTGCAATTGACAGTCCAGTACTAAAGGGGTCATGCAAAGGAGGTGAGGCTTGGCACCATGAAGAGAGCCTAAGAGAGGCTGTTGGTAAAGCCTAGTTGCAGCAGAAGACAGCAGTGTTTTGGAGATGCCAGTACCATGAGATGCCCACCAAGAACAGCAGCAGCAGTGGAGTACAGGCATCTGGAGCCTAGAAGACAAGATGTGTGCTACAAAGGGCAGAGCTGGAGAAGTGCCTCATGCTCTTGGGAGAATCCAGAAAATCATGAGTGGATCCCAGACATTGGATGGTTGAATTTTGGTTTTGCCTTTGATTGTGACTGTGCCCTGATATATTTTCCCTCCTGAAGTAAGAAGGTATTTAGTGGAGCCCACAGTTAAGACACTTTTGATGGTAAAAAGACTTTGAATTCTCAGAGATTGGATATATTTAAATGGACTGAAATTATAATAGTAAGAATTTGCAAGGACTGTGGAATTTTAAAGTTATTTAGATCTTGGGGATAAATAAGAAAGTAAGGGTTGAGGCTTAATAGTGATGCGTTTGTGTGTCAAGTTGACAAGTGGTCAATTGTACTGGCTGGTTTTGTGTGTCATCTTGACACACGCTGGAGTTATCACAGAGAAAGGAGTTTCAGTTAAGAAAATGCCTCCATGAGATCCAGTGGTAAGGCATTTTCTCAATTAGTGATCAAGGGGGGAGGGCCCTTGTCAGTGGTACCATCTGTGGGCTGGTAGTCTAGGGCTTTATAAGAAAGCTAGCTGAGCAAGCCAGAGGAAGCAAGCAAGCCATTAAGTTACAACCCTCCATGGCCTCTGCATCAGCTCCTGCTTCCTGACCTGCTTGAGCTGCAGTCCTGACTTCCTCTGGTGATGAACAGCAGCATGGAAGTGTAAGCTCAATAAACCCTTTCCTCCCCAACTTGCATCTTGGTCATGATGTGTGATAACATTTGAACACCCACAAAATTTCTTTAAAATATTTTCCATTTGCTTCTGTGTTCTATTGCATTCACATTCACCATTTGGGCAAATTAATAATCAAATTCAACACATTTAGAGGTATTTAGGTAGATTTCTGATGGATATGGAGAATGTAACATTATCTGAGCTGGAATATTTTTGAACATGACTGTACAGAGTAAACTAGAACCAACTGGAAAAGACAACTGATACCTGCCATTTGCTAAATATAACAAGCATATTAAACTTATTGTAACAAAATATTTCTGTCCAATCACATATTATCCATCAGAATTTCCCTATATCTTAGTGAATTGTGTTGATCTTTGATCAAATTAAACCCCCAATATGCCTTGGCTGCTATCCATCCCTGCTTTTTATTTCTAGTACACACCACATAAAATATAGCCAGGAATACTTTTTAAAATTTTTCTATTTCCACTGTTAAGACACTGGATAAAACCATTATTCTCAGTAGCTATTACTGCTCTGCTATGTTCATTTTACAGGATTTAGAAAAATATGTACTTAGAGCTAGTTCTGCGGATTAAGAGCTACTATGGATGCTGAAGCAGGAGGATTGCAAATTCAAAGACTTTCTAGTATACAGAGTGAGTTCAAGGCCAGCCTGGGCAATTTAGTGAGACTTACCTCACAATTCAAAAGAAAAGAGGGCTGGGGTTGCAGCTTAGTGGCAGAGTACCACCATAGCAGTACTCTGTTCTATCTCAAATACTAAAAAGAACCACATAGAATGAGGGGATAGTTTTTATTTGAATTTCCAAGGCCATACTTCTTGTTTTCCTCGTGACCTGTTTTAAAGTCTCTGACTTGTTACTTTGCTTCAGACGATCTGATATATTACATCTTCCTGAAGTATGTCAGACATCTCTTTGAGGACCTTGGTGTATAAAAGAGTTCTTTGCTAAGTTTTACATATTTATCTTGTTTCTGCATGCTTTAGTGTTACCTGTGACAACCAAACTAACAGCTCCCAATTGTGATTTCAATACCTCATTTGGTTTATTTCCTTTATTTGAAGTTCTGTGGGAATGTGAATGAAACTTACTGACTGCTATTTTGAACAGTATTTGTGCTCAATAATAGTGAAAGTCCAAAGAAAATTTTTGTGAAATAAAGGGGGCTTAGAGAAATATGTGTAGCAATTATGAATGGAATTTGGCCATCAGAGTGTTTGGTTGTACTGGACAGTCATCCCATAACTGAAGGAGAGTCAATAGACTTGTAATTTTGAATGTATACCTTGGCAGCATTTCTGGAAGGAAGTACATCTTGTGGTGTTGTGGGCTTTGGCAGTACATTGAGGGAGGTTCTCATTTTAACTCTTGTAATATTCTTAGTCTATTTCCCCTTTCAAGATTCTAGTGTGTAAAGAGATTTGATGGTAATGTTTCTATCTCTAATGACGGTTGAGTTGATTGGTTATTGAATTGAATATATCACAGATAAAGGGTCCAGGCTTGAGTCTCTCAAAATACATGAATGTAACCTTTACATTCATTTTTATTACTTAGGGTTTGACTGCATGAAATTTGCAGTTTTCATCTCTAATCAAGACCATCAATGGCACCATGTCATATGCACTGGTTATTATGTATACCACATATAATGGATACCATAAGCCATACTGAAGCCATTTCAAGGGTAATTTTTCATATCTAGTTTTCTATAGTATTTCTTCCACTACTTCACTATCATTTTAACTTTAAAATGTATATTACACAGGTATCTTATGCTGGTCTTCATATAACATATCTGAGGCTCTTTTACAGACTCTTACACAGAATGTTCATATTGAGCTTCTATTAGCATACCTTTCATGTAGCTGAAAGAGCTTTAAAGTGATTTAAAAAGCTTTGATTGATGCTAATTAGGAAACAGTTAAAATTATATTGTGATGCTAAAGACCATTTTCTCCACGGGGAAAAAAAGAATAAAGGAAGAAAGAAACACTAAAGAAGGAAGGAAGGAAGGAGAATATTTTCATTCACACATTTCTGCTCCCACAATATATTTTTAAGTTATACTAATAGAGAATAAATGGATATATATTTTTGTGGAACAAATTATTTCTTATTTTGTGTGATATAAAATTGTTAGGAAATACTACTAATGAGAAATGCTTTGCTTGCAGAGATAGGTAACAAAGTTTATTAGATTTATTTGAGTGTGTTAACTTTACAGTTGTATTTCATTTTCCAAATATAGCTCATACTTGAGAGACTGGGAAAATAAGTAAATTCTGCAGTTCATATTGGTTCAGGGTCAAGATTCCCATATAATGGCATGATATAAGCCATTTACTTTTTCTGTTGAATAGTAAAAATATACGTGTTCCCAACAGTTCATTTTTTTTTTTTTACATGAAAAAAAAGACAGTTCATTCAATTAAGTGATATTGATATGGTCTCAACACCCAACACTAAAAACAATGAGTGTGTGTGTGTGTGTGTGTGTGTGTGTGTGTGTGTGTGTGTGTCTGTCTGTGTGTGAATGTGATTGTGGAACACAAACTTTTCTGTTTATTCGGATATCAGATTTAATTCTTATGAAGCAATTAACATATAAATGAAGGATTCTTTAAAAATATAAAATATTACAATCATGATCTTCAAGGGTCATGGTGACCATTAGCACAATATTTGTTATTCAAGCATATTATCTTTTTAAATTACCTCAGGATTATATGATACTGGGAATGTATATTAATGTCATGAAAAAATATTGTGTTTAGAGAGGTATAGTGTATATGAGGGAGAAGAGAGAGAAATGCAAGAAGATCTGTGTGATGGGGTATTAGGAAGAGAGTGGGAGCTGATAATGAAATGTAAAATGAATAAATATATAATTTTTAAAAATGTTGTGTATAAAACATTTGTCCTAAGTTCCAATTTATTAAATTATAGATTATAGAGTGCTTAAATATAACTATATCAGATACTATAGGAGATCTTGGTTGTTCTATAGTTGATATGTATTTATTATTTACTTATATATGTATGTTCATCATAGGTATGTGTGTATGTGTACATGTATGTGTGTACATGTGTGTGTATGTGTGATTGTGCAGATATGTGTACAGGTATGCATGTACTATGTGGAGGTACATATGTGGAAGATAACACTTTGATAATTAATTTTTTCTTCCACAATGAAATATGGGATTTCTTTTTAGTTCTTCATATTTGTGGGGCAAAGAGTTTTATCTGCTGAGCCATCATTTCAATCCTGGCTTAATAGTTAAAATATTCAATTAGTTTCTTTGTTTCCTGAGAAATTAATGACACTGATAATATCAGAAAATATTATCTTGTGTGAATGCCCAATTCTGTTTTCTAACAGAATTTTATATCATTAGGGTTAGAACTTCATGTGATTTTTATATAGTCTCTAAATATCTATAATAGCTCAGAATAAATCGATTAGCTCATGGAGTATATTGTTTCTCTAAAGTAACTTAGTCTAATTGTATAAGTGCAATTTTAACAAGCATGAGTATTTTCATTCAAAGTAGCCTGAACTCTTTAATTAAGAAAAAAGATACTATATAAACCAAAAGAACTAAACATAATATAGCTTTAGCCCTGCTTGTGCCAACTAAATTTAATTTAAACTTTAAACTTCAATTGCTGCAGTTAAGAGGTATTCTGGAAGGGATGTTCTGCCAGCTAAAGTACAGGTGTGTCAGCACTGAGGAATGGGTAGACTGAGCCACACTGTCAAAGTGGCAGGGTTTAATTGTAATGTATTGTTGCACTAATTGTGAATAAAAGATTCACCAATCCACTTGGTCTAGTTTAATGTTTCATAAACAGGTAGTTGCTGGAGTAAAACTAAGGACAGTATCTCAAGTAATGAAACTGCACCATTTTTAAGTGATGAATAAAAATCAAGGTATGCATGATACTTGGAAATTTATTTTCACATTGTCAAAGGCATTTACACTGCTGAGTGTTTCCTCAAATCATTCCTTCTCACATATCAATGCTGGAAGAGGTTATCATAGCTCCTTAGCTCATTTCTCATGAACTTTCCACCAACTATACCTGCCAACTCCAGCCTGGCCTTGGTGAAGACAGAATGACAAGATTCCTCCCCCTGGACAGGGCCAGCGAATGTGGGCTTCCATGAGTGTTGATGGCTGCCATGTGCATAAGACTTCTTTGTTTAAAAATGTACATATTTTAAATTCTTCCTTTAAGGAATTCACTCCCTGTTAACATTAACAACTTCATGATAATCAGAGACAGCAAGAGTAGAAGAGACAAAGACATGGCTAATATCTTAACAAAATGTTAAACATGGGACCTTCAGGACAGCCCTTAAGGAACTCTTAAAAACATGTAATATATAATATATATAATATATAATTTCTCAACTATGCAAAAATATAAGGATGAAATATGAATTGTATAAGGAAGTTTGTGAAGCTAAAGGCACAAAGGCAGCTGCATTAATGAGCCAGGTTATCAGAATGATACAAAGGTAGGCAGACACAAAGGCAGGCAGATTCCTGAATTCAAGGTCAGCCTAAGACAAAGTGAATCCAGGCCAGGATGTGGTAGAAATGGTAATTTCAGGATGGGGTCCCGCCTAGATAGGTTAGCATCTGTGTTTAACAGAGGCAGACCGATCTCTGAATTATTTTGTAATATTAGAAGAAATTTGTGCTTGCTATTCAGAGATATCTTTGAATAGTAAAAACAGCTCTTCTGGAATTTTTTTCTAACAGGGCTTCTGACTTGGTTGGAACTTCAAAGAATTGTTTTTATAGCAGCTTTTCTGATTTTGGTCTAAAAGCAAATGAACTATCCAGATAGCTTTTAGAATTTTTACTGGCAGAGAGAGCTGTCTCAACCAGAGGGTTTTGTTTTGTTTTGTTTTGTTTGTTTTTTAGTATAGAAATAGAGTTTATTTAGGGCATGGGGAGGGGAGTTAAGAGGGTAGTAGAGGCAGAGAAAGGCAGAGAGAGGGAGAGAGTAGAGAAGTAGAGGAGTGGAGGCCGGCCATGACCACATGGAGAGAGGAGGGAAAGGAATGGGGAGAGGTAAGAGAAAGAGATAAGAGAGCAAGAGCTTTTAAAATAGAAAAAAATATGCTGTCTAGAGGAAAGCAGAACAGAGATAGAGAAACCAGTCTGAAAAGACTTCTCAGAAGAACCTAGGCCACCAACTTGGACCCATGCTTTGTCTTAGAGTCATTTCTTTTAGCTGCTCCCAGACACTCCTTCCTCATAAGCCCTCTTCAATCCGAGGCTGTTCCTTGTCATGTATCTTGTAACCTTCCTTCCTGAAGATATTTAATAAGGTGTTGAATATAATTAACATCTGGATCTTCAGTAGAATATCATGCAATATATTATCTGTTTTCTTTCTGATCTATTGACTTGGTTCTAGTTGAAAAATTTAATAAGAAATGTAATAATACAATTTAACAATAAGAGTTAATGATATACATTTAATAATAGAATTTAATAATGAAAAATTTAATACATTTGTTTATGTCAAAAGAATTATCTTCATATTCCAAAGCTTTTCATTTATTCTGGAAGTTTAGATGCGTCTGTGAAAATTATAATAGATTAAAAACAGATACATTTAGGAAATCCTATATCATTTTATAATAGTTAATGTCTAAAACATTCACACACTAAAGAAAGTAAAGAATAATCATAATGTAAAGACAAAAAGCAACAGCAGGACACATTCTATCCTATCTTCAAAAGTATTTTAAACCACTAATCTTGGGAAAGGCTGCTGTCTCCTGTCCTTGGAGGAAACAGAAAATTAATGTCCTTAGAATGATAAGGCCTCCACCTGTGAACACTGGAAAAAAGACCCCCAAAGTGTTCCTAGCGGTCAAAAATAGACATAACAGCTGTGGCCAGCTTGCAACGACAAGAAAAGACTGGTTCCAATAACAAGATGTGTTATTCCTTCCCATGTCAAAGATGACCCTTTCCAGATGCATGGTCTCTCCTTACTGTCTGAAGAAATGTTATCAGTTTGAAGGTTAATATTCCTTTACCCCTTTCACTCAATCATGTAATGCTAAGGCTTGAAAGCCTCAGCTTATGCATTTTCCCTAAGCCCCTAGACACCAGCTTCGCGCATTCCTAACCTGTTGTACAGTGAGGGCTGTGACCCAAGTCTGAACTTGAATAAAAGACTCTCATGTGCTGGCATTGGAGGCTGTGGTCCCTGGTGGACTCTCGGGGATATCATGAACTGGGCATAACATAATAATAATGTGGAAAGCATGTAAAGTTGATGAATGTCTGTATCCCTCATACTTCCACATCTGTCTTTTTAGAATAAGTTAAATGCTTTCTGTACTTTCCTATGTCATTTTATATAAATGAAAACATTAATATCATTAGCATTAATTTAAAAAATTCCTATTACAGTCAAGAAAACCATCTTGGTTGGTCTTAATTAAGTCAATGACATATATGAATAATATTTCAAGATAGAATTATAGAGCTGAAAATGATATTTGGTGTTTTAAGAACCCACTTATTAATTAAAGTAAAAAATTGCAGACATACCTCTTACTTTTTTCACTACTCATATCACAATCTACTAAGTACCTATTTAAAGAGGTTTATTGTTACTCATTGAAGGCATATCATGGCAGGAAAACATAGAAACTGTAACTCCATGGTTTTGATGAGAGTATATGTCAGATGCTTCACATATTTAGAATAAAAAGCAGACTCAATAGGCAGCAGGGTATTTATAAACTTCACATTCACCTTCACTCAGCCAGGTCCTACAGCAAAATGCAAGTTGATAAAGGTTCCATGGCTGTACAAAATAGCATCACAAAAAGGTGAAAATGCAGAATCCTGTGGAAGATATTTTCTATTCAAGTCATCACAGTATATGGTTGTTTGGAGCTTTTACAGAGCTAGACTTGTGAGAACTGAGAGAGATACAAGACATTGTTTTGAAGAGAAGTCAAGGAGGATACACATATTTTACTTTTGATTAGAAGGACAGTCTTAACTGAGACCACTTGGAATAGGGACCTATCACAGTTCTTAAAGCATGCAAGGAATGTCATGGAGCAGGAGTAAAACATTTCTTCCTCATACAAGGATATTGGAAAGACAAACTTGGAGTCTGTTAGCAACAGCTCTCTTATCTGATGTAAGCCTTAATTCCTCCCTCATTTCTCATCTGAGTTCATTGCTTTAAGAACTGGATTTCTCTGAAAAAGTAAAAAATATTGGTATTATGATTTTCTAGATTCATCCAGTGATTTGCACAAACTAAATAATTATCTCAAGAAATGTATTATTTGGTTGCACGGTCAATTGTCTACTTACCCTGTCAATCAGCTCATGACAAGTACAGTCAGGCTCATGTGGTAAAATGGCATTGGTTGCAGATTTGTTCCTCACTCTGTGAAAAAGGTAATTCTGGAAAATATAAAGCTTCTTTATCTTTATCTTTATCTGGAAAAGACAAATCCAGAATAAAGAAGAAGTAATTTTGACAGACAAAAGGGTGAAGAAACAATGCATAGTAAATATATCTTTAGATAACAACTATGTATATTGTTGCTTTCCTTTGTTTCTGGAAGCAAATTTTATATAACGTATGCATTTATGGAGGGACAAATATACTCCTAACTCATGCAATGAGCTCTTCTTACAAGCCAGAAACTGTGTCAAATACTTTACATGCAGCCAGTAGAACTAAGCATTAATTATTTTATTGCCTGCTTTAATCCAGAATGATGAAAGATTCAGCAACACACAGAAAAAGTTTAATTGCAGGGTGATGAGTGTTCACAGAAGGAAATAAACCTGGGTTAAGAGGCCAAGCCAGGACATTTATTGTATTATGATGCCTACAGTAACCCTGTCACAGAGTGCTTTGGATGAGTTATCTGACATTGAACACTACTTCATTTTCCACGTCAGTCAAATTGGGGAATGACAGAGTAAATTTGGAAGTGGGTAAAAGTGATAGAAAACTTATTGCTCTGTCATAGGGATAGAGTTCTGAAGCTGGTGTGAATGTGGTGCAAATCAATCCAAGTACTTGGTTGTTCCTGGCACAAGCAGAAATGTGAGCATAGGCATGCTAACTGTAAATCAGGAATTTTCTCCTGTGAATGATCTTTATCTACAGAATTAGAAAGAATTACAGAGTGAGCCCAGCTTCCTCATGAGCTTTCACAGAAGACCAAATCAATTTACCTTTTGCTGCTAACAATGACATAAAACTTCAAATCCATGCCTTTTAGATTTACCTGTAGGAAATGAAATTGGGTCATTGTAAAGAGACACAGTGAACCTGTCTTGAGCTTTACTATTGCAAAATGTCTATGGGAAGAAAGTCTTATGTTTTGTATTAAGAGAAGCTGAGATTCATTCTACCACCATTTCAGGAAACATGGAAGGAATGGTTGCTTAAGCAAGCCCATCTGTAAACAGTCTTATTTGCTGATGTAATTATCATTTCTGATGCATACTGCTTCAGTCTGCTAACCCAGGCCTATTTCTGAAAGCTTCTCACCTCCACAAAATCTAATCTAAGCCTAGAATATTTTCAGCCTCTGAGATTCACTGCAGATAAGCTTACCCTTACTTTCCCCTTCTGAACTCTGGCTGGCTGGTCAGCTTAGCTGTTCTGGCTCAAAATTCTCTTCAAGCTGACTTTCTATAGGAACCTGTATTTTAGGTACACATATCAGTACATACACATAAAATAGATAATTCTGAGATGATTCTTACTTAGGTCCTCTTTGTATGCATCAAGTGCCTATTAGGCTAGCTTGCAGTGTGCAAATGATTTTTCTTACATTTATGAAACTATCTGAAGCTACTTTCAATATTTTATTTTCATACAAATTCAAAAGTATTTTCCATATGATTATGAAGATGGATTTCTAGGTTAATTCAAAGCTCCTGAACTCTATATAAATGGAAATATGCTAATAATCTTTAGCTCTGTGTAAATAGATATACTTTTGGAAATATAACTTCTGAAGCTTTGCATTATTATGGTTTATAAGTTGGTATTTTCGCTCCTGATATTTCAGCTTTGCAGCACAATTTGACAGCAGGATAGTAGTATAATTTTTTTTTTGAATCTCATTCCTATCATTTTGTGTTAATTCACTGTGATCTCCTTAGTATATTGCATTCTTTATAATTCAGGGTTTTTCTTCTGAAATAAAAGATAAAGTTGAGTATGTAGCTTAGTATAAATACTTGCACAGTATATATAAGACTGTCCATTTACTAGTCAAACAGTCAGCCACAGTGGCAGAATGATTGAAACACCTATGGCTCTGTTGTCTGTACTAAGAACTTTTTGTTTGTTATTGTTGATACATGGTATCACCAAGAAGGGCAGTTTGGCCTCAAAATTCTGATGTGTCTATCTTGTCTTCTTAAGTAAAGTGGGATTCCATGCATTTGCATATGTATCTAGCAGTAATATTTATAATGTGGAAGTGGAAAATAAACAAATTAAACTTCCTTAGAAACCCTTTTTCCAACAAGTTGTTTACAGAAAGGGCTTCAGAAAATTCTGCTTTGTATTTTGTATAATTTTGCTACCAGCTATTATATGCAGGGGACAAACTATTTGAAGATTGAGGGTCACAACTATAAATGCTAAAGTATAATGATGATACATTTTATCTAAAAACAGAATGAGACAAATGGAATCTTGTGAGCTATGAAGTCATGAGGTATAGAGAAACAAAGGAACCAAACACAAATACCTAATTCTTAATTTGTGTATTTTTGAAGTGTTGAAATTTAATCAGGAGTTTCGCTCGCCTAAGAAGTTCACAATTTCTGAGGTTTTATCTCAGAAAGTAGGAAGAAAGGAAAGAAAGAAGGAAAGAAGGAAGAAATAAAGAAAATATGATAGCTATTGAGCAGTAAGTTTCAAATTTATACAGTTTTATATAGCAAGATGGACTAGGGTCCGGCCAAATATAATCCCCACCATGAACAACAAGGTAAATGATAAGTGAGCAATTTTTCACATGTAGTCTGGCCAGTAGATGCTGAATGTGTAAAACCTGAAAGACAGTCTTTATCTGCAAAATCATCAAGAAGTATGTCTGGAGAAAATTACAGTTATGACTGCATTTAGTAGCTGATAGTGCTGTCATAAAAAATGTAAAACCCAACCAAACAAAATACTAGTGCTCAGTTTTGACATCTGTTTCTATGACAAACGCCATGACCAAAAACAACTTAGAGGAGGAATGAGTCTATTTCAGCTGATAGGTCACAAAACATCACTATAGGAAGCGAGACAAGATCAAATAGGAACTTAAAGCCACAATAGCCATAAATAATACAAAATATCTTGGGGGTAACTCTAACAAAACAAGTGAAAGACCTGTATGACAATAACTTCAAGTCTCTCAAGAAAGAAATTGAAGAAGATCTCAGAAAATGGAGAGGTCTCTCATGCTTATGAATTGGAAGAATTAAACCTTAAAATAGCAAAAAGAAAAAGTTGATATTGACCTGATTAACAATATTTCGAATTGCACCAAATCACAGGTATGATTTCTTGGTTTCCTATTTTTCTTTTAAAAATATACATACACATATATACATATATACACATGCAGATAAGTGTGTGTATGTATCTATATACGGTATCTATTTCAGACTTACTTTGATGTAACAGCTTCTGCCTTCTAAACATTAGTTATTATCACAGATGTGAGTCACCAGGACCACTTTTTATATAAGAAATTGCTATGATCAGTTAAAATCAAATTTAAGTGTACAAACTCCAAACGGAAATTTTCCAGTTTTGAAATGAGTCAAAAAGCCTTGCATCCTTCAGTAGATGTCAGTCCACTCATCCAGCTTTCCAGTAATTCTCAGGGTTAGTTGCAGGTCTTATTTGTCACAACACTCACATATTCTTTGGACTGTAAGTGTGAGAAAGTCAGGAAACATACACAGAATATTCTACTTGTATTTGGTGTCTACAATGGAGAAATTTTAAGTCTTTGAGAAAACTTTCCCTAGAGTTAATCGGGAACTGAAAGTGAACAATATGATACATTCTTTCATATGACAAGAACACTTTTCAAGGTATCAGACATATTCCACTTGTGGACAGATCTCTAGAACTGAAGTAGAAATTTTATTGAGGTTTTATGTAACAAATATTTTATGACCTGTCAGCTGTTTTGCAATAATTATCACAGACTGCTCATTTGTCTTTTTTAAAAGAGCATATATTTGTGTAAAATTCATGAGAAATCTAATTAGGAAGGACAATTAGTTGCTTGTTTGCCATACAAGTCTATTTTAAAGTTATCCTTCCTAGAAATAAAGTAACTTCAAATTATCAATTCAAATTAGCCATCATAGAATATTTCCATTCAGCACAAATGAGTGTTGTCGTGCCAAAAGTAGCTAGAAATGTAATAAAATGTTTACAAAATACTTTTGTATAAGCTGTTTTCCAAAGACTGGAGTTTCATGTCTAATATTTTAAAAGAATGAGGAAAAACATTCTACATTAACATTGTATTTATGCCTCTACTGAAGTGTAAGGGGGAATTTTAAATGTAGAGATGAGAAACATCCAATACTTGACTAGCCAATATACATTCAATGTTAATCACTCTTCTTCTTCTAGACACATTAATATCTTAATACCAGACAAAGAATTTAACATGAACCAGGATCCCTCTCCTTGAGGACATTATTATTCTACTGGAACAAAGAACGGTTTAAAGAAATATAGTATCTAGATGAGTGCTCTAACACACATGTATATATTGTGATGGATGTAGCCAGGTACCACAATGCATGACTGTAGACTTGTTTTCTTAGAAGTTTAAATTAGGAGAATTTCTCGAGCTCACAAATTACTTATGTCACATAGGGAGGCACTTTATCAAGAAGCATGATGGCCTGAAATAGGAGAGATAGGAGTCTTCATTAGAACGTACTTAGATTTAGAGCAGTATGTTAACTCTACCTCCTTTTCAATATTGTTATTGTTATATGCGTTACATGGGAATTACAAAAATTTAAAGGTAACTATAGGAATGTTAAGGCACAAAAGATCATTATGGTATTATGTCATGAAAGATAAAGATGAGAAATATATTATTTAAGATCAACTTATTTGCAATGTGTGAGTCATTTTATCTTATTCACAGAAACCATAAATTTATAGAATAAAAAATAGATTTTAGAAAATTGATCTGGTATCACTCAATATGAACATCAACATAAGTTGTATATACATTGATAACATTGAATATTTTGCAAGTTAAGGCTCAGACATAGTTTCAAAATGCAAATTACATTCTTCTTATCTTTCTTTTCATACTTAGATTATTATGTGGACAATCAGTGGCTATCAACTGATTCATGATTAGAGCTAAATTAATTTTTTATTCAACATTTTCTTTCCAAATCAAAAAACACCCTCCATAGTTGTACTTAGGCATCTCAGATCACAGGTATTAAGTGCCATGTGATATGTATTGTCACAACAGTGCTTACTATTAAAGATAATCATTGAATATTTGTTCTAAATTTGCCTTTAAAATAAATACATCCATTTAAATCAAATACCATGAATTCTTTGAACGCTAGAAAATATGAATGACAGTGTCTTCATATGCTAAAAAAACAAAACAAAACACATTCATGTTTTTCATAATTCAATAAAAAGTTTTTTTATCACTTTCGTGTTCACCTACAAAAATTTTACTTCTAGTATTTTTCAGTGGAAACTGATTCCTTTGATCAAGGAGTCTCAGAGCAAGGAGACTCCTCTGATATCAAGCTAACATAGGAGTTGCTTGAGTAAAGGAAAGCAAGTATGTTAATTATTTTTCTCCCTGCTGTCACAAAACAGATGGCTAAAGCAACTGAAAAGGAGGAGAGATCCATTTGGCTAACAGTATACAGACAGTACAAAAGGAAACTAGTAGGTGGTGATTAAAGCACAAGCCAATATTCCCAAAATCAGCGATGGTAAAGAACTGGACCATAAGTGGGACAACTGTGTCAAACATCTGAGATTCAAGAATCATTGCAGTAAAGAGGTTAGGAAGTGTATACGAGCTAAGACTGTAGAGGTTGTCAGTAACAACAAATAATTCTGGACAGGTTGTAGCCATATACCCATGAATCATTGCCAATGTGACATTACTTGCACAGGATGGGCTTTGTCAACATTCATCATGGGTAGGGTGAGTGCCATGAGGCTTACCCCTCCCAAAGGATTTGAATGCTTGCTCAGGAATAGGTATCACTTCCTTTAATGGTACAGCCACTAATAAAATCGCCTTCTCCCAATAAATAACTTCCTACTTACACTTGGGAAGAAACTTTAACTCAGCATGTCACACATTTCAGAAGACATGAAGGTAGGAGGGAATAGTGATGTGATTTCATCAAGAGAGAGAAAGAAGTAATAGAGAGGGCAATGGTGGTAGAAACTAAAGTTTGCTATATAAAGTCTGAAACTGTCAAAAAATAATAAACAAAACAATTAGTGGGAAGGAACACTGTTTTTCATATAAAGGGCATGAACTAGTTGCTGATGCAGCCAGACAGGCTGGCATGGACATTATGTTATGTGCAGAGGAAATGGATACTTGAAGCTGACTGAAGGACCAGTCCTATATGTAAGGGATGTGGACACATAGAAGTTTTCAGTAAGGAAGAAGCATCCCAGAAAGTTTCCTTCCAGTCACTTAGATCCCCAACATGCCTGCCCTTGTCTGAGACTCATCATCTTAAAGAATCAGCAGCCCCTTCTAACCTCATTATTTCTCCTGGACTTTAGAGCTAGGGGTTTCTCATATTCTGATTTGATAGGAACCACCCAATAAGCTGTTTGCTCTCTAATCCTTCCCATCCAAACCCCAGCTGGGTAAGTGGAGACACTGGTTGCAGGAGGTCCTGGGCATCCTTGCAGCTGAGAGATTGAGATCATAACACATAGCTTGTCATGAGTTATCTTTAGCTCCCACATTCAGAGAGCACTGAACTCTGTGGAAGTGTAGGGGGTATCTGCAGGGTAGAGGGGGAAGGCACAGATATCCAACTGGTTTCAGGAGGCCATGGTTGATTGTGAAGAATACTTTAAGTCCAGCGTATAATACTGTTATCAAGAACATCACACATTCCTTAAGAAACATCCTTCCCTGGTCTTTGCTGGGCTCAGACTTCACTGTGACAAATTACAGGAAGGGAGATCATAGACAGGAACAGCTTTGGGGATAGCACACTACTCCAGTTGTTCGAGACCCACATGAAGACAAACCTGTACATCTGCTACATAAATTAAATGAAATCAATTTTTTAAAAAAAGAAAATTAGTTGAGCAAACTACAGAGAACAAGCCAGTAAATACCATCCCTTCACCATTTCTTCCTCAGTTTCTGCCTCCAGATTCCTGCCTTAAATTCTTGCTATGGTTTCCCCAGGTTAACAACCTATAATCCAAATAAATCCTTTTCTCTCTCAAGTTGTTTTTGAATGGAATGTTTTATCATACCAGAAGGTAACAAATTAAGATTACATCTTAAAAATGAACCAGATATGCAAATATCTAGTATCTCTTAATCTGTAACTCCTAAACTATCCAGAAAATGGCCACTCTTATACTAAGCAGCAACTTTAACCTTAAGGATTGATTTCCTGATGTCAATGTACATGAAGAGAACTGAAGTTCCTCAGAGGAGGAGCTGATGGTAAGTGTGAAGGTTGTGGTATGTAGAAGGAGTCCCAGGACTCATTTTCTTGAAAGCAAATTCCAAAAACTTGTGAGATTCTGTGAAAAATGAGAACAGAACTTGTCTCCTGTCCTGCAGATTCTTTTAGCTGAGGAGTAATTAGGCACAGTGAAACTATCAGAGCTATCAACTGAACTGTCGACTGAGGAACCAAAATGTGACACTATCACTTTTTCCCAAAGGAAACATATCTATGTAATTAAATTGTTTTATTAACACTTTAATCTGCTGGGCAACTTTATAAGTCATATGAAATATTTTACATATAGAGATAGAGAAAACTGATAATATTTTAATCTTAGCAAGGTGTTAGATGTTAGAAAATTGATGGTTTTAATGTTTCAAAGCTATGCAATTGATCTTCAATCCCATTCACTAAGACCCAGTCACTGGAACTATCTGTACTTTCGTGGGGGGGGGGGACTGAGAGAGAAGCTGATTTCTGATCCCCAGAACTCACATAAAGGCTGAATTCTGAGGCATCTATTAGTATCCCCAGATCTAAGGGAGCACAGACAAATAGAATCAGGAATCTTGTGGCCAACTGTAGCTGAAATTGTAAGCTCCAGTTTCAGTCAGAGACTTCATCTCAAAACCAGTAAGGTAAAGAATGGTAGAGCAAGACACCAGAAAATTTCTTAAACCTCCATATAAGCATGACTTGTCATCTATGTGTGCATCCCTAACCCCACAGCACACACACGGTACGTAAACTCTGTGGATATGATTCAGATACAGATCATTTTAATATCTTTATCATTGAATATATATTTTAATTTGAGTCTAAGAACTACCATGGCTGAAAATATTTCCATGTAGTAATAAGGATATTTGGTCCCACGCTTAGTCCATCAGCATGTGATCTGGGAGTCCTGCTATTTAAGGATATGATACAGTATTTTGTGATGACTAAAGCCTGCTAACCTGCTTCCCTCTGAGCACCTGCTGCATTATATGGTAAGGCTGGAGGAAAATTAACTTCTTGGTGCCTTTTGAGAACCATTTCTGTCTATACTTTCTTAGAGCATTTCAAGCACAAAAGGGTGCATTATAGATTTCCATTGTTAAATATAAAATATGATCTTTCAGTATCTGAAATGCTTTAGAACATATCTCATTAATGTTTTCAAATCCTTGGAGTGTATTTGTTGTATAAATTATTTTGCTGATACGAGTCCGGTATGTGCTGTGGTGGAGATGGCGGCACGTTCCAAAACCACACCAAGCCAAACAGTTCCACGTGAGGGGTTTATTTGGGGGGACAAGGTAGCAGCGAGGAGAGAGAAGGGAAGAAGGGGGAGAAAAGAGGAGAGAGAGGGGGAGAGAGATCCTCCAATATATATGGAAAGTGACGTGGCATGACGTAGCCACAGGTAAAGGTGGGCGGTGGGTCAAGGTGAATTCTGGGAATATGGTGGCCGTTGCCTTAGCAACAGGTGGGCTGGTCACACTGTCGCCTGGATGACATCACCTGTGTGCGACATCATCAGTTTGGCGCTCCTGATGCCAACAGTATTGCCTATGCAAAATCTTGGTTATTTGTTTACTAGAGGTTTTAAAATGCAAACTTCTGTTTTTAAATGAATGTTAATGAAACATGTTTTTTATTGCTTTGAATCTAAAGAATGTCTGCTCCTATAGCATTTAAGTTTGTTTTCTGGCTTACAAAAGATATGTAAGTTTATGTACAGAAACAAAATATTGGAAGTATAAGAAAAGAATATGATGAGCAGATATGCAAATAAAATTGCAAACTTTTGGACAATAAAATGGTTCATGATCAATATAATGAAGGTAATGAGAAGACTTAAGTCACTTATATAAACATGTAAGGATTATATGTAGGTACATGTGAGTAGAATGTCAGAAAGGAGAATTTAAATTTCTGTAAGATCTGGCATCACACTTTACACTGAGGAATAAATCCAGACACCCATATTCTGTGAGGATTGTTGTTCAAGAATGTGACTTGAAGACTTCTATGTGGTCTACAGCCATCTTCTTTCTAAAGAGGAACTGAGTAAGTGAGGCTGTAAATATGAGAAGCTAAGATACTTATTATCTGGTTCTTTACAGAAACAGTTTACACATCCCTTTACTGAAGTAAAGTTGTGGATTAGACTTTGGTAACTACGGAAATATAAAAGCATGATTTGTAAAGTTAATTTTCTGTAACATACAAACCCAGGTCCTTAGAAGTAACTTAGCTTTCCAGAGGAGTGAAGCCTCACTATAGTTCCTTCTGCTTCTCATTACTTGACCCTGGGTCATAGCGTAAGCAGCTCACATTCTTGCACTTTTCCTGGAAAGCCCTATCTTCTCGGAGAAAGCTTCATATTCTCAGATGCTTCCTTAGAATGGGAGGATGTAATGGCAAAAAGTTGTGGAAGATATAGTACAGAAAACTTTACAGTAAGAGTAGGTAGTAGGGTTTTTGTCAGAAGACACATTATCAGAAGAATGAACAATGTAGGACTCACTGAAAAACCTCCTAGGCACTTGGGATTGTGTGGTGTGGAGCGTCTCCAGTTGTCTGGAACCTGGTCCTGGGGGCATCTAGAGCAGTGAGAATACTGGGTTGGTGTGTGAGAGGTAGAAAAAGGGGCGGTGAAATCTAAGGTCTTGGAATGGATGGCACACTTTGATGCAGACTTCTTTATTAATAAGGATTGTGTTTTGGTTTTGTGTCCAATTTCACTATGATCTCAGACTTGGTTGAACCACTGTGTTGAAGATGGGGCAGCTGATTAAACAAGTTCACACCTCTGTGCACAGGAAGCAGTGGTAATTGTCTCATTAGGACCTGGGGTGAAGAGTTATAGATTCTCAAACCAGGGAACAGAATTAGAGAAATCAGTGTCAAAGCAATTAGGACCCAAATGTTGTGGGCATGAGAGCAGAGAAAAAAACCTGTTTCACAGCTACTGTATTTGTTCGGGTTCCCAGAGGAACAAAAGTGATAGGATGGACACATTGAAAGTTGATGCACTAGGGTGACTCACAGGTGCATTCTGGTTAGTCCCACACCATCTCTCACATTGGACAGGTGGAGAACTTGGTTCCTACTCACTTCAGGAGGGTGAAAGCCTCAGCAGTCACAGTCTAATTGTTGAAGGCCTGGAAGATTCCTGGGTTGTCACTGCTATTTAGTCTCCTTTGAAGGTTGAAAAAGTTGAGTTTGTTATTAGCGAAGGAGAGAAACAGCAGTGGAAGAAACAAAGACAGATGAACTCTTAGCAAGAGATGAACAGGGTAGATGAACTTGCCAGCATGATGCAAAGTAGATTTAAAGGAAAGCAGGTAAAACACAAAACTCTCATGAACCTTGCATTTATCTGGCTGCCAGCAAAGGCGCTATCACATATTGAGTGGGTCCTCCCACTTCATTTAACACAATTATGAATATCATTCAGCAGTGGGCCTAGAAGGTTGTTCCTTAGATAATTACAAACCTAGTCTGCTTGACAACCAAAATCAACCATCACAGCCACAAGTGGAGTATATTAAAGTAGTGAAAATGAGGTTTATGATAAATCGTATTACCATAATGTGAAATGGAAAACCTGAAAATCCCAGGGGAATGCTTAGAGTGTTCTTGTCAATGATTAAAGACATAAAGCCAAGAAAGGGGGGAAAACTGTACCAGTAAACATTTCCGTAAGAAAGCTGTACTTAGATGAGAACCATCTTGTAGAGAAATTAGAAAGACCAGGAGAGAATACAGAATAGAGTAAAGTAATTAATGGTGACCTGGTCTTAATTTGTGTTTATGAATTAAGCAAAATAAATCAAGATCAGGAGAAAACAAAAGATAAAAATGAAGGCACTGATGTGTTCTTGTTTCTGAATGGTCACAGTGATTTTCTTACCTGATACTTCCATTGAATGAGCAATTTGTTTCCAAGTCAGAAAAATATTAGCCCAAGTGTTAATTATATTTACATTTTTACAGCCCAATAAAGTATTAGCTTGCAAATCAATTCTTAACCTGAAAATATATGGTAAAACAAATTTTCTGAACTCCTCATCTCTCGTAAACCCATTAAAACACTGAATAGGACTGTGATGCATGACTACCTCTCATTTTCTGCTTCACTGAAATAAACAACATGTCAAAATTACATGTGCTTCTGATCTCTGTTTGAATATAATTAAAATTAACTCTATAAAATAAATTTATGATAGCTTTTCCCCATATCAATTAAATTGTCATAGCCTAGCATACACACACACACACACACATACACACACACACACACACACACACACACACACACACACACACACACAGACATATACCTCTCTTTATCAAAGGTACATTGATATTCACAGTATCATATTCAGGTAAAATAAACTGCTACCTAATTTATAACTGTATACATAATTAGAGTTTAGGATAAGGAACAGTATTTTTCAATGAAGAAAAAGAGTTTGTCATATGAAAAGAACTAGCTACTGGTCAGAATCCAAGTAATATTGGCACATTACATTGTACATTTTCATATGTTTGTTCTACCAAACTCTTAAATGGGCAGATGAAAATAATAGTGTCATACTTATGAAATGTGGAGAGAAAGCAAAAAGAAGATTATGGAATCTGGAGAAAAGAAGAATACTTAGTGGCATGACAGGTGCCAATAGGAGGTGAGTTTTATACAAAGACTCCATGGATGCTCCAGGAGTTGAGATATCATGGCATCAGCACATTTGAAGACAGGGTTGAAAAGAGAGAGTAGGGCAAGTCTAAGGAGTTCTAACCACCAGATCCTATGTCTTCAGGGAAGACAGAGATCTGACCTTCCATTTCAGTTCATTAAACAAATGGAGGCTTATGATCTGGGGCAAGTTAAGGCCTCTAAACAAACACCTGTAAGAACAGGTTTATTGGAAGCTAGAAAGATGGACAAGTAGGCAAGAGCTTTGACTGTTCTAGAGGATCCAGGTTCTATTTTGGGCACCCATGGGGTGATTTACCATGTCTTTAACTCCAGTTCCAGGAAATCTGATGACCTCTACTTACCTCAGTGGACACCAAGCACATACATGGTTTACAAACATACATGAAGGTCAAATACCCATGCACATAAAACAGGGCAGGGAAGGGTTTGCAAAAAAACAAAAAAACAAACAAACAACAACAACAAAAAAAACCCTAAGAAGTAGAACTTAACAGTGTGTCCAAAGCTTATATTACATTTTATTCTGAAACTCTCCAAAATAATTATTACAGTCATTGTTCCATGTAGTGAGTTAAGTTTAATCAGAAAATGATATTACAGAAAAAAATAAGGAACTTGGAAAGCCACTTATAAATCTAATGACTGTGAGTTAATGCTAACAAACAGTCAAAGTGGCTCTTTACTTTTATGGGGTCAGAGGGCTCTTCTGTTATTTATGTCCTCCCCAGCATGCAGGTTCATTAACTAAACATAAGCAACATTTTATACAGTTTGTAATTAAGCTATTCATTCTGCAAAGCATTGTGACTAACTAGAAGGAACACATACCTAAGCTATGAAAGGTCTCAGAGGGTCCATCAAGGTCATACATGATTGGTGAAGAATTGATGCAGAACGCAGGAGTCAAATGACTGAGGAGTATGAGTAACTGTCTGAAAGCCACTGAGAATGGAGTCAAAGTGTGGATTGAAGATGGAATGACGATTTAGTTTACTTCATAGTGACTGACTCTGCTCCTGTGAGCCTTTGAAGATTGTAAATCAATTCCACACCAGACCTAGAGATTAATTAGTATCTCAGGAAAATTACTGAAATTTGCATAGTTTTAATAAAAACCATCACCACCTTTAATTTGAAGTAATTTATCTAGATAATTCTTTTTTATTGGAGATTAAATATGAGGAAGACCTCTAGAGAAAGGGTTTTAGGAAGGAATAATCCATTTTAAATAAGTTTAACATAAGGCAACAACCACATGGATCTCACATGCTACTAATTCCTTCAGAAGTTGTAACTAAGTCTTTGATCTATTCAGAAACATGATCATCAGTCTGCTTACTTTGTATTGATTTTAAAACCAAAGACAATTTGAATCATTTATTCACTTTGACTTTTTTTTCTTTTGAGATTTGAGAAGTATGGGAATACTATTCTGACTAATGAGAAAAAATTAGGTTATTATGAGGCAATATTTGAAAATGTAAGATAATTCAAGCTTGAAATTAGTTAATTAAACATAAGTAACATTTTATACACTGTTGGCAATTAAGCTATTTATTCTGAGAAAGCATAGTGATTAATTAGAAGGCACACATACCTAAAATTCATAAATTTTCAGATTGTATTTTTAAAAATTTAAGTGTGTGTGTGTCTGTGTGTGTGTGTGTATGTGTGTGTGTGTGTATGTGTGTATGTGTGTGTGTACATGTATATAGGCAGGTACTTGTGGAGGCCAGAAAGGGGTGTTATATCTCCTATATCTGGAGTTATAAAGAAAGCTGTGACTTGCTGGGAAGTGAGTTTGAATCTTTTGGAAGAACAGTACATGTTATTAAATGCTGAGCTACTTATATAGTCCAATATGTTACTTACTGATCATTGAACAACAAAAACCGATACTCAGATGTGGTGATGCACACAAGAGAATCCCACAGCACTTCACTTAATAACCCCTCAGGATTTACTTGATCTACACTGGTCATAATGCCAGTCATGCTTCCAAATGTTCTAGAAAATGGAATAAAGTGGGAAGTGACACACAAAGAGAGAGGGAGAGAGAGAAGAGACAGAGACAGAGAGAGACAGAGACAGAGACAGACACAGTGACAGACAGAGACAGAGACAGACAGAGACAGAGACAGAAAGACAGAGATAGAGAGACACAGAGAGAGACAGAGAGAGACAGAGATAGAGAGAGAGAGACAAAGACAGACAGAGAGAGACAGAGATAGAGAGACACGGAGAGAAACAGAGAGAGAAAGAGAGAGACAGAGAGAGGCAGAGAAGAGAAAACAACTTTAAGATGCAGTTTTTAAATCCAGAAGGCAAACAAAGCACCTTTCCCATCTTGGGTCTCACTAGGAGGCAACAATAAGTGTTTAACTATTGTAGTTTCATGGAATTGAAGTCTTCATAGTAAAAGAGGAAAAGCACATGCCACTTTGTGAGAATGATAGAGTAGTGTATGTGAAAAAATTAACTTTCTTTTTTTTAAATTTTTGATACTTTATTTACATTTCAAATGTTTTCCCCTTATAGAGGCAGGGGGAGGGAGGATGGGATAGGGAGTTTCCAAAGCGGAGGCCTGGAAAGGGGAAATATTAATTTTCAAAGTTAATCAGTGTGATGAATAATCTTGGTTTTCAACTTGCCATAACTGGGAAGAGAAAACCTCAACGGACAAATTTTCTTCATGATCTTGGCCCATGTGTGACATTTTGTTGACTGCTAATGAATAGTAGTGGACCAAGACCACTGTGGACAGTGCCATTCTTGCACAGGTGGGCATGAACTGTAAAGGAAACAAGCCACTAAGCAGTATTTTTGTGATGTTTAATGCAAGACAGGAAATAGTCTTGTACTTTCACATCAGGCTCGTCATCTTACAGGAAAATGACACTAAAACTCCCATAAGTTTAAGATGTAGATGATCAGCAGCTTAAATGGGGAGAGTTAAAATCCACATTATGTGTAACAACATGTAACAGCATGGATATCTATTAAAAATAATTGTGTTTCTTACCTGATTCTTACTAAAACACCTTTATATTTGTTTTGGCTCTAATCTACAATGTGTCTGGAAGGCTCCCATTAATGCTTAGTTTCAGCTGTGTAGAAGGTGGTGAAAGTTTAGGGAGTGAGGCTTGTTGCAGGAAGTAAGCAAGTAGGTAATTAGGCCTGGCACTTCTCTCACTCTCTTTGTTTCCTAAACACCTCAAGAGAGCAGTCCCTTCTCCAGGCTCTCACCGTCCAGTCTGGATATCTCTAGCCCACAGAATGGGATGTTGCTTTAAGATATCTGAAGCTGTAAGTTCAAATAAACCTTTCCTAGAACTGAAAAGATGGCTCAGAGGACCCACAGTGATTCCTAGCACCCACAATTGTCCTAACTATAGTTACAAGGGATCCAATGTGATTTTCATTTCATAATTTATTATTTAAAATTATTTATTTGATTTTATGAGAGAAGTGCTTTGCTTGCTTTTGTGTCTATGCAATGTGTGTGTGTGTGTGTGTGTGTGTGTGTGTGTGTGTGTGTGTGTGTGTGTAGCACTTGGAGGTTAAAAGAGGGCACCAGATACCCTAAATTACTCTTTTACTGCTGTGGCCAAATGTATAAAGGCCTAGGGCGTTTGCATCAACACAGAATAAGTATGTATACTTATACTAGTTAAAGCTATTGTTGCAAATGAGTTGGACCACATTTATTCCTTAAACAAATCAATGACCATGACTGACTTCCACAGTTACTTTCCCTTGAGAGTGTAGTTCACAGCAGCTTGGTGAGTAGATTTACAGTTATGTGTTCTTTTCCCTCTCTTAGGTGTGAGAAGAGAACTCTAATAGCTAAACTACTATAGTGAGCAATTCCTCAGTTCATTGCATACACCAAGCTTATACTTGCTCAGAGAGTCTCAGACTATCCTTTCTGGAGATTCAAATAAAATATCCAATGTCCAGGACTGAAGATGGCAGGGTTCAGAATTTGCAGGGTGATCCTTTCTTAGTCAGCATGAAGAGTTTAATTTGTGAATGTATGGTTTATTCATGGCGATAAAGTCCTAGACATATCTTGGAAGAGAAAATATGCTTTTTCCTTTGGGATTCTTTTTATGTTTTGAAATTAAATATAATTATAACAATTATCTTATTCCCTTTCTTCCCTCCAATCTCTTCCGGGTTTTCCATCTCAAATTCATGCTATCTTTTTTCCTTATTTGATATATATATATATATATATATATATATATATATACACACACACACACACACACACACACACACACACACACACACATATATATATATATATATACACATACATATATATATATATATATACACACACCTCACTTGTTTAATCTATTTAGTGTCACTTATATGTATATGAGTTCAAGGCTGACCAATTTGTATCAGACATTAGGAGATCATTCTTGGGGAAGGCTATTCCTCCCACTGTCAGCATTCTTCAGTTCCCTGCAGTTCTTTGTTTAGATGTATGACCCCATTATACTTCCCTCTTTTATATTAGCAGGTCTACTTGTACAGTCCTTGTTTTGGGTATTGTTTAGCAAGCCATATTGCTGAGGGTCTGGATGAACCTTCTGCATCATTTCTAAGATTCATAATATTACAGCTGGCTTTCTGATTCTGGCTCTTAAAATATTTTTGACCCCTCTTCTGTGATGTTTCTTGAGGGTTACATAAAAGAGTTGTATTTTAAATGTCCTCATTAGAGCTGAGCACAATGCAATTGTTAGTTTTCTGCATCTTCATCAGTTCTGGTTTTATGCAATGTTCTCTGTTACCATGATAAATTATTTTGATGGGCTACATTTACAATTGTATGTAAGAAAACATATTTAGGATGCAGTTATGAATTATGCTTCTTTAGTAAATTGGTGGTTATAGATTCTTTATAGATCTATGACTTTACTAACTCCCAGTAGTTGCCTGCATTTCTAGTAACAGGCATATTTTCCCTTCTTACTCCCATGAGAGGGAGTAAGAGGAGCAATACTCTCAGCAGGACTCATCCAGAATCCTAGGGACACAGGGACTGAGGAACAGTCAGGGGAAGGAGCCTTCTGGTTTGTATCTGTGTCTTGAGGCATCTGCCTAGGCCACCAGGGCTTCAGAGCCAAATAGTGCCAGGGGAAAGCTACATTCCCAGGAGTGTGAGCAAGCCTGGCTGCTGAGAGGGACCCACCTGGAATTCCCGGAACATGGGGACTGAGGAGTGGTCTTCTGGTTTCTTTTGGTGCCTGGGGAGCAGATCCTGTGACACAGGGCTCCATACTCAAATAGTGCCAGGAGAGAGCTGGTATCCCAGGAGTGCGGACACACCTTCAAGCACAGGTAAGACCACCACTTCTGTTAAAATTCATTGGATCAAGAGGGACCCTTGCAGAGCCATTAGGACACAGGAACCAAGGGACAGCTGGGGGCTAGATCTTTCTGGTTTCTGTCTGCACCCCAGAGTTGACCCTGTACCACAGCTCTCCAAAACCAAAATCCTCTCAGAGTGAACTGGTCTTCAAGAAGTATTGACACTGAGGCTTGCAGGAAGTACAAGCCACAGTCAGAGAAAGTAAGACCAGCTAACACCAGAGATAACCAGATGGTGAAAAGCAAGGGCAAGAACATAAGGAACAGAAACCAAGGCTACTTGGCATCATCAGAACCGAACTCTCCCAACACAGCAAGCTCTGGATACATCAACACACCAGAAAAGCAAGACTCAGATTTAAAAATCCCATCTCATGATGATGATAGAAGTTTTTAAGATGGGAATAAATACCTCCCTCAAAGAAATACAAGAGAACACAGGTAAAAAAACTAGAAGTCCTTAAAGAGAAAACACAAAAATCCTTTTAAAAATTACAGGAAAACAATCAAATGGGCAGAATTACAGGAAAACACAATCAAATAGACAAAGGAAATGAACAAAGCCATCCAGGAACTAAAAATAGAAATAGAAACAAAAAAGAAATCACAAAGGGAGACAACCCTGGATTTAGAAAACCTAGGAAAGAGATTAGAAGTCATAGATGCAAGCATCATCAAAAGAATACAAGAGATAGAAGAGAGAATCTCAGGTGCAGAAGATACCATAGAAAACATTGTCACAACAGTAAAAGAAAACGCAAAGTGCAAAAAGCTCCTAACCCAAAATATCCAGGATATCCAGGATACAATGAGAAGACAGAACCTGAGGATAATAAGTATAGAAGAGAGTGAAGATCTCCAACTTAAATGACCAGTAAATATCTTCAACAAAATTATAGAAGAAAACCTCCCTAACCCAAAGAAAGAGATGAACATAAATACACAAGAAGCCTACAGTACTCCAAATAGATTGGACCAGAAAAGAAATTCCTCCTACTACATTAGAGTCAAAACACCAAATACACAAAATAAGGAGAGAATATTAAAAGCAGTAAGGGAAAAAAGGTCAAGTAACATATAAAGGCAGACCTAGCAGAATTACACCAGACTTCTCACTAGAGACTATGAAAGCTAGATGATCCTGGGCAGATATCATACAGAACCTAAGAGAACACAAATGCCAGCCCAGGCTGCTATACCGAGCAAAACTCTCAATTATCATAGATGATGAAACCAAAATGTTCTATGACAAAACCAACTTTGCACAGTATGTTTCCACAAACCCAGCCCTACAAAGAATAATAGATGGAAAACTCCAACTCCAGGGGGGAAACTACACCCCAGAAAAAGCAAGAAATTAATCTTTCAACAAACTAAAAAGAAGAAGACACAAACATAAAAACAACACTGAAAATGACAGGAAGCAACAATCACTATTCCTTAATATCTCTTAACATCAATGGACTCAATTCCCCAATAAAAAGACATAGACTGACAGATTGGACCCAGCATTTTGCTGCATTCAGGAAACACACCTCCATGTTAAAGACAAACACTACCTCAGAGTAAAGGGCTGGAAAATAATTTTCCAGGAAATTGGTCCCAAGAAACAGGATGGAGTAGCCATTCTAATACTGGGTAAAATCAACTTTCAACCAAAAGTCATCAAAAAATATAAAGAAGGACACTTCATACTCATCAAAGGAAATATCTACCAAGAAGAACTCTCAATTCTGAACATCTATGCCACAAATGCAAAGGCAACCACATTCATAAAAGAAACTTTATCAAAGCTCAAAGCACACATTGCACCTCACACAATAATAGTGGTAGATTTCAACACCCACTCTCATCAATGGACAGATCTTGGAAACACAAACTAAACAGAGACACAGTGAAACTAACAGATGTTATGGACCAAATGAATTTAACAGATATCTATAGAACATTTCATCCTAAATCAAAAGAATATGCCCTCTTCTCAGCACCTCATGGTACCTTCTCCAAAATTGACCATATAATTGGTCACAAAACAAACTTCAACAGATATAAGAAGATTGAAATAATTCCATACCTCTTTTCAGATCACTACAGATTAAAGTTGGTCTTCAATGGCAACAACAAAAACAGAAAGCCCACATACACATGGAAGCTGAACAATGCTCTACTCAATGATAACTTGGTCAAGGAAGAAATAAAGAATATAATTAAAGACTTCCTAGAATTTAATGAAAATGAAAGTACAACATACCCAAATCTATGGGACACAATGAAAGCAGTGTTAAGAGGAAATCTCATATCTCTGAATCCTTCCAAAAAGAAACTGGATAGAGCATATACTAGCAGGTTAACAGCATACCTGAAAGCTCTAGAACAAAAAGAAGCTCATACACCCAAGAGGAGTAGAAGGCAAGAAATAATCAAATTTAGGGCTCAAATCAACCAAGTAGAAACTAAAAGGACTATACAAACAATCAACAAAACAAGGAGCTGGTTATTTAAAAAAATCAAAAAGACAGATAAACCCTTATCCAGACTAACCAGAGGGCACAGAGAAAGTAATCAAATTAACAAAATTAGAAATGAAAAGGGAGATATAACAACAGGATCTGAGGAAATTCAAAAAATCATCAGATCCTACTACAAAAGCCTATACTCAACAAAATTGGAAAATCTGGAAGAAATGGACAAGTTTCTAGAAAGATGCCAAATACCAAAGTTAAGTCAGGATCAGATAAACCATGTAAACAGTTCCATAACACCTAAAGAAATAGAAGCTGTCATTAAAAGTGTCCCAAACAAAGAAAGCCCAGGAACAGATGGGTTCAGTGCAGAATTCTACCAGATCTTCAAAGAAGACCAAATACGAATACTCTTCAATCTATTCCACAAAATAGAAATAGAAGGAACCTTACCCAATTCATTCTATGATGCCACAGTTACACTGATACCAAAACCTCACAAAGACTGAACAATAAAAGAAAACTGCAGACCAATTTCCCTTATGAATATCAATGCAAAAATACTCAATAAAATTCTCTCAAACCGAATCCAAGAACACATCAAAATGATCATTCATCATGATCAAGTAGGCTTCATCCCAGGGATGCAAGGTGGTCAATACCCAGAAATCCATCAATGTAATCCACTACATAAACAAACTCAAAGAAAAAACCACATGGTCATTTCACTAGATGATGAAAAAAGCATTTGACAAAATTCAGCATCCCTTCATGATAAAAGACTTGGAAAGATCAGGAACTCAAGGACCACACCTAAACATAGTAAAAGCAATATACAGCAAACCAGTGGCTAACATCAAACTAAATGGAGAGAAACTTTGTGCACCGCACTAAAATCAGGGACTAGACAAGGTTGTCCTCTCTTTCCCTATGTATTCAATATAGTACTTGAAGTTCTAGCTAGAGCAATTAGACAACAAAAGGAAGTTAAAGGGATACAAATTGGAAAGGAAGAAATCAAAATATCACTATTTGCAGATGATATGATGGTATACTTAAGTAACCAGAAAAATTCCACCAGAGATCTGCTACAGCTGATAAACAACTTCAGCAAAGTGCCCATATACAAAATGAACTCAAGAAAATCAGTAGCCTTCGTATACTCGAAGGAAAAACAGGCTGAAAACGAAAATAGGGAAATGACACTCTTCACAATTTCCACAAACAATATAAAGTATCTTGGTGTGACTCTAACCAAACAAGTGAAAGATCTGTATTGCAGGAACTTCATGCCTCTGAAGAAAGAAATTGAAGAAGACCTCAGAAAATGGAAAGATCTCCCATGCTCATGGTTTGGCAGGATTAATATAGTTAAAATGGCCATCCTGCCGAAAGCAATCCCCATCAAAATTCCAACCCAATTCTTCATAGACTTAGAAAGAGCAATTTTCAAATTCATATGGAGTAACAAAAAATCCAGGATAGCAAAAACTATTCTCAACAAAAAAAGGACTTCTGGGGTAATCAGCATCCATGACCTCAAGCTGTACTACAGAGCAGTAGCGATAAAAACTGCATGGTATTGGTACAGCGACAGGCAGGTAGATCAATGGAATAGAATTGAAGACCCAGAAATGAACCCACACCCTTATGATCACTTGATCTTTGACAAAGGAGCTCAAACCATCCAGTGGAAAACAGACAACATTTTCAACAAATGGTGCAGGTTAAACTGGTGGTCTACATGTAGAAGAATGCAAATTGATCTATTCCTATCTCCCTTTACAAAGCTCAAGTCCAAGTGAATCAAGGACCTCCACATAAAACCAGATACACTGAATCTAATAGAAGAGAAAGTGGGGAAAATTCTTGAACACATGGGCACAGGGGAAAAGTTCCTGAACAGAACACCAATGATTATGCTCTAAGATCAAGAATTGACAAATGGGACCTCATGAAATTGCAAAGCTTCTGTAAGGCAAAGGACACTGTCAATAGGACAAAATGGTAACCAACAGATTGGGAAAAGATCTTTACCAATCCTACATCTGATAGAGGGCTAATATACAATATATACAAAGAACTCAAGAAGTGAGACACCAGAGAACCAAATAACCCTATCAAAAAATAGGGAACAGAGCTAAACAGAGATTTCTCAACTGAAGAAATTCGCAGGGCTGAGAAGCACCTAAAGAAATGTTCAACATCCTTAGTCATCAGGGAAATGCAAATCAAAACAATACTGAGATTCCACCTCACACCAGTCAGAATGGGTAAGATCAAAAACTCAGGTGACAGCAGATGCTGGTGAGGATGTGGAGAAAGAGGAACACTCTCCATTGCTGGTGGTATTGCAAGCTGATACAACCTCTCTGGAAATCAGTTTGGCGGACCCTCAGAAAAATGAACATAATACTACCTGAGGACCCTGCTATACCTCTCCTGGGCATATACCCAGAAGATACTCCAACATGTAATAAGGACATATGTTCCACTGTGTTCATAGCAGCCATATTTATAATAGTCAGAAGCTGGAAACAACCCAGATGTCCCTCAACAGAGGAATGGATACAGAAAATGTGGTACATTTACACAGTGGAAAACTACTCATCTATTAAAAACAATGACTTCATGAAATTCGCAGAAAAATGGATGGAACTTGAAAATACCATCCTGAGTGAAATAATGCAGTCACAAAAGAATGAACATGGTAACAACCACTGATAAGTGGTTATTAGCCCAAAGTTCAGAATACCCAAGATTGACTTCACAGAGACCATTGGGCCAGATGAAGGAGTTGGAGAAGGGACTGAAGGAGATGAGCACATTTGAAACCCCATGGAAGGAGCAACAGTTTCAACTGCCCTGACCTGGCGATGCTCCAGGAAACTGGATCACCTATCAAACACACGGAGGGACCCATGGTTGTGGCCACATATGTGGCAGAGGATATTGTTAGCCATCAGGGGGAGGAGAGGCCCTTGGCCCTGAGGGTGTTTGATTCCTCAGTATAGGGGAATGCCAAGAAGGGAAGATGAGAGTGGGTGTGTGGGTGGGTGGGTGAATACCCTCACAGAGGCAGGGAGAGTGGGGAGGGGGAAGGGAGGTTCCAAAAAGGAGATCTGGAAAGGGGGGGACATTTTAAATGTAAATAAAAAATCAAAAAATATTTTCTACCAATCACTAATTTTGGCCAATGTCAGAATGTTTGGTAATTAAATTTTAGTCATTCTTTCATGTAATATCTTCACACAATTTATTAAATAAATATTGCTTATTAACAGAGGTTGTAAATTTCTCTAGCGACTATCCATGTTAAAAAATTCTCTTATATATAAAATACTTTGAGACTCAGCAAGCCATGCTTATTTAGAAATTATTTAAAACCTTTCTTGTTTTTATTTTTATATTTTATATTAAAAATTAAAAATTTGTATAGTTTCATAAAATCTGCATAACTTCCTGGAAATCAAGCCTTACTTGGAGATGTTCAGGTGAAGACAGTGGACGCATCGATTCTCCAGAATACTTTCACAGTACTTTTTTTTTCCTCCTTCCTGTAGTTTTGCATCCAGCTCATTCATAGTAACAAAATACTAGGATCAGTCAATAACTGCAGTGCATTCAATAATGCAAAAAGAGCACCACTGTGTTTAATAAGCCTATCCATTGCTTTTCTGTAGTTTGAAATTTCACACATTGAAATTCTGATATTGTACCAAAGTCTATTCAATAACTATAAATAAAGCAAAGCATTTGACATATTGATGTGAACACACCTGCTATTTTCTTTTTTGAGGATAAGTTTCTATGTTAGAGAAGGTGAATGTAGTGGGGTTGGAAAGAGAATGGTGGGAGACATGCAGAAAGTATTGGACAGATAAATCTACTTTCCTAAGGTGTAGCCAGACATAGTAGCATATGCCTTTAGTCCCAACATTCAGGAGACTGAGTCAGGAGAGCTACACATCTGAAGTCAACATGGAATACACACTGAATTTATATCCAGATAAAGCTTACCCCAGAACAAGTGAGCAAATGACATCCCCTTTAAAAAAACAAAAACAAAACCCAAAAAAACCCTATTTCTAGATGCTGTAATATTTTTTAACAAGATGAACATAATAATAAGTTGAGTACCACAGTTTATGGTGAAAACTCTGTGCAAAGACATTTACTAAACTCCTTGTATATACTAGTGGTGGAGTGTTACATTCATTTCATCCTTAGTGAGATTTCTCAGAGGAAGCAAACTGGGAAGTGAAGTTAAATATACTATCAAAGATATGTAAGTTTCAAGAATACAGAATTAATAAAAGACAGGGGACTCTTAGAAGTCTATTTGGGATTAATACTAGATTAATGAACTACTTGCTAGCAGGGGCAGGAAAAACTGGAGGAGATAGAAATGCAGGAATATTTATTTCAACACAAGGAATATTGCCTGAAAATGAGGCTGGTCCAATGTAGAACATGAGACATGTTTTGAAAAGGAGTAAACTTGTAAACCAGGGAATGTTCTTGTACAAATTAAATAAATAGCTTTTGTGATGGTTAGTGTTATAAACTTGACAGACTCTAGAATCACTGAGTGATGCGTGTGCCAGGGGAGATTATCATGATTACTTTAATTGATATGGGAAGACCTGACTACTGTGGGAGACAATATTCTCTGAATGGAGCCCTGGGCTGTTGAGATGGAGAAAGGGAGCTTTAGTCTCATTCTCTCTGTTTCTTAATTGTGGTGCAGTGTTATCAGTACCCTCAAGCTTCTGTGACTTTCCTTCAGCCAACATCCCTAATCACATTTAGTGACAGTTGGTTAAGAATACCCACTACAGCTGCCTTAAAGACTTTATTCTATACTTAGGAGGAAGAGACCTGGGTGGGCTGGAATCCCTTGCTATCCAGATTTTTAACGCATATCTTGAAATAACAATTATTCTGCTAATTATCCTCTCTCTTTCTCTCTCTCTCTCTCTCTCTCTCTCTCTCTCTCTCTCTCTCTCTCTCTATGATGTTTGTGTGTGTGTGTGTGTGTGAGTGTGTGTTAATTTCTCTTTCAAGCTCACCCACTTTTAAACATTTGTATTAATTCATTGAGAATTTCACACAATACATTTCCCTTACATTCACATAACTCCTCCCAGATCCATTCCTACCTCTCTATCTCCTAACTTTGTTTCTTCTTCCTTTTAAAAAACAATTTTATGTAGTAAACCAACAACTCCAATTCATGCTACTTCTGGTGTGGGACTATCTCCTGCATCATGGTTGACTGACAAGGAACTAAAATCTTAAGGAAAATTTACTCTCCCTCTTTCTCATGGATTCACACCCCCTCTCTCTGTCTCTCTGTCTTTGCCTCTCTCACACTCTCATGTTAATACACAGATATACAGAGAGATAAATGCAGCATTTAAGAGAGAGAGAGAGAGAGAGAGAGAGAGAGAGAGAGAGAGAGAGAGAGAGATGAGACATGTTTGTGTACACACATGCATGTGTGTGTGCTCACACACAAACACACACACACAGAAAAAGAGAGAGAGAGAGAGAGAGAGAGAGAGAGAGAGAGAGAGAGAGAGAGAGCTGGTTAGTTTTAATGTCAACTTGGTAGTGGATAGAGCTACCTAGGAGGAATAACACCTGATAAGTACCCGCATGAGATTGGCCTGTTGCCAATCCTGTGGAGCATTTTCTTGATTAATAATTAATACTGGTGGGCTCACACCACAGGTAGAATGAATGGTTCCACTCCTGGATTGGAAGTGGTCCTCTGTTCTATAAGAAAGCAGGCTGAACCAGACATGAAGATCAAGACAGTAAGCAGCATTCTCCATGGCTTCCACATCAGCTTCTGCATTGAGTTCCTGCCTTAGATTTCCTCAATGATGGCCTTTAAGTTACAAGATTAAAAATAACAACAACAATAATAATAATAATAATAATAATAATAATAATAATGACAATAATAATTTCTTCTGCTGTTTCTTTTTGGTCAGTATTTTATCATAGCAATTTAAACTGTAGCTAAGCCAATGTTATCCCTGGTATAATTCCACTTGTCTTTGACTCCATATCAGTTCAGATTCTTATCCTTGGTTGTTCCTGTACTGTTTTGCTATTTTAATGTTCCTTTGTTTTATTCTATTACTAGTCAGGCTAACATCCCTCTTCCTTCTTTTACTTAAGCTTCTTCACATCTAACCTTCAAGGAAATTCTCCCAGCACTCTTGCTACTTTGGTGACCAGTGGTAGCTGCTCTGTTTACAGGAGTGTAGACTATAAGCCTCAATCAAATCCTGTGAGCAAATGTGTTGGGTTTGCATTCATGCACTCTCTTCACAGACTTGGGAAAAAACTTGGAGGCTGCAGTACTCTGTGAACCCTCAGAAGCAGAGAGCAGAATTGTATCTGCTATTGCTCCTGACTTAGTTAAACGACTCTCTACAGCACTGCTTAATCACTCCTGAAAACAGGGATTGCAGGAAAATTCACGGAGCTTTCTCAAAAACATGTATATATTTTAACTTTATTTGTATCATAGCCCTAAAGGTAAGTTAAACCTTGTCTGTGTGCATGTTATGTGGCTGTCATTCACTCTGACACTGCTCAGCAATTAGGCAATAGAAGGACATATCACTTGGAAAGTTTATAGCATTATATCCAAACATATTTGATGAAAAGATCAAACTTGCAAATGATCTAATGCAGAGGGCTGTGTGTATCTGGCATCCCCAGCTGTGAGCTTGACATTGTATTCTCACTCACTAGAGCCTACTGTTCAGTCAGCAGGCATTCATGGCAGTATGACCCCAGGGTTTCTGAGCAAGTCAGATCCAACTGTGGGAAGAGGTGTGTGCTCTTTCCAGCTGAAAGAGTCCTGTGAGACATTTAGGGACAATGACATCTATGATTCATAAAAGAGCCATATTGAGAAAGAATAAAGTGTCTCGGCCCACGGGGTATTTAGCATGGTCCTGAGGAGGGAACTGATGGATAAAAGAGACAAAAGACAGAGATACCTGGGAGCAAGACAGGATGTCTGATCAAGCCCCAAAAGTTTTAATTCTCACCATAAATTTATAATAAAAAGATAAAGAAGCTTAAACAACACAACCAAGACTCAGACAAAGCAACTGGGGTGGGAAAATTCCAAGGAGTTGCAGACTCCTAGCCACAAGGACATGGACATGTTACTAAGGCAACCACTCATATTCTGCTAGCAACCAAACCTCAGAGGAGTCACCCTGACCTGGGAAAGAATCCATCTCTTGAAAGACAGAACCTAAATAAAATCCTGAAGCTCAGAAAACAGCACCCTTGGCCTACTGTTATTTCCAAGCCTCACTTTAACACAAAATGGCTTCACTTAGGCTAATAAGAAGGCTGCAAATCCATTGGTTCCCAGCATCTCCTTTCTTTTTATTTTAAGATCTACATGATAGCCAGTGAATAAACAAAGACCTGTCTGACAGGTGGGCTTTAACCAAAGAGGGAAAGCATTGAACCTGATTCTTCCTGGAAGTCTTTTATGGTCTTTAGATAACATTTAAATGGTGTTTTTTTGAAGAGAAAAGGGCCTAGGTCTCCTTATTGCAAGGATGGTAAAGGAGCATCTCTGAACACCAACCTCTATGCAATTAGGTTTGCTTCACAGGGGACTCAGAAGCAGAATATATGGTCCTCCCCTTGTAGCGTTTAGCCTTGTACCTCTTTTGGTACCCATGCTGCTCACAAGCAGTAGTGTACAAATCTGAGTTTTGTGTAGCTTCCATGGGAGTGTCATTAGCCTTAGGCAACTCAATGCCTCGGTCAATCATATTAAGACGATGGTAATGTACGTGAATAGGTCGAGATGCCAAGGAATCAATCTGTTGTTTAAAATGTCAATCTAAATCCTCTTAAATATTCAATATATTAATACATATCTTGCTGAATAGTTAACAAACGTAGCTGTCAAAGCAATTGTAGAAGCAGTGGTGCTAGCCATTAATGTAATTAAAGCTGCTATATCAGTAATAATCAAGCCCACTATCCTCTTGCTTCTGTTTTAGAATCTGACTCACTTCTTCCAGTACTTGCAAGCCTTTTTCAGAATATCAAGGTCCTGTAAAACTCACAGGCAATAAAGCAAAGGCTAGTTGATAGACCACCATAACAGACTATGGGGACTTTTGACATTGAACTAAATGTATTTTGCAATATTGAATAGCTATAACCCTATGGCAGCTAGGGAGTGGAATGTAGTAGTTTAAAGAAAATGGGCTTCATAGGCCCATAGAGATTGGACTTGTGAGGAGATACAGCGTTATTTGACTTGATATAGCCTTGTTGGAGACTGTGCCTCATTCACTTCATGCTGCCTGTGAATTTAGATGGAAAGTGATCAGCTACCTCTCTAGCACCATGTCTTCCTGCATGCTACCATGCTTCCTGTCAAGATGATAGTGAACCAAAACTCTGAACTGTAAGCCAGCCTCAATTCAATATTTTCTTTTGTAAGATATGTTCTAGTCATGGTGTCTCTTCACAGCAATAAAAAATCTAACTAAAACAGAGGGAGAAGAGGATAAAGAGGAGAAGGAGGATGGATAGACAGAATTGGAGAAAAAGTAAAGAAACAGTAGAAGATGGGAAGAAGAAGAGAAAGCGGAGGAGGAGGAAGATTCAAGCAGCAAAATTAAAACAGTAAAATTTGATGTGAACTTAAGCTTAAGATTAGTTGGTCAGCCAACCACAGAGTACACATGAGAGGACCCATTTACAGCTGGATATGTAGCAGAGGAACGCCCTTTCTGGCATCAGTGGGAGGGGAGCCTCTTGGTCCTGTGGAGGCTTGATGACCCAGTATAAGGTAATGCTTGGGCACTAAGGAAGGAGTGGGTGGGCGGGTGGGGAAGCACCATCACTGAGGCAGTAGGAGAGGTGCTTGTGGAGAGGAAAACGGGAAGGGGGATAATGTTTAAAATGTAAATAAATAAAATAACCAATAAAAATATGGAAACAAATTAAAAGAAAAGAATAGTAGATCAGTAGGGTATTCCTTTATAGGCAAATGACAAAGCTTCCTTTATCTAATGCCACATCAAGTTCTTTCATGTGAGGGTAAGATTTGGTTTTTAAAGGGAATATGACTGAGGAGTAGATGCTGTGAAAATACTCCTAAATAGCAAGCATTTTGCTTAACTGAAGTCACACTATTAGCTTTTTGTCAGTCTCACATGAAAGGAGCTGATTTTTTCTGGATCTTTTCTAGTCAATTTTATGACAGGAATTTATATCCATCAGGAAAGAGAAAGATGATGCTTCAGAGATGCAATTAGATACGTTGATTGTGGGCCAACTTTATTGCATTTTATTGTGATCTATCGTGATTCCTCGTCTAGAGACAGTCACTTGGAAAAACCATATCCTGTCTGTGCCCTGAGCAGACTTCTCATGGAATCTGATGCTAATTTTTGTAGCTAAGACCCCCTCTTTCAAAGCCTATTGATCTTTTTGACCAAAGTTTACCTTTTGGTTACAATTCAGAGCAAATGATTTCTCTTTAAAATCTCCAAGAAACAAACTGAGTTTCAGATAATTAGTGTAATTCATCTCTAAATATTCTCATAGGCATTAGTAGCAATGTTAAGTTGGGAATTGACATCAGTAAAACCTAAGGCGATCATTAGAAAGGACATGATTTTGCATTTTCTGAGACTATTAATATAAATATATTCACATAATACTATGACATATTATTATAGTAAACATATTTAATTCTGGTATTTTAAAAAAATAAGCTCCACCATATACCACCATCTCATCTCTTTGAAGGGAAAGTGGTAGTTTGTGTTAATTGTAAGTGTATTGGAATCTATACTCACCTTGGATCAGGCTAGGAGGCATAAGTCTGAGGTTGCTTAGTTCCAGGCATGCCTGTGGGGGGGTGTTAGCTATTTAGATTATGCTAATTGATGTAGATCGACCCATCCTGATGTAGGTGGGACTGTTCCCTTAACAAGAAATCAGGACCTGCAGAAGATGGAGAATGTGAGCTTAGTTTTAGGAGTCATGTAAGCTTTCCCTGCTCTCCTCTGACTGCAGCCAACATGATGGGACCTCCTCTTCCATCCACCGCTGTCCTGACTTGCTCAGCATGATGAACAGTGTGAACAAAAACAATGGTTTTACCTTCCAATGTGTTCACTTTCTCTCATTCCCATTGAGTTGTAAGAATTAAAATGGCCAAAATGCTGAGCCCTTTTATTTTCTTCCTTACCCCCTAAGAGAAGCTTCATTGTACTACATTGTAATTACTTGTAATGCATTAACAACATTAATCACATGGAATACATTCTGATTGTATTACAGGGGAGCTGCTCGGTGCCCTCCTTGGTTATGTGTATAAGCAATTACCTACTGTAAATATTTTATTATTTTGATTCATGCCTGTAAAATCATATTCCCATTTTTAGGTAATTATACTTTGAGAATCCAATGCCCTCAAAATATGAGCTAATTAATTATTTTCATTATATTGTGCTTTGTGCACACTTTCTTTTCATTATCCATCTATGTTGTGACAAACTTTGTATTACTAATGGGATTTGGAGGAGTGTTAGATAGAAAAGCCCACTAATGCTGTTACTGGGGAACAACAGCTTTCCCTCCAGTAAGAAAGCAAAGTTGAGATATGCACACAGATGATCCTTTAGTTCCATTTTGCCTTGCGACTTGCTAGGTGGATAGCAATCAGTCTTATGCTGAGGATAGTTTGATTTATCTCTGCAGTTCCTGAATAGGGAAAGTTTCATATTGAGCATCAGTAGTAAGGAACAAGGGCCAAGGGACTGTAAGCATTGCTCAGAGTAATCAGTGATAGCTGTCACTATAGTCCATGGAATTTTGTTACACACATACATATGCAGAGAGAAGGGAGAAGAGAGAGAGAGAGAAAGAGAGAGAGAGAGAGAGAGAGAGAATACATACCCAGTGACATTTTATAACTTAATTCTCCTCCAATATTTCTGTAATTTATTGAACATTTATTCTATAGGACTTTCTTCTCTGGAATTCCAAATATATAATTTTATTCTACCCCAAATTCTGTCAGGTATAAATATTATTATTCTTTTATAAGTTTAATTAGAGAAGTAAAAAAAAGAGAAAGAGTTAATATTACAATATAAACTACTAATTCTGAGAGTTAGAATTGGGACTATCTTTGCCTTCTGATGTAAGCATCTTTTCTGACTGTGCATCTGCTTGCACTGTCTCTGTTATGTGGCCTATGGCATCTACCAGGCACTGATTTTATTACTGCCCTGAATGAGTTATGTCCTGAGACTTCAGAGAACAACAGCTGTGCTCTCAAAAATGTATGTTTACCAAGAGAAGAAGACAACTTAATACACATGAAAAGGGACCCAACTAGATACCTTTTTTTATACCAGCAGCTGTAATGACAGATGACTGTGTGCTGCTTAAGCATTCTTTCAAAATAGTTAAGAATCCTGATTTTTCTTTCTATACACTATTATTTCTTCTCATATAAAAGTAAGAATGGGAGTTGGAAAGTGCACCTGCCTCAATAAGTATTATTTTTGTTCATTTATTTATTTGCCTATTCATTTTAAAACCTGATCACTGACATTCCTCTCCTCCCAATTCCCCCTCACATGGCCCCTCCTCTTCTACTCCTTCCCTTCACCTCTGAGAATGAGGAGCACCACTCCACTCCCATACTAAACAATCCTGATACCTCAAGTCACTGCAGTACTATGAACATCCTTTCCCACTGAGGTCAGACAAAACATCCCAGTTAGGGGAATAGGATCTACAGGCAGGCAGCAAAATCAGGATAAGCTCCTGCTCTAGTAGTTGGGGGACCCACATGAAGATCAAGCTACACATTTGCTACATATGTGCAGTTGGCCTAGTTCCAGCCCTTGTATGCTCTTCAGTTGGTGCTTCAATCTCTGGGAGTTCTCAAGGGTCCAAGTTAGTTGACTCTGTTGGTCTTATGGAGTCCCTATCCCCTCCAAGTTCCTTAGTCCTTCCCCCAATTCTTACACAAGACTTCCTGTGCTTGACCTAATGTTTAGCTGTGGGTCTCTATACTGTCCAGTCAGCTTTAGGGTGGAACCTCTCAGAGGACAGTCATGCTAGGATCCTGTCTGTAAATCCAGGCCAACAGATACAAACATATCCTGAGGAAGACAGGATGCTCTTAGTACTTACTTATGTGAATATGCACCTGGATTTCTTGGAGACCACTTTGACCTGCATGTGCCAAGATCTATGTGTGAATGGAGGAAACAACTATAACTGTGACTGCACAATGGATTCACAGGGACACACTAGGAGACCTTGATGCCTCTTTATTGGTAAAAGCCTTGTCACAATGATGCAACATGTAGAGACACTTTTGATAGCTGTATTTTGTCACTGCTAGTCTTGTACACAAATGCTCTGAGGGAGATGACCAAAAATGAATGCAGTAAGAACCCCTGCCAATTTGGGTGGGTGGGTGGGGATTTGTTGAGCTGTTCTCAGAGGATCAATAAGAACCCTGTTTTTAAACAAGAACATTATTCAAGGAGATTGAGATGCTGGCATAATCCAGCCTAAAACATTGCTAATGCAAGTTTCTTAAATTATGCTTTCTAGCTGTATTAATCAATATTTATTTTAGCTAATGCTGGGCCTTCCAGTAATAATTACAGCTTTCAGGCTCACATGTCTTCTATTTCCTCATGCTGCTGTGAGTGACAATCTATAGATCGTGTTTGCTGGACCTAGAGTTTCCTCTAGATTCCCAGATATCACAGTCTCTATTTATTCCCAGGTTTTGTGACATCTGCACAATTGAACACAAAATTCACCACTATGAACCCAATAGATTCATACCACACTCATTGACAGCTCTATTCCAGAACATGTTCACAAATGACAGTTAGGAAACACATGACTGTGTCTTAGGAATTAAAGTGTATCATGATGAAATTTACTTTCTCATTATCTTTGAGAATCTTAGTTTTGCCTTCTCCTTTCTCTTCCTTTCTTCTTCTCTCCCTCTCATGCTTACCCTTTCTTCCTCTCTCTTTCCTTCTCTACCTTCTTTCCTTACTCTGTCTCTTTCTATCTCTCTTTTTTGTCAAATAAAGACTCTTTGCTACTTGAAACACTATTTCACTTGAAGCAATAACTGAGAGCTCACCTTACCTCACCCCTGGTGATATGGGTAAAGCTAATATAGTTTCTAAAATTAGTATTTTAATGAATAAGAAAGGCAGATGTTAAAAATAGTTTTCACAAATTGAGTACGTTTTTGACATAGTAGATTAGTATAGTAGAAAAACTTTTTCAGAGATGGCACTACAGAAATTGCCCATTCAGCCTTCCTCTGTCCTGATTTTGAAGCTCCTGGCTTATGCAGGCCGCACTTAGCACACAGTTCCTCTCTTTAAAGCCCTCAGTTTTTCATTTAGACTCCTTAATATAAAAAAGTACTTTATAGGCCAGAGATGTAGAATGGAGTGGGGAGGCTCCAGAGTGCTCTGGGGGAGACTTTAGCTGAGACACTTATTAGTGGGGATATGGATCCTGTCGTGGCCACTTCCTGTATCCAGGCAGGACTCCCAGAGAAGGGATAAGAATAGCAACCCACACACAAAACCTTCTATCCAAAATGTGCCCTGCCTACAAGATATGCAGGGACAAAGAAAAAGTACTTTATGGGCCATAGAGGACAATAATGTGCTGAGTGACCAGTAGAAGGACTGGGGCACAAGGATTTGGTGTTTCTGTTTATTTAAAGCCCAAAGGAGATAATAATTACAAAGAAGCTTTCAATGATACCTTTGCATCAGAATGAGTGTTAAGATTCTGACTTCCAATTGACACCTCTTGTCATGTTCCTGCTATCATTACAAAAGAGATGGGACACAGGGATCTGTTTTCAGTATCAAGTCCAAATCTTGAGAATTCGTTTCCCCTGCATGTGCACAAAAAATGAAATGAAGACAGATCATGTCAGATTCTCCTGAACTCTTTTGTAAAACTATAAAATTATCAAGAAATACAAAGCTTACAACCAATATTCATGTAAATAGTAGCATAGGGAGTTTTAAATTATTGGCATATATTTTTATGCATGTCAACACAGCAAGAATTTCAATAAGAGAAACTTAAAAAATGATAATGTATTATTGAAGTAGGAACTTATTTTCCCAACAAGCCCATATAAAATACAGCCAATTCATGTATTTTATTTACAAGCCATAAGCCTAGATTTGGCAAATCTAGGGCTATACCAAATTATTCCTGAGGTATAAGTTATTTGTTACTTGCTGGTTCTCCTGTCCATTTGGTTCTCATCAATAGTGGCTTCTTCCTCCATCCTCCTGTTTTCTCCCTATCTCTCTTCCTGCAACCCCCTCATTGAACCTGCAGTCCCACTTTTCTCCCTCCACTGCCCAATAACAGGCTCTAGACTTTTATTGACTAGTTAAATTGGGGAGGAGGTTCACATGGCACCACTTTGAGTAGATGAGGATCTGCTCATCTGGGGAATCATATCTTGAGGAGCCAGTATTTAGCATAAGAATATAAGCAGCATCAGACAAACCCACTACATATGATGTAATTAACTGAATGCAGTGTCTTATTCTTGATAAAATGGAAGCCATTTTGTAAGCTGCTTTAGATAAACAAAACAAGTCATGGGTTACAACATTTGCCAATTACAACCTATAATTTACATCTTGTAAGTGAAGTCCCTCACAAAGAGTTAAATGTACTGAATATTAAGAATGCTCTTAGCATTTGTTGGTTTGGCTACTGATATTGAATTCTATTATTTCTTTAATTCTTCCTAAATATAAGTATCATTGTTATCATATAGGCAGAGTGGAGAAAGAGAAAGAATGAGAGATGGAGTTATTATGTGTTACTTTCTCTTTTCTGTGATTTGGTAGTGATTTATATAGATAGTTTTGTAAAGTTTTCCATTATCACATAGCAACACATAAATAGCATAGAAAGCCTAAGGATTTTCAGAAATGCCCAAATTAACTCACAAACAAAAAGAGTCTTTGAAACTGATTGTAAAAATTAACTGTAATCATGGGCATGGAACGCTGCCTCACCAACAGCAGTCTTAGAAATATGCAAAAATGCTGCAACTGAGCATTTTAATAGATTAACATTTATGCAAGTTTATGATTGCCAAATACAACTTCTCAGACCTGCCATGAAATACTTTTGAACATGGCTGAAAATTGATGAGAAGGAATTCACTAGATATTAAAAGCCTCACATCACAGTTGACTATGAAGAAAAAAATGTCATTACAGGCATAAAAAACATTTGCAATTCAGATTTGTAACAAAAGATCTATTTTCAAAATATAGGCTGAAATCATGTCACTAAAAATGTCTGAAAGAATTTTGATCAAATGTGTTCTGTTTACTTAGTTCAATCCTGACTCAGAGTACTCCCTGTTGACTTCTCCAGGTGCTTTTTCTTGCTTATGATCTCACCCATCTTAGATATAGGCATCTTTAATGGATTTGATTACCCAAAGCCATGTTATTTCATTAAGCAAACATCAAATATTAGTCAAGACAAATTGGCTGCCTGAGAATCTTGAGATCTTTTCAAGTATTAAATATTGAGTAGCTGTTACTATTACAGCAACAACACATAAGGAAAAGAAAGTGAAGAAAGAGAAATAATGCTGAGATTGAACAGAAATTCAAACTCCATTTTTTCTTCACAAGATCCTTCACACATGGAAAAACAAAGGCGAAAAATTAGGTGATTTTCACATTCTCAAACAATTAGTTGCAAGTAGATCAATAATTCAAGATCTATGTGTTCAATAAAATGGACTCAAAGTACAACAGAGATCACGGAGACACAAAACACATTCCACTCTTCCTTAGGTCAGTAGAATAAATAAAGTGTGACTGAAGGAGTAGGAGAGCTAACTGGAAAGGCTGCAGGCCCTCACTGGGAGTTCTGGTGGTAACTGCACAGGGCAATTGTTGTATACACATTCAATCATTTGATCTTTGCCCCAGTTTGTCAGCTGTCTGGAGTCATGTCACAAAATACAAATAAAAAAATAATAGCTAAAAGCTACCATTTAGACTTTACCTAGATCACAGAAGAGGCAATGGACAGAATTGGAATTGTGATTTCTTGCCAAGTACTAAGCCCATTTGTACTTTGCCTCTCTAGTCTTAAAATAGAGATAAAAGGACAGCTGAGCTTTTAGATGAGCTAATAATGGCAGAAATCATCTTAATATGCAACTATTTCTGAACTATTATTGAAAACGTAGTTCTTTAGTCAGAGATATTGCAAGTTTCTGTATTTGATATGATTGCCTTCTCTCCTATTTAATTGATGTTTTTCAGATAATCAGCTACCATTCACCAGTCTAAGTGCACCAGCATGGGTGCAGATATAAGAAAAGTTTTCTTCTTTTCTTCTTGATTCCTTTTATAACTTATCCAAGGTACACTACTTAGCAATTTATATATTTTTTTCTGCTATGTTCAACAAAAAATGTACTCTATTGTAATTTTAAAGCAAAACTTTTATTCACATATATATTTAGTTAGCCAAGCTCATAGAATCTTCTAAATTGACGTTGCTTAACCTTCCCTTAAATCATTTATCACTGGCCAAGATTTACCAGTGCTCTGCCTTCTTGTGTTTGAAATTGGGAATTTCAAACTTAGAGACTTTTTCTACATAAAAAATGATACCTAATGTTACAAATTACGTTCCAGTGAATGCCACACTCTCACACCACCTCAGGATTCCCACTATCATTCTTTCTCATTCTTTCTCTCTGTCTTTGCAAATCCTTTTAACAGGTTGACTTTTTAAACAGTTGCATTATTGGTCACTTCTTTCTCAGGCAGGTCTCAGAAGTCCATTCTGCATCTTTCAATGCCGTGTTCCATGCCAGCTCTTCCTATGACAACACCTTTTAAAGTTTTACAGATTTCAAACACTCTTCTAGGAAAAGAGGCTACTATATTTCTGTAAATTTTTTCAGGGTTCTGACATGAAGATGGAAAAATCACTTTATCCATTACTTGTGGATATATGGAGAAAGAGAAATAGGACATTAAAGATCCAGCATTCAAACCCTCATCAACACAACTTTTTTTTTCTACAAGAAAATAAACAATTAGTAAAGCTAATTCTATGTGGTTCAATAAAATTGAATTGTCATATCTTATTAAAATGTTACCAAAAAAGAAGCAAAGTAGGACAGAATGGAAGGCACTCATCCCACATGCATGTGCAACTTCAGGAAGTGGGTTCCTATGACCTCAGTTTCCCCTCTCAGCACAAGCTAAGTTGAGTGACTTTGTGGTTTTTACTTAATTAGTTCTATTAGAGCTTGGATACCCTGTGGTCAAAGAGGCCAGAAAGACCATTTTTACGGAAGACAAGCAGTCTCAATGCTGAGATATCTGAAAAAGACCCAGAATATAGGCATCTGTTTGATCTCTTATGGAGAGAAGGACAGATGACAAAGAAGGGTAATCTGTCAAAGGAATTGTAGAAAATTTCTACATAAAGACAGGATCAGAAAAGAGAGAACAAGAGCTGTGTAATCAGTACCTGTGGAGAGAAATCTCAGAAAGAGGAATTATCATTACAATAGAAGAACCAAATCCTACCCCCCACCCCCAGTGCTATAACAGTAGACTGCTTTGTGAGGCATGGGGTTCAAGAAGCAACTGGCTGAACACAAGCAGTAACCAAATAATTACTTTACACTCAATTTGTTCCGAATTTATGTAGTCTTTCATCTAATGGTTGTCTCTGTATTTGATGAAATTTTGTATCATCTGGAGATTTGTGTCTATGTGTGAAACAGGAATTATAAAACCAGTTTTTGTGTGATTAATGAGAAAAGCTAAATTAATATAATGATGTATAAACATTTATTTCTCACATGGGGAGCAGGGGAAATTACTGTTCAATACCAGCTCTTCTCATAATTAAATAAGGACGCCATATAGAGAAGGTAGCCACAGAAAATCTGCTTATAGAAGGAACAAGACAGAGCCTGGCTGCTATAATCTGAACAAAGTTGGATAAGGTATCATATCACTTATGCAGTCTATGATAATGCATAGAGAACCAAGTGTGAGGATTTTCTAACTGATAATAATATTTCAAGAGTATCCTGGCAGGGATAATTCTGAAGTTTTATATATTACATATTTTATATAACCCAAGGAAGTATATACTATATTCCTATATTATAGGTGAAGAAAATATTACATGGAGAGATTAAGAGTTAGTAGAGGGTCACAGAAATATGCAGGGCAGATAGGGAAAAAGGATGCATTTGGAACCTCCTAAGATTTTTAAAAGCTGCCTATAGGGTGCAGAGGAGATGCAGAATGCAGGGCAGTAAATCATATGATTTGAAACCAGTTAAATGAGTGAGTTTATAATTTGACAGCCTAATCTCTGGGAGTAGCCCATGTGTTATTTAAACCTGACAATGGGTTTGTTTTTAGTTTGTCAACAAAGGACATCTTTGTTCACCTAGTTGGAGAATCCTGTTTCTAGGAGTTAGGCATAATTCTTTTTTGCATTTCTTCTCTGTCTCCCTCCCAATTCATTAGTAAATCCTGGGGACTCTGCCTGGAATCAAATCCCAGTCCATCTAATTTTCTGATTGTTAGTATGACCACTGAGATTAAGCCACCTCTCATTCCTCTTACTCAAGACTATCACTTTGCCCCATGTGTTCTACCCAAGGATCTTCTTTCTCACAGTGCTCACTTCCAGCACATACGTACCACCCATTGTCTTCTTTCACTATGCCACCCCTTAAGTTTCCACTGCAGGCATGCTGGCTGCTTACATGGGTGAAATTAAGATCATCACTAGTGATCAGCCTGAACTTTACCTAACTGTTCCCTTCCTTCCCAGTCCGCTTTCCTGGAAAGAACTCTCATGGCTTCCCCAGATTGAAATGAAGCATGATAAATGAAGTCTTTATCACAAAATTGTCCTGCTACTCCTCAGTAGAATGTCCCAATACAATAACAGCAGAGAAAACTAAACAAAACAAAACCAAAACAAGCAAACAAAAACTGACAATCACTCTGGTGTTTCACAGACAGTAGAAAGGACAGAATTTAATTGTGGATCAAATAGACACTGGATCACTTCAGAACAACAAAAGAATCAGCTCATATCTATGTGCTTGATTTTCCTCTTCTCCTTGAAGTCTGAATTGTTTGGAAGCAAAAGATTTATTCAGTGTCAGTTGTGAACATTTCTTGATTTGGTTCCAGACATGAGAGGATTCATCATAAGCCTTGAATTTAGAGAGATTCTTTAGTGCTTTGACAGGGAGAAAAAAAATTATTCCACCTCAAAAGCAAATGTTTCTCTTTGATCAACAGTCTCCAAAGCCCTCTCAGGAGTTAATAAGTCTAATGGCATAATTGAGGATTAAGGAGGAGAAGGTAAATAAAATGAATACCAAATAATGCTCTTTTCTTTTTGTTCTCTCTCTTTCCTTTTCCGTCTTCATTCTTTTCCCTAACTCCTCTCTTCCTCTCTCCTCCTTCTCTCCTTCCTTTTCTCATTATTTCCCCTCTCCCTCTTCCTTCCTTTCTTCCTTTTTACCTTCTCTCTTTCCTCACTTTCTTATTTCTTCTTCTCTCCTTTAGTCCATCTTAGTCATGCACAGATATTTCTGTCATTAATACTAGTAAAAATCTCTAATATTTATTTTGTACTCCATCTAGTCAAACTGTAAAATCTCTTTATGGTATATGAAATATTTTGGATTGAATGCAATATCTACCTTCTTTTGGGAAAAATATATAATTTTCATCTTAAGATATATGATAGGTGTCAAATTAATTATTTACTTTAAAAAACATATAGGTAACCCCTTAACAACAAGCAACCATGTACGTCTACCATGTAGATAGTGTAGTCTTATATCAGTCAGGGGGAGAGCAGATGGCCATCCTTTGTTCATTCTAGTTTGATGTCTGGCATGGTTGCCAAGCTGCTTTGGGTCTAGGACACATGTAAAATAAATCAAATCAAATCCAAACAGCATAGCTTATGAGGAAGAAGACAGAAGGTGTTGTCCATTCTACCATGTTATCCAGTGTGGGCTGGGAAATACACCCACACCCCTTTCATCCACCCCAAGCAAGGGCAGGCAATAGACACATAGAGTTCTGCCTACCACCACACAGTACAGCAAGCAAAGTGGAAGACAATAGACCTGCAGACTGCCATGACAGCCACAGACCTGTCCTCTGGCATGTGGCACAGGGGAAAAGTAGACACCCTTGCTGCTATGCTATACAACCCAGATGGAAGATGTTGACAAGGGTCCCACCAGGCACTTGGCCAGCCTGCAGAAGGAGTCAGCATGATGTGCCAGTATATGGAAGAAGTGGAGCTGCTTGAGCAATATAAAAATAGAAGGAACTGGAACTCGAGGGTGGAGAAGAGTAGTCTATTGTGAGTGGCCAGCTCCACTAACTGGGGCCATGGTGAGGTCACACCCCAAGCTATAGCTGAGGGTCATGTCTGGGTTCATGGCTATGCATTGACAGGGGTTGCTGTCTATGCGTGTGACTCATATTACCATTAGAGAACATAGAGATGCCCCTGGTTGGGCAGTTTCTGGGGACAATGTTATTGTCCTAGGGCTGTATATAACTGGCCACACTCCTCACTGGCTCTGGCACTGTAGAGAGCTGGCCCCATCTCTCACTGGAGTCAGTACTCAGTAAAGTGGGCCTTGCACTTAGGCCAGACAGCAGACTGGAGCTAGCCTTGATGGCAGGGGTGTGAGTGAGCTAGCCCCAAGGCCGTTGAGTATAGGAGAGATGAACCTGGTACTCTTCTGCCATAGGATATTACAGGCATAGAGGAGATGTCCCCTGTCCCTTGTCAGGACAGTCAGAAATGCTGCTCACAGGATCATGAGCACAGGGTGGCTAGCCCTGCTGCTCATCAGCTGCAGCACTGGGGAAAGAAGGCCCTACCCCTCACCTGGGCAGCACAATAGAACTGACACTAGTAGTGAGGGAGCAGGTGAGCCAGCCCTGACGGCAAAAGCATGTAAGAGCTGATCCTGCCACTCATCTGCCATGAACTGGCATAGGTACAAGGGTGATGCCCTTCCACACTTGCCCCTCATTACTTATGGTAGTTGGGAGAGCTGGCCGGGAGAACATAAGGGCGGGAGAGCTGTGCCTGTCCCCCACTGGCTGTAACACTCAAGAGAGTGGGCCCTGCACCTCGCCTGGGCAACACAGTAGATAGATAGAGATGGTACAGGTGAGTGAGCCCTGAGATTGTGATTGCAAGAGCTAAAGAGCTGTCCTCACCCATCACAGGCTGCAGCAACTGCCAGACTGGGACCTCATGCCCAACCCCTGACTGCACAGCACAGAGGAGCCTGCTTAGAGGCATGGAGAGAGTGAGCTGGTTGGAGGGCATGCAAGCTAGAGAGTTGACCCTGCCTCCTGCCGACGCTGGCATTAGGTGGCCTAGCAGGAGCAGATATGGAGAGCTTGCCCTCCTGGTGTGGATAAGGAGGAGCTATGGGTCCACTGCCCCACCACTGGGCATGGCTCCTGGGGGAGACAAAACAAAGGAGCTTCACTGCACTTATTCCATGCTGAGTGCTGGGTTTCAGGGAAGTAGTGGGACACCACTCCAGCATGGGAAAACACAGTCTAAGATGGGAGAAGTTGAAGTTACCAGCCTACCACCAGGAACTCAGTAGTCCCTGGGGTGCCACACAGAAGAGTCTGGAATGAAGGATTGGCATCCTAAGGCATGAAAAAAGGCTGGGACCGGGCACTCCCAAACTCCTGGACATTTAGGCATCACTGAGTCTCTAGGGATTGGGAGTGGAGTGTGGGCCTACAGGTTGAGGACAGCTCTAGTCTGGGGCCTGGGAGAAAGGAGAGTTCCAGCTTAGCTCAGCAGTGATTGTCCTTAGCTTGGTGATGGTCGTCTGGAAGCTCAGAGAGGCTTTCTGCAGGAGACTTACACTGTGGCTCAGTACTCTAAGCCCCACCTCCCCATGCTCCACATGGCAGTGAAGGGAGGTCAGCTCAGGAAGTTTGGAAAATTCCACCAAGGCCCTGAGCTCATGAGCACCTATCTCCTCCTGGAAGAAACAGGTTAGAGAGCACTTAGACTGGAAGGGAGGGATTAATTAAGCCCCTACTACCTCATTTCCTAAAGACCAACCAGTTTAAAAGTCACACTGTTCTTTCTGCCAATCACATTGTACCTAATGGCTGCTGCTCTAATAGCTATAAAAGCTCCCTGAACAGGCTGCATGGAGTCATTCTCTCCCGCCTTGGAGTGCAGGGCCACCCTAACATGTTGGAACAAAAAATTCCTCTTGCATTTTGCATCGATTGATCCCCCACTCCATGGTGTTCACTCAGGGGGTCTCGGGGAAGTTAAGGCTCCCCAGAGTCTTACATTTGGTGCATTGGCTGGGAATCAACCCTCTGTGTGGACCGCAGTTGTCTGTCTCACTGTTTGTCAGAGTCTGAGTCTGTAAGTCTGTTTGAAAGTCTGTTTGAACCATCAGTTTGCTTGCAAGCTTCGGGGAGCACGGAGAGCCCCCGGTGTTTTGGGGAGGTCAAGTGTGGCAGGCAGACATGCCTTAAAGTTGCCACTGCAGAGGATGCTTCAACCTCCCCCCTCCCCGAAGGAGTCAGGAGGGCTCCTCTCCTTCTAGAAATAGCAAATCTTGCTGTAACCTGGTTTATCTGGCTCCTGCCAATTAGGCAGAGCCACCTGGTTTATCTCAGTGCACCTAGAGCTGGCTCAGTATGTCTGTGTGGACAGAGTAGACACACCTTGACATACTACAACTTCCACAATGAGATGTTTTTTATGTGCGTTCTCTCTCTCTCTCTCTCTCTCTCTCTCTCTCTCTCTCTCTGTTAGTTTTTTTTGAGTGGGGTAGGTTGCAAAGGTGAAGGGTGGATAAGAGGAGATGGAAAATAAGTGGGACTGTGGTGTGTGATGTACAAAGGAATCAAAAAAGTTTTTAAAAAAATATTTGGCTAGTATGTAGTAGAGTTATGGGCACAATCAATTTTTTCTTTATTTGCTCTCCCTATTGGCAAACACTTTGCTAGGGTTATTTTGTTGTTGTCATTTTGGTTTTTTTTTTGTTTGTTTGTTTCTTTGTTTCTTTTTATATCCACTTCAGCCAAAGAGACCTGTGATCTCTGAGTCTCATTTTTCCCTATTGCAAGCATTTTTATACATGAGAGGTGTGAGTTAGCAATTCTTAAAGGAAATAATCAGTCTCAGTTAATGTTCCTAATGCAGGTTGTGGAAATAGTGACATTATCAAACAACATAATTTGTGCAGAGTTTTTATATGAGTTAAGTCAATTCTGGAATTAAAAGGCAGTATGGTGATTTGTCCTCTTTGCCAGCTTGGCCAGATTTAGAACCAGTTAGGAGAAACACATTTAGGTAAGCCTGTGTTAAGTGCTTTAGCTGGGTTTACCTGGGGAGGGAAGACCCATTTTGGATGTAAGTCCTACCATCCCATGGGCTGGAGGCCCAAACTGAATACACTGTAGACATAAGAAGAAGCTGGTTCATCATCAACATCTGTTTCTCTGTTCCTCCTTAAAACACTTGCAAGTTGACAAGCTATGTCATGCTCTACCACAATACCTTCCTCACCATGATGGCCTCTACTCTCAAACCATGAGCCAAAATAAACCCTCTCTTCTTTAGGCTTCTTTTGTACAACAAGTAGAAATCTAGGCAATATAAATAGCACATAACTGTAATTGACCTTCTTGTGTTACTGTTTTAGACAAGAATGAGTTTTCCATACTAATGTGGGGGTAGATTATGAAGCTCTCTGGATTTATTTTTATTAATAAATATTGCTGAAATCTAGAAAATCTAAAATATTATATTAAAATACCAAGAGAAATGTACCAGGATCTAGGTTTTTCATTGGCCTGGAAGAACTTAAGGAATCAACCAAGTCACAGTGACTACAGTGTTACCTCCAAATCAGTGGTTGTCATTAATTCATAAATATTACATTCAAAAACAAGTAATATTCCAGAACCTCCAGCATTTCTATTTCCTTACCAAAGATTTATAATTTCAATTATTGTCTTGCTTAAAGATGTGAAATTTCTTAGTTTGCCCTCATCTCATTCCTCCCATGAAATAATTCATATTGAACTTCCTATTCTTATTCTCTGAACACAAATCCGTTTTGTACAGCTATCAACATGACAGGATGCACGTAAAGTCTTTGACCTGTTCACAGTATCGTTTGACTTTTAGCACTTCTGAAAGTGAATATAATATTAATAACCCAAAATGGCTTAATGCAAATAGAAATGATTTTATACATTCAACTGAAGAAATATTATTTAGGTTTAAAGAAATGATTTGTCAGGCTGGAATGTAGGCCACTTGGAGAGTGCTTATTTAACATTCCTAAGACCCTGGGTTTCATTGCCCAAGGTAAAGTGGACATTTCTGGTTTCTTTAACAATTCAGTTTTGACATGTGACGGTTTTCTGGATTCTATGTTGTGAGAGGGCATGTGATATTTTGCTGAAAGCAGACAGACATGTGTGATATTTAAAAAGAACACACACACACAAACACACATACACACACACACAATATATATATATATCCCAAAACAGTGAGAGGATGCGTTTGCATTGCTCCATTATACAATGTTTCACTGGTCTTCATTGATCTTTTCTGGTCTTCACTTTATGGAGAGAAACAAGCCAAAGAACTTCTCCTGATATTTAGGCTGATTCTGACCTCTTCGACTGACTCATGCCAATTCTGTGGAGCCTTGCTGTTTCTGCTGGATCATGCCTGTGTAGCTGATTCATGTTTGGTGTTTGCTATTGAACTGGACTATTAGTATCCTG
>CM052713.1:7992863-8040490 GCA_028551405.1 Uromys caudimaculatus
CAGGATACTAATAGTCCAGTTCAATAGCAAACACCAAACATGAATCAGCTACACAGGCATGATCCAGCAGAAACAGCAAGGCTCCACAGAATTGGCATGAGTCAGTCGAAGAGGTCAGAATCAGCCTAAATATCAGGAGAAGTTCTTTGGCTTGTTTCTCTCCATAAAGTGAAGACCAGAAAAGATCAATTCCCCTAAAGGCCTTTAAGGCTGGTTTGAAAATTCAAAGTGCTATTTGGTCAGGCAGCAAATAGGATCCATTTCCTCACTGATTCGAAATGCTGTTAAGAAAAAACAAAGACAAACAGTTATTACAAGCTTTATTCCCAAAGGAATTTCTCATTCTCAGCCATATAGTAAAAGAAAGTCAAGGCCATTTTTCTGGCTTTGAAGGGAATAGGATGGTACTGGGCTGATGCTGAAAAGATTACTCACATAGGGAATAGAGAGACGGCTTTGTGGTTAAGAGCACTTGCTGCTATTGCAGAGGGCCTGGGTTTTATTCTCAGGACCTGCATGGTAGGTGATAATCATCAGTCACTTCTGATCTAAAAGATATGGTGATGTCCTCTGGCTTCCACACATGAAACCTCATACATAGTCACATAGATTTTTTAAAAAGCCAAATGTATATTTTAAAATCCAGACATCAGTATATAAAAGGCAGATTTTGTTTCTGGTGTCACCTGTGTGTTGATCTGCTCTTAAGAACTTAGAGTGCATGGATCTGAAGCAGCTAACTGGTATTTCACAGAAAATGGCAAGGAGAGTCTGGCTTGTGCTAGCTTTCTGTTGCTAATGTGTATACACTGGACATTATTGTGCTTTTTCCTAAAGGTTATGGAGTGCTATTCAATAAAATGTTAATCGGCAAAAAGATTACCATTGGCACTCCTTCTATGCTCCACCCAACAGTTACCTAACAACATCCAGATATGCCTGTCTTGCTATAAAAGGGACTGTTTGGCCTCACTAACTCTCTCTGACTCTCTGTCCTTCATTTTTTCCTCTCTGATCCCTTTCTCCCTCTCCCCCTTCCCTCCCTTACATGCTCCTGGCTGCCCTCTTCTCTTTCTTGTTCTCTCTCTGTCTTTTTCTGTCCTTCTTTTTTTCTGCCTCTATTCCCTTCTCAATTCCCACTCCCATGCCCCCAAATAAACTGTACACTATACTCATCATATGGCTGGTACTTCAAGGGGAGGGATGCCTCAGATTGGGTCTGCTGAGGTACCCCCTCCCACCATACCATACCCTGCACTATATAACATATCCCTGACTTTGTAAAACACATCAACCACAAAAACAGAAATAGAATAATCCCACTTGAGCAGGTGCAGTATACAGACTCTTGATACATGGTGATGCTTGTGTTACCAGTTAAACATCCCTGGCAGTTTCTTATGCTCCTGTAGGAGGTCCCAGCAAGCTTGTTTAATCTGAGCAACTCTGAGAAGGAATGTTTGATGTCTCAGTGTAAGACTGACATATGTGATATTTGTACATTATTGCCTATAATGCCATACTAACCATGCCAAACTAGAGATTTTTAAAAAGAAATGAAATGTCTTTTCTCAGCATCACTCTTTTTTTGTGTGTTTATAGATTTTGTTTGCTTTGTTACATTTGAAGCAATCATGGCCCACGTACCACTCTAGACTGGAACTCACTATGTAGCCCTGGGTTGTCATAGAGCCAACAGCCATCTTCCTTCTTCACCCTCCTGTATACTGGATTGCAGGCATACACATCACACTCAGTATCATCTGTATGTGTAATTTTCAATCCTCCATCAAAAGTCTGAGTTAGGAATAGGAAATATGATTTTAAATCTGTTTTGGCTTCAATGAAAGACAAGATTCCATGTATGGACTGTAAAGCTGGATGTTGGATAAATGAGTGTTGCATGATCAGTTTTGGCCTTACTTCAACAGGACATGTGGAAGATGAGCTGCACCTCAGCTCTGTACAGTTCCTCATGCTCTATGGTCTCCTGGATCTGGGTCTCTTTTGATCAGTAATGATGAGTTCTCTCTTGTGCCATATCTGTCCTGGCCCTGGGAAGGGCATGTTTTCTTCTGCCTGCCCCTTGCAATATGGTTTTCCCTGAATTTTAATATTTACTTGATTTTTTTTCCATTTTTGCCCTGTATATTTTATACCAACAAATTTCAATTGAGGACATTTTTAATTTTTATAAGAACACATGTGACATTTGCCAACTTTCTATTCTCTCACTCCTGTGTGGTTTTAGCCATTCTCATTTGTCTCTCCAGAATGGACTTCCTCCTACCTTCTCCCTTCCTTCCTCTGGATCTCTGACAGAAAAACCTTTCTGTTTAATTTGTCTGAGAAATAATCTCCCACTAGAAATTAAAACCTCTTAACTTCTTTCCCAGCCTTTGAGGTATAAATAATCTCTCTCAGGGTGAGAGCATCTCTGATGTTCCTGCTGTGTAACCTGCAGGTGTCTCTAAGGCCTATATCAGTGTTCTACTTTAAGATGAAAATGCAAAGCTCAGTAGGAAGGAAATTCACTCTGTGGTCTTGCTTTGTCTTGAGAGTTATAAATTAAATATGAAAAGTTTGCTCTTAGACTACGATCTCAAGATTCCAGGAAAATCTATTCAGAAAGATTTAATTCGTTAAAGACAAATATATTTTATTTATAATCCAAAGTACTCTAGTATGTTATTAATGCATTTAGGTTTCTCTCAACCATTAAGGGCTCTTCACGTTTTCAGTGTTTGAATTATTTCAGTAAAGATTTAATACAGAGCCACATTCATGATCTTCTATGAACAAATCTATCAGACTTAGACATCTAAGGAGACAATAGTTAAGTAATACTGCAAATGCATAATCAGTTTTATATGAAACTGTGGGGCAGTGATCTGTGACAGGCAGTCTTGCACCAGATTGAGCACAGGTATAAAATCTGGGTGACCCAGTGGAACAATCCACAAGGGACCAGAAAACTTTATGCCAACGCTCCCTGGAGGTTTTTGGCTCTAGTCACTGTCACGTACCACCCCTCCTCAGGTAGAGGCATGGCCACACAGCTCCAAGCCATCCCCATGTTAATGAGACACCTAGAGGTTTAGTCACGCCCCTTCCCAGTTATTACATCTGCCTCACATCTCCCAGAGGCCACGAGGTACAATTCCATCCATGCCACTCTCCACATGGTGACAATAAATATCTTAAAATTATGGACTGTCTCTTTATCTGGACCCCCTGTGGGAAGCAAGGGATCCAGCCCTCAATTAAGGAGTACATCTAATCTCTTAAGGAGGGCTTCCCAGTGCTCCCCGACAGTACCCCCATTCACCCAAGCCTAAGCAGCTAGCGCACCAAGCTGAAACTCGGTCTCAGCAGGAACCCAGCTGCACTCTGGCTAGCCTGTCTGCAGCACCTTGCGACGACTGTGGTGCCCTGGGCTAGAGAACCCACATAGACGGCTGCCTCGAGTTCCCCGGGAATGGCCCCCTCCCCCACCCACGGGCAGAGCCCGCTAACGCTTCCTACAGCCCCCACCTGCCCATCGGACTATTCGAGGCCACTTCCCGAATGTCTCCTGTCCCACCCATAGCCGCAGACATGTGGGGCTTCTCTCCACTGCACCTGGCTTGTTCCCATATGAGACTGCCACTTGCTAAAATGACCATGTCAACTTATATTACCTGAAATTTTTTGTTAAACACTGTGACCACACATATTGATAGTTTTATATCTAGCTTCTGAATTGGGGATCAAACCCAGGCCTTTGTGTGTGCTAGGCAAGGGTTTTACCACTGAGCCACATCCTGAGTGTCATCTAGCTTCTCAGAATGTGAATCGGGACAGCATGCTAGCTCATGTGACTAAATTTGAATACAATAAGAGATTTTTGAATATACAACTATCAAAACTCAATATCAAATGCTAAAATGGAACTACAGTGTTTCTACTGGAGTGTTCTGTGTCCCGCAATATATTCACTTTGCACTGGGGGTGGGGGAGGGGCTGCAACCATAATGTTCGTTGCAAGTGGACACTGCCTGAAATTCCTCAGCACAGATTAGGCCCATTACAGAGTGCAATATTTTTTATTGTGTGTCTAACATTTTCTGCTCTTACAAAACATAATGTTTTAATTAAGAAATACCTAACCTTTAACATTTCTTACCATCATTCCTCAGCATTTATCAAATTAGTATATATTTGGATTGTTAGATTATTTGATTATAAATTTCTATTTTAAATATTAAATATTGAATGAATTTTAGTAAAATACAATGCTAACTTCAAGCTTATGATGTGAGAATATACTACAGAGATCATCATAATTCATGAAGATTTCTTTAAGCTCTTGAATAACTTTTGTATGAGATCAGAAGACACAGAACCCTTTCTCTGTCTTGAGACTAAGATTCTCAGGAATATTTCTCAAGTTTCAGGTGTGCAATGTTAAGTGGCAATGCATATCACCCATTCTCCTCCACATTTGCCCTCTAGTTTCCATTGTCACGAGACTTACTATATCTTCTGGTGTAAAACCTGGCCACCAGGGAGAAAGGAGAGGACTCTGGGCCTGAGGGTGCTAGTGGCCCCAGTAAAAGGGAATGTCAAGGTGGGAATATGGGAATGGGTGGGCGGGTGGGTGGGAGGAGGAATTCCCTCACAGAGGCGGGGAGGGGGAGGGGACACGGGGTTTCCAAAGAAAAGGGGAATCATCGGAAATGTAAATAAAACAAAAACAAAAAAAAACAAAAAAAAACCCTATTAATCATCCATTTTTTAAATCCATAAAGTATCTTTTGAGGAACCTCCTATACCTAATATCTGTAACAGCTCGCTGCCCGCCTTGCCTTGGAGGGTCCTTTTCCAAGGAAAGCTATTGACCAGGTTTGAAGTTCCCGCCAGCTGGGCTCCGTGCTGTGGAAGGAAGCTGTCGATAATAGAAAGAAGCAGGAAACAAACGGGTGCATGGGAGCAAGACAAGGTTCCGTTCAAGCTCCGAAACAATCTTTATTGTTACAATGATTTAAACACATTAGGGCGGGAAATGGCAGGGGCAGGGAGAATCCACAATACGACCAGACATCATAATTATATGCCATATTTGTCCCTGGGCTGGTCATCTAATCCGGCAGCAGCCTGGGGAGGGGTAGAGGGAATATCCGCTGTGAGCCGAAACTCTTTGTGTTGCTAATCAAGCCAAGCCTAAGAGTCAGAGCCTAGAGGAACCACCTGCTGAGCGATCCGAGACATTGTGGCTAACGGGATAAGTCGAACCTGAGATCTTTCATCTAGCAGAATGTGCCAAAGGCCAAGGCCTTTGTCTCCGACAAATATCAAATTGGGCTGAGAAAAATTAGTGCAAATGAAACCAAAAAACATTAGCATGCCTGTGCACAGTGTACAAACTCGAAACACTTGTGCCACTAGGTCTTCACTATGTTTTCTTAATAACTGCATCTCTGGAAGCCAGTGTGGTGGTGCACTGCTATAATCCTAGCACACAGCTGGTAAAGACAGGAGGCTCAGGGATTAAGATCATCCTTGCCTTCCTACTAAGTTTAAAGGCAACTTGAGATACATGGTATTCCTCAAAAAATAAAAAATAAGACAATACAATATCAATAACAAATATAATAGATAAAATCATGTGGAATCAATAAAAATAAACTTAGTAATGCATCAGTTGCTTAGTGTATCATGTATCATGGTAGAATAGAAAAGGGGAAAGATTTTAAAGGTGACAACACTAATTACCTCAGCACGGCCCTTTGATATATTGTCCTTGTAACACTGCTATGTAGAAAGTATCACTACCTCAAACGTTTAGATGAAAGAGATGCGGCAACAATTCATACAAATACTGACCTTCAGAATCAGTGAGGAACATATAGCCATGTCTTGTGTAATTGAAGAAGAAATGGCTGATAAGGCTTTATATGAAATATTTTCCCCATTGGGCTACAACATATTATAAATATATTCATTTAGTAGCAAAAGGAGCTGTTTTATGACAGTGTGATAAGGTGGCAGCATGACTTTGAAAAGATGAAATTTAAAGCATCTATAGAGTGGCAGATCTAAGGACAGCAACATAAAAGTAGAAGCTTACTGTAACATGTTGACAAACACATGCTATACACACTGTGTAGTAGCTGTTCTAAACCACTGACTTCGTAAGACACATCTATATTCTCATTTTGTTATTGTTATTGTTTTATACCCAGATATAATGTAGTTCATATTGACTGTGGCATTATCCAAGTGCATCTGAACCAATTTTATTTGGCAAATGGATGATATTGACTTGACTGGGATGTAGTCATTTTTAAGGAATAGAATTTTTTAATAGTTTTTTTTTTAAGCAGTTCCCTTTGCCAATCTAAAAGTAATTGTAGTCCCTCCTAAGTCAAATTTTGATTCTAAATATTCACCGAAGCCTCTTGTATGTTCTGTTGAATATTTGTTTTCTTCACTTTAAAAAATTCCAATGAGAGTAGTTTTAGTAGTCTGCATCCCTTAGTGGGGTTCTTTCCATCATGATGTTTGTGTTATTTCATGTCTTTCTTGAATGAGTGACATTTGAGGACAATGTCAACAGTATCTTAATCTCTGCATCTGCAGCAGTCACTCAACAAAAGGTTTTGGAATCTTATAAAGAATTACTCAGCTGTGTTCTCGAAGCTCACAAGCTGTGCATATGTGTGTTATTTGTCCATAAAGGTGCAGGGACAATGTACAATGGTCACATGTTCCAGGTTGTCAAATTGACCTGGGGTTTATTTTTCCCCTTTGCATTTCCCTCATTTGTCACTTGCACTTTAGCAAATGGAAGCTTACTTGGTTGGGCCTCCTCTCCCACTGTTGTCATTAAAAGCCTTGGCAATTCACTATTAACATTATAACCTTTTCCGATGTAGGAAGCTTACTGCTGTCATTCTTTTTAGTGTTTTCATAGTTATTGTTAACTATAGAAATAGGCTTGTTTGGTGCTTTTCTTTAAACAGGATCAGATTTCTAGATACAAGACTGATTCATGTGTTTTAGGACAAAAGTCTTAAACATTGGGTTCATCTTTGCTGTTAGAAAATATGTTCCTGGTAGTACAAGTGCAACACTTCTAACTACCAGAGTCTCAGCTTTCCTCAGGGAAAACCAAAGACAGAGACAAACTTAGCAATGCTAGCTGGCTAAAGAAAATGCTCCTGAGCAGTCTGCTATTCTGTTGGGACCTCCATTCCCCATCACCTCTCCTCCCACCTGTTGAGTCAGAACCATATAGATAAGATTCCCTTCCACACACATCTTTCCTGTTTTTTGAGTCCTCTGGGCATGCCAAGCTGCCCTGGTCAGCCTGCTAGCCCAGGGAGAGATCCATTCTCTCACCACCACTGTCCATTTCCATAGGATCTGCAGCTCCTAAATCATACAGACCTATAGCTCTTGAACATTATAGACCTGCAAATCCAGAGTCATAAACCCCAAGGATACACATTAGAGGCCTGCCAAACCAGGACCTTCAAGGTTAACCCCCTCCAAATACCTACAACATCGGGAATATCCAAGGAGCAAAGCCAACCAGATGGACTAATATCCTCAAAAGAACACAATCAACAAAACCCAGAGCAATATGACACCTTCAGAACACATATACCTTTCTATGCAAGAGTTGGATACTCTAACACAACAGAAGCACAAGGAAATGTTCTAAAATCCAATCATATAAAGACGATAAAGGCCTTTAAGGAGCAAATGAATAAATCCCTTAAAGAAATACAAGGAAATATAATCAAACAGGTAGACATCTTTAAAGAGGAAACAAATAAATCCCTTAAAGACATATAAGAAACTAAAATTAAGTAGTTGAAGGAAATAAATAAAATTATCCAGGACTTGAAAGTGGATATAGAAGCAATAAAGAAAACACTAATTGAAGGATTCCTGGAGATAGAAAAACTTAGGGAATAGATCAGGAACAACATATGCAAATATTACCAACAGAATAGAGGAGGTGAAGAGGGAATCACAGATATAGAAGATACAATAGAATAAATTGATATATCAGTCAAAGAAAATGTTAAACATAAAAAAATTTCTGACACAAAACATCCAGAAAATATGGGATACCATGACAAAACCTAACCTAAGAACAATAAGAATAGAAGAAGAGTTCCAGCTCCAAGACCCAGAAAATATTTTAAACAAGATCATAGAAGAAAACTTTCCCAACATAAAGAAAGAAATGTCTATTAACATACAAGAACCTGACAGAATACCAATTAGACTGGATCAGAAAAGAAAATTCTCCTAGCACATAATCATCAAAACACAAAATGTACAAAATAAAGAAAGAGTATTAAAAGTACCAAGGGAAAGGGGGCAGGTAACATACAAAGGCAGACCTATCACATTACATTCTACTTCTCAACAGAATTTAAAAGCTAGAAAGGACTGGACAGATATGTTGCAAGTCTATAAAACCATAGATGCCAACCTAGACTACTATACCTAGCAAAACTCTTAATTTCCATCGATGTAGAAAACAAGATAATTCAAGAAATCCAAATGCAAACAAATTCCACAAATCCAGCCCTACAGAAAATACTAGAATGAAAACTTCAACCCAACGAGGATAACTACATCCAGGAATAACAACAACAACAATAACAATAACAACAACAACATCAACAGGAAATAAGTAATTCCATTCTGCAAAAGCAAAGGAAGCTCACACAAACACACACACACACACACTAACACCACCAAATCAAAGTAAGAGTAAACAACAATCACTGGTTATTAATATATCCCAACATCAATGGAGTCTATTTCCCAGTATAAAACACAGGCTAACATAATGGATGTGAAAACAGACTCAATCATTCTGCTCCATGCAAGAAATACATGTCAGCAATAAAGATAGACTTTACCTCAGAGTAAAAAGTTGAAAAAGATTTTCTAAGCAAAAGGACACAGGAAGCAATCTGAAGTAACCATTCTAATATCTAATAAAATATTCTTTGAACCCAAATTAATCAAAAGCAATACAGATGGACGCTTCATACTCATCAGAAGAAATATCTACCAAGATGATATTTCTACTCTGAATACCTAAGCCCCAAACACAAGGCCACCCACATTTGTAAAAGAAACATTGCTAAAGCTTAAGTCACAATCAAACATTACACATTAATAGTGGAAGACTTCAACACCCCACTCTCACAAATTGACAGGTCATCCAGACAAAAACTAAACAAAGAAATAATGAAACTAACACACATTATGAATGAAATTGACTAAATATCATCCTGAGTGAGGTAACTCAATCCCAAAAGGACATGCATGGTATATATTCACTTATAAGTGGATATTAGCCATAAAATTCAGAATACCCATGCTACATTCCACAGACCCAAGAATGTTGGACAGGAATGAGGGCACACACAAGGATGCTTGAGCCTCACTTGGAAGGGGGATGGAATGGTCATGGAAGGCAGATGGAGGGAGGAAACTGGGTGGAAGATGGAATTATGAGGGCATCTAGTACAGGGAGGGGCAAAGGGGATGGCCATATGGCCATGAGAATGAATGGATATCTGTAAATGACAGGGGTGGCAGGAATGTAGGGAACATCTTCAGGAATAGTTAGAGACTTAAGATAGGGGAGATACCCAAGAATCAATGTTGGTGTCCTTTTCTGTGACTCAGCGTACTGGGGATATGGACCCTCTGAAGGCTGCCTCCTGTGGCCAGGCAGGAATCCCAGTGGAGCAATAGGGACACCAACTCACCCACAAAACCTTTGATCCAAAACTTATCCTGTGCATAAGAAATACAGTGATTGGAGATAGAGCAAAGTTTGAGTGAACAGCCTACCAACAACAGGCCCAACTTGAGACCCATCCCATGGGCCAGCACCAATTCCTAACACTATTAATCATACTTTGTTTTGCTTGCAGAAAGGAGTCTAGCATGGCTGTCCTCAAAGAGGCCTAACACACAAACTGACTCAAACAGAAACATACATGCATAGCCAATCAGTGGATAGAGGTTGGGGACTCTTATGGACAAATAGCAGGAAGGATCCCAGCCTCTAAGGGGAGAGGAACCCCACAGGAAGATCAACAGAATCAACTAATCTTAACCTTTGGGGCTCTCAGAGACCTAACCACCAACCAGAGAATATAACAGATGTGCAGCTTGGTATTCAAATGGGTCTCAAATAACTGGAGCGGGGACTATCTGGAAACCTTTAATGATATGTGGGATATGTTATTCTAGCCAGGCTACTTGTCTGGTCTCAGTGGAAGAGGAAATGCTTAGCCTCACAGTGGCTTGAAGTTCCAGGGTTGGGGGATACCCAGGGTAGTTCCCCAGTTGCTTAGAGGACAAGGGGAGAGGGATATTGGAGAAGGATTGTGGAGGGGGTAATGACTGGGAAGGGAGGCAGTGAATGGGATGTAAAGTGAATAAGTAAAAAACTATAAATAAATAAATAAATAAGTAAATAAATATTAAATTGCAATGCACAGGACACTGGGAAGTTGTGATTTCCATACTGTATGTATTTCTTTTCTAAACAAGCTTAAAGTCTATGGTTTTTTCTTACACTTGTCCAGCTGGCAGGTTCTCTCCAAGATATTTTGATCAAGTTTGCTTAATATGATGAAGTGAATGGATGCTTTCCATCTGTGATGATGATGGGTTTTTCTGGGAGAAGATGGAAGTAGTTCAAGCCCTCTGACTTGGTGAATAGTTGCTGTGAGAAGATGTATCATCCTCACACAGTGTCACTGAGGAAATTTTCAGTTATTTATTTACTTTGAACATCGAAGTGATGGATCAGTTACCAAGTCTATAAAGAGCAGATGAAAAAGAGGCAAAAATTGGAGCAGAATTGTTACACAGTTAGAAGAAGACCAACTAAGTCCATTAAGAGAACACAGCACATTATGCATAGGGGCCCAAGAATATTCCATGAGGGACAAGAAACAGGAATTCTTTGTCTAACCTGGAAGAGTAAAAAGCCCCTATTTATCATTGTTAGTCATCACATAAGAAAGTTTTCCTCAAATGTAAGTGTGGTATCATTGGAGCTTTATCTGTATTTATTCTTTCATAATGTGTTTACATAAACTGGCATTTGTCTCTGTAGTTTATCCAGGATGCCTGTGAAAGGTTGGAAGCTGGAGTAACGGATTCTCATTTTTTACATAATAGTTCAATAAATCATATCACCTCACATTTACTAATCAAAAACTAGAGTAAGTCTCAGTGTACCAGATGCAAAGTTATGTATAATATGTACAAGGCCAGAGCTGGTTCTGAACTCTCCACTGATGTGGTAAGACACAGCTGACACAAAATGTTAATAGCTGTTTTTGTGAGCCCATGGTCTTTTCAGAGACTCTGACTAGCTCTGTACTATCTTGTTTTTAAGCCACTTGTCTCAGAAGCTTTCAGAAAGCCCATACCAATAGTGACTTTTCACAATCTCTGTAATGTAGGACTGGCAGAGAGATAAATACCTGTATGAGGTAGGATAAACACCAAGGCACACATCTGCAGCCAAAGTCCCATCATGCAACACTACACATGACTTGCAGTGAGTGTAAGGAGCTCACTCTTTCGTGGTCAGGGAAGTATCAAGGAGAGAGGAGTGGACATTGATAGACAGGTGCTTGTGACAATTCCCTCCTGTAGATGCTGCCAGATTTTTTTCCCTCGGTAGTTGTTTCTGAGATGACCTAAGAAAATTGGATCATTTTCAGTCACTTTTGAAAGTTGCAGCTGAGCTTTACAGAGCATTCGAATACAGAGGAAAAAATATAACAATCTCTTTTACTTCAATAGTCACTAAAATTAAAGACATATGTCTCTTCTCTCTGAAGTTAAATGATTTCAATTTCTGTAGTCCTTATTTGATACAGGGAAGTTTTATGTTGAAAATATAGAAAAAGTTGTGAATTTATTTATAAGTGAAAGAGGGCAGGGGGGATTCTGTCTGTGACTGAGTTCCTAAAACAAGATGTTTTTTATCTTTGAATAAAGGAGAGTATTTATTGTTAAGACAATCATAGTTTAAAACACAGAAGTGCATTCAAATGCTGGATAATCAGATGATTCTCCTAAGTTTCTTGGCTTATGCAATACTGAACTGCTCAGGGTTCTTTATTGTATATTCTAATGTCTATTCTGTTTTGTTTGTTTGTTTGTTTGTGTTTTGCATGACAGCATATTTACAGCAGTAAGATTTCTCATGTGATGACACACTACAAAAAATAAAGACTTTTAACAGTTTGCTTATTTCCAGGTTAGACCCAGAATTCTTCTTTCTCATGCTTCACGGAACAGTTCCACTTGAAAAATATAATAACTCCACAATCAGAAAATGCCTAATAGGACTTAATGCAAAACTAAATCCAGTAGAAATATTATGCTGAGTTCTGTCTGATCAGCTCTCCCATTACTACACTGGTGCACTGAAAGATGCAACAGATAGAAGATGTTGAATTAACCACTATAATTAATATTAAAAATGGCTTGTCCTATAGCAATCAAGTATAAAAGAATGTTGGAATAATGATTTGAAAACATTTTGCATATTACATATTGTCCTATTTAAAGGTTTTAAGACACCATGTTTAAGGAGAAAGACTGATGATCTTAGTAGATGATTGTTATGGTTCATTGGCAAGTGGGTGGGAATGGCAGTTTCTAGAATTGCACAGGCCAAAGTACACTTTTTTATGTTCAAACAATATGCCTTATGAACAAGCTCTTTCCTTCTTAGTATTCCAGTATTCTATGAAGTGATGCAGTAACTTAGGTTGAAATTGTGGTCCTAGAAATGATATTTCACAGATAACTCAGAGAAATCCAAACCCTTCAATCTGGTGAATTCTTATGGTTTCTTTGTATAATTGGATTTAGTCTTCAAAAATGATGAGATCAGTCAGTGCTTCATAGAAGCTCAATAGATTGCCTGCTCTAATGGAGGCTTTTATTTTTTCAAGAAAAAATAATTTAAATAAGTATTGTCTTTCTGCTAAATGAATCAGTGCAACAGAAGCATAACATCCACACAACTCTCCCTGTGTCAAAGCTTTTAATGTCTCTAAATCCTGTTGATGATCAGCACTGCAGCAAGAGGTCACAAGACTCCCGAGCATCTCAGTCAGTGAGGAAGCCATTGTCTTATCTTCATGTCTGTATTCCTGTCATCTCTGTGCAAAGTTAATGTTGGTTACAGCTTGTATTCTCATCTAATGGCCCACATTTCTAAAAATGGTGACATTAATGACACATTTAAATGCAAATCTATCCTGAAATGGGTTAGGGCTGTATAGCCACAGGACACAATCTCTTGAAATAACAATTTTGACTTTAATATATTTTCAGTATTTAGCAGGTTATACAGGAAGGGATCACTTTAGAATGGAGGTCAAAAATATGTCTGTGAGATGATACATTCTTCTTTTTCTCTACTGCTGAGAACTTTCAATTCTATTACAAATAATTACATTTAAAGTAAGATTTACTTTTGATAAACCATATATCTTCATATTTTGAAAGTCAAGCATATAAGCATATTATTGTACTTTTGCTTTTAGTTGTAGAAGTTACACTTCCATCATTGAGGAATCAGTAACTGTTTTGTTGTCAAGAAAACAAATGCTTTGAGATTGTTTAATTTATAAAGATCAGATATTTATTTTTGATGGGTACAAAAGGTTAAAAGTCCACATGTGTAGTGCCATCAGGTGTCAAGGATCTTCTAGTGTGATAGCTTGGTGGATGGAGAGTCATATGGTGGGGAAGTGTCTTTGAGACAGAATGAAGGTCTTAACTTACCAAAGCAGGCTCTCTCCAATATTATCACTCTTAAGGAATCCACTCATAAGGAAGGCACTCTCAAAAATTCATGACCTCATGAATTTCATGACCTTCATTTCACAGAGTTATAATGGAAATTAAATTTGAGTATTAAGCTTGGAGGGAATACACAAACATAGCTAAGAAGCAAAATAAAATAAAACAATCAATGGATATGTCTGTCATGCTACATAAAAGTACAGAAAATGTTCAGGAAGTTTTCTCCTACCTATAAATGACAGATATTTTATCAATGACTCTCCTTTTCTGATGATTATATTTCTATTCAATATTTTATATTTACTGAGATAAAAGTAAATTGAATCAATTGACTGGTGCAGACCAATTAAAAAATCCCAGGCTTATCACATATTGCTAAAAGAAATACTTTCAAGGTCCCACCAAGCTTCAAAATTTGATAATGATCAGATGATGAAAAACTGGAAGGTGAACACTTTTGAATATATGTGATACTCTAGACTTGGATTGCTGTCACACTGTCACATAGCAAAAGCAAGAAGGAAACGCAAGGATTCTCCCAATTGTGCACTGTGTAGAAAGACATTTGTAAAACAAACTATTTTCTGGTTCAAATATATACATTTGCCAAAGATGTTTTAAACCCAGAGCCATATATTTAAACTTTTATACAAAAACAATGCTATTAGATCCTAAAACATATGCTATAAAATATTTATTAGAGTTGTTATAAGAAAGATCTGTTATAATGGAGATTCAAGTCTAACATCAGTGAGTAAATTCGCAAAGATGAAACTCAAGTGCCAAAAACAAAACAAAACAAACAAAAAAACTAAAATGAAGAGCGAATAGAGTGAATTAAATTGGGAGATTTAAAAGACTTCATTAAGGAAATATGGTTTGGATTGGAAGTCTGAACTATGGACAGTGGCCAGTCAGACAATTATGTGAGAAATTGTGAATATATAGGCACGGGACAGCAGGTTGTCACAGCAGCTAAAGACACTTTCAATCCTGGCAACCTGTGTTCCATTCTGAAACTCACATATATGTGGAAAAGGAGAAATAAACTTACAGATTTGTTTTCTTATCTCCAATTATGAGCTAAGGCATGTGTGGCCCCAACACCAATCACCAGCACCACCAGCACCACCAGCACCACCAGCACCACCACCACCAAAAACAACAACCACACTAACCCATACCCATCACCATGACTATTAACACCATCATCATTATCAGAAGTCTGTTAAAAATGACAGAAAGAAAGAATTGTGAATGCTTTTTGTATCTGTACAAACGTATCTTTCCTTCATTTGAGAACATTTTCTTCTATGATCCTGTTAAAGACCTGGTCTATGCCATTGATTTGAGATATGATCTTGGTATTCATTTGACCGTATAGGTGGATTGTTCTATAATTAGCTGAAATACAGAGGGTTCTGACTTGATGAGCCACATGATTCTAGGACATTTCAGTTATATATGTCTAGGAGATAAAAAAATATCTAAAGCTCGTGGGTGGTGTTAGGAATATCAGTATATTAGAGCCATCACTGCCTTTCTAGCAGAGAGGAAGCATCTATAAGTATTGTAGGTTACAGTAGAACACTTATTGTATCAAAACACTGAAGCGGACTGATTTTATAAAGCAAAACTGGTTGTATAAAGTCACAGTTCTAGTGGTTCCTGATCATGGTGCATTGATCCAATAGTGGCATCTATGTGCACTGATTTAATAGTGAGCACAGTTAACTCATCTGGGTGCTGAAACTCTGATCCAGAGAACCTTAAATAGTGACAGCAAAAAGCAATTGCAGGCAGAAACCCACATCACTGTAAAGGCAATGTATCCTGCCTGAGTTTTAAGATTCATTGTTTGAAGTCATTTGCCATACATCTTTATTATTTAATTTTAAGTTTCTCCACTGAGATAATATGTGTGATATTTTTCAGGTATGAAAACATCTAACATATACCAGATTTGGATTATAATATAGTATATAAATATAGATTAGGTTTATATGGATTACTTCCCAAAGGACTGTCAATGTTTATTCCTTTTTAAAAATAGATTTGCATAATCCTGAAAAATTATCCTGTTATTAGATAATGGGCTTCCTTAATAATTTTAAAATGTATATATTTTCTTAAATGCATCTTCATACTCTGAGATGAGTCTAGGAATGTGGAAATTTTTATGAGAGAGTCCAGTTATTTATGGCCAATCTTTGGCTGATCTTCCTGGACCAAGGTAACGTTAATCGTCGGATTGTTAGAGCAGAAATTTTCTGGGATGATGTTGAATATAATTATAGTTAATGCCTTTCATACATGAGAACAGGTTCAGTAATGATAACAGGAAGGTGGTGGAGTAAGACTAGCTCCTGTCTCCATGTAAAGGGAGTAAACAGTCTTAGACTAAATGACACCTACCCTGAAACCAGGCTCATCCATCTCTGAAATGGAGAGAAGTGTAAGAGCAGAAATCATTAACACACTCTGGTATTTATTCTTTATAATTAATTCAAGAGCCAAAATTCATAGATTTCTTACCACAGGATTTTTTTTTCTTAATTTGTAAAACTTTAAAATGACATAGCTTTTGTGTTTCTGGATCTAGATGAAATGTTTTATAGATTTCCCTGTGATTGTGTTGTTTAATCGAATGTGATATTTTCTGTCACTGTGGAGGACAAGTCCATTTCCCCATATTCAGACAGTACAGATATAAATGAAGGATCTTATCTTTTATCACTCCCTTTGATGATCTTGAGAAGCTGAGGTGCTTGCTGAGGTGTATTTTGAGGAAATACAAAATAGGTAGTAGAGGAAGGTAGTTATAAATATCAGCTAAGACCATGTAACCAGCTGCAGAAATGAGGATTATAAAGTAATATGAACACTTCTGTTGTATTTTGTTAAAAACATATTTGTCTTCCAATTTCTTTAACATCAATTTGTATTTAAATTGAGATACTAAAGGAATGTTCCTAAGGGACATTGCCCCATTGTAAATTTACAAATGTGTTTGCGATTGTTTGAGGAATAGTTATATCATGTTAAGCATATGCATGACCTCGTTATTATTTCATGTGGACATGAGATATTATTTGTGTCAAGTTGACAAGAGGTGGATTGTAGTGGCTGTTCCTGATTGTCAACTTGACTATATCTGGAGTGAACTACAATTCAGAATTAGAAGGCTCACCTGTGATACAAATCTTGAGTCTGGAAGACACAAGTCTCAGGTGTAGTGGTATGCACACCTTTAATCTGGGCCACAACTTCTGACAGAAGGAAGATTTGCTTTTCTTTGCCTGCATGCCTTACAGGAACTGCTAGAGCCTCGGACTTTCATTCACAGCTGCTGCTGACCACTGTTGGGGAGTTGGACTACAGACTGTAAGTCATCAACAAATTCCCTTACTATATAGAAACTACCTATAAGTTATGTGACTCTATTGAACCCTGAGTAATACAGTAAGTAAGGCAGAAATTACTGTGATGGAGTCTCTTCTCCTACTTCTCCTTTTTTTTCTTCTTTACATTCTTAGGTTATAAATCTATATTATTATTCATATTTGAAGGCACTATTTTATCTTTTTTTCCCTGGAAACTATTAGTGGTGTAGCCCAAGAGAGTCACAAAATACATGTAGATTTTGTGTTGCTCTCACATCATTAACATATTCACATGATTACATTCAGGCTTGCTTCTTCCTCTTTTCATTACTTAGTTTCCATTTGTTCATCATAATCTTATATTCAAAATCAGCTTGACTGATAAATCTGTGGCAAGTTTTAAATCATAGTTTGTATAAATTTTTTCTTATTTATTAATTTCAACTGCTCCACCAGAGCTATTTTTATGTCTAGGATCCTTTTATCTCATTTCGTAAATAGTATCATGTTGCTAAATCATTGCCTAGTTGAAACCTAGTTATCAATGTAACTGAAGATTGCTTTCAATTATAAATGCTTATATTAGTATCAATGCAGTAGACGTGGAAATATGTAGTGTGGTATCTGACTAGAACCCCTTCCAACTATGACAGCAATTGTTTCTCAATACTGGTAATAAATTTCCCTTCAAACAAATTTCCATGTGCAGACTTTTAACATGACCAGTAAGACAAGTATAAGCTTAGAAATTCCAACTATGTTTGAAGGTAGTTGACATGTTGAATGTAGTGACAATGAATAGTCAAGATGCTAAGGTTAAGTCAGACATTGAGAAGATTAGTGAAGGCCAAGCAAATCATATTAGAAACAGCCCATATTTAGTGCTTTGCTCTTAATTTTGCACAGTATGACGCAGGTGCAGGGCTTTATGCATTGTAACAGTATTTCAACATTAGGAGTCTCCTGTGAGGGATAGATTGACCCAAGCCTCTGCACCATCTTTTCTCTGGTTTAGATCACCAAGGAAATGTCAGATATACCTTGTGGAGTGTGCTTTAAGTTAAGTCACACAATGGTTGGCTACTCCAACAAGTTCTGAGCCACCATTGCCCTAGTATATCTTGTACACAGGACAAATTGTAGGTCTAAGATTTTATGGTTGGGTTGATGTTTACATTTCTCTTTTCATAGCATGCAGAGTACCTTCCAGCTTCAAACATATTAGAACATCTACATAAAATCTCCAGGTCAATTTTTCAATGATTTGTTTAGTTATCTTCAAGAATGGGGCTGCTGTCAGTTTGTAGAGAGCAACCTATAAGGTTGCATAGCAACAGTCTGGGTTGTTTGGGGATTTCTATTGCAACCCAGTCAAGATACTGGAAGACTTATTTAGTCTCAAAAAATGGTCAGTTGGGCCTCTGTTTCCCTCATTATTAAGAGTCCTCATTAGGAACCCCTTCATATACTTTGGATGTTTTCCACTGTACTAGGTTTCCATAGCAACCCTCAATGCTTCTCAGTTTGAGCTATCTCAGCCCTTATTCCCTCTTTCAATGTTACTTCCTCTTCTACTCCCCACCTCATCTTCCTGTTCTTGTCCTCCACACCCCTAGTCTATGCATAAAGTCTTTTTATTCCTCCTCCCAGGAAAATAAATATGCCACCCCTTGTCCCTTCCACCATGCCTATCTTCTCTAGATCTACAGAGTATAGGTTGGTTTCCATTTATTTAATGGCTAATATCTATATGCAAGTGAGTAAATATCATATTTATCTTTCTGGGGCTGGGTTATAACACTCAGGATGATTTTTTTAGTTCCGTTTATTATTTGGAAATTCCATGATGTTAACTCTTTTAACAGATGTATAATACTATATTTGTAAAACACCACATTTTCTTTATCTATTTATCTCTTGAGGGATATTGAAGTTTCTGAATGAGGTACAGTATATCTGGTTTTATGGTTATGTTTATATCAAGTCTTTAATCTGCTGAGACTTGAGTTTTGTACAGAGTGATAAATATGGATCTATATTCGTTCTTCTACATACAAGCATCCAGTTAGACAAGCACCATTTGTTAAAGATGCTTTTTTCTTACAATGTGTATTTCTGACTTCTTTAGAAAAAAATCAGTTGTTCATACATATTTGGATTTATGTCTGGGTCTTCAGTTCAATTACACTGAAAAAACATGCCTGGCTTTTTGCCAATATCATGTGATTTATGTTACTAGAATGATGTAGAATGACATGAAATTGGGAATGGTGAGACATCTAGCAGTTAATTTACTGTTCAGGATTGTTTTAGCCATCCTGGATATTTTGTTTGTTTTTCTGTATGAAGTTGACAATTATACTTTCAAGTTCTGTGAAGGATTGCATTGAAATTTTGACGGAGATTGTATTGGAGTGGTAATTGCTTTTGGTAGGGTGACCATTTTTACTATATTATTTGTAATGGCCCATGTGCCTGGGAGATCTTTCTATCTTTTGATATCTACTTCAGTTTCTTCAAAAAAATTTTGTCATATCATTCTTTCACTTGCTTGGTTAGAGTAACACCAAGATATCTTATAATATTAAGAGCTATTGTGAAATATGTCAATTACATGATTTCTTTCTCTGTTTGCCATTCTTATATAATAGAGCTACTGATTTTTTGTGACTTAAAATTTTGTGTCTAACCATTTTGCTGAAGATGTCTTTCAGCTGTATGAGTTCATCAATGAACTTTTTAGGGACATTTATTTATAATATTATATTATTTTCAAACAATAGTACTTTACTTCTTTTCCAATTTGTATCCCTTCGGCTTATTTTATTGCTTTAGCTAACACTATAGCACTCAAGTATTATATTGACTTGATAAGGAGAGAATAGACAGCCTTGCCTTGTTCTTGATTTTAATGGAGTTGCTTTGAATTTGTCTCCATTTAATTTTATATTAGCTATAGACTTGCTGCAAATTCCCTTCCTTATGTTAAGGTACATACCTTGTATCCCTAATCTTCCTGGCACTTTTATCATGATGTGGTATTAGATTTTATTGACACATTTTCTTCATCTACTTACAAGATTATGTGGTGTTTTTTATTATTATTATTTCAGCTTGTTCATATGTTGGATTACACTTAATGAATGTAAGAGACATCTAGAAGTCTACTACCACAGTAGAGCATTTGCATGTTTTCTCAGGATTGGCAGCTAAAACAAATCAGTCAATTTACAATATTACTAGCAGAAGATCTGATAAGTCAGTCAAACAAAAGAATTACTACATTTTTATTTGTTTCATTTGTTTTTGTGCATTTGGGGACACATGCTGTAGTGCAGCTGTTCTGTTCAGAGGACACATATCAAGAGTGTTCCTTCCTACACCCATATGGGCCATGAGTGAGGCTTATGAGAAGCTTGTCTGAGTTGGTGGCTGGAACCTTTATCCAGTAAGCCATCTTACTGCCCTTCACTCTATTCATTGTCTGCTTATTTCATTACACATGGGTAAATTCCCTTTGTAAATACGTATTCATTTAAAATACTTAGTGCTCTCATTATGTATTCTTTCTTCAACTCAATTAAATTGTGGAGGGCAAGAGGTCCTTATGCATATCCATAACCACCAGGAAAGCTAGGAAATGTTAAACACAAATGCCTGTCTCTTCAAAGAAAGAAACTTATTACCTGGAATACTGAGAAAGATTAGAGTTTACAACCTAGAAATGTTTTTCTGTTTGGAGGGCCAACTTTCACCTGGATAAACTAGGATATTGTTTGTTTATTCCAGACTTGTGCCCTCTCATATCTTGAACATCATTTCTCAGCCCATAAAACCACTTCTTAAAAGAGATTTCATTTATAATTTGCAACAACCTAAATAACATCTGTGGTATCTTAAGGCCAAACCAATCCTGAATCTCGCAAACTATTATGTTTAACTGAGCCAATCTCCTTAGATTCTTTTCTTGGGAATTGTTTCTAAATCAACAAAACCTGTCTTTATAGAAAAAACCACATGCACTTTGAAGAGTTTCAATGTAAACATATTTGAAGCTTGTTGTGCATATGGAACTAAATAAATTGTCATCAGATGGCCTTCCCACACATCTCCTGCCTTCAGCCACGGCCAGTGGATCTAGAGAGGGAAAGGTAGGCTAGAACAGTGTGATGGAGACCTCGGGCTGTTAGTGGTCACAATTAGAACCAGACTTCTGCAGAGACCAGCTTCAAGGAGATGCTCTTTTAATAGGCAGAATGGACTTTTTAAACCTTTGAGGTGCGAAGGGGATACCAGGGTGCAGTGTGTTACAGAACTGGTCAGGGTCAGGGTGCTGAGAATGCTTCATTTGCATAAGAAGGAATTTTAGGTGCATGATGAACTTGACTTGATAAGGAGAGGGGGAGTTTAACCTGACTGTTGCTATATGACTTCCTTTGGTGTGGGGAAAGGTTGAAGGCTCAGGGCTGTGTGAACCAGGATGTAGATGTGTAGGCCCAAGGCAGGGGAGGGAGTGAGATTTCCAGGGTTGGACAAGACTGGACCCCAGTCTTGCTCTAGACAGGCTCCTCCTTGTTCCAAGGTTCTCCCACCCCACAATCAGGAAACTTTCTCCCAAAATTATCCTGTGCTTATATCCTGTGCTAGTATCAGCAGCCTCCAGAAGTTTGATCCAGCACAAGCTAACTAAGTCAGGGTGAACCAATGCTCTTTCTTACCTCTTTGTGTATCATTTTACAGCTGGCCTTTGATGATTGCAGGGACCCCCAAAGCAGGAAAATCAAACATGATGGACTGAGTCCTTTAAAAAGGTAAGATTTTTTTTTTCCTGAAATAGAAATTAGGATGTTAGGAAACTTGGACTCTCACTGAAGGGATAATAACTGCTAGTGAGAGAGGGGAATTAACATTCTTTCTTCCCTTTTGAAATAAAGCATTTTATGAATTATTGTAATATTTGTTAAAACAGCAAAATATTAAATGTTAAAGGAGCAAAATATTCAGAGCAACAGTTCTGTAATTATATGTGCATAGGAACTAATGTATACAGGGCCCATGAAAGGGGAAATAAAATCTCTGTTAATTATTTTACAAGCTGGAGTACAGTAATATATTGCTTGTACCATCTCAGAAGGAGAAGATGTGGAGGTGGTGACTTTCTGCTGGAATATAGGAGCAGGGTGGGTCAAATGAACTCCATAGCCACTCAGCATCCAGGACAGCCTTGTGTATTCTCAGGTCATGCTCTCAAGGAATCTACCTGTATCTGAAAGCCCTCTGGCCCTGCCACCAAGATCTGACTAAACTCTGAGCTTGGGAACTCAGAAGGAAGGCTTCCTTTGCAAAATCTGAATTTCAAGGAGCAGCACTCACTGCTACAGCATGAGGTAGGACTATGCTGCCTCAGAGCTTTGTTTTTTGTTTGCTTGTTCTGTTTTGTTTATGTTCTTTCTTGTCCCTGATAGTGGAAATAACGCCCTATATATTGATAATGCTTCCTTTATGAGGAAAAGATAAAAAAGCTTGACTTCAAATATGAGAACAATTGCAATGAGGACATAAAGCACTTGAACTGGTGCTGGTTAAAGTCCCTAAGGTACTGGTCATTCAGTGTATGGAGGATATAGTTCTCTCCTGATATGTAATCAACATTTAAATGAATGCTTCATTTTCATGAGCAATCAACTAAAAAAAAAAAAAAACAATGTTTAAAAGTAATTCCAGATAAAATACAAAAGTAACTACCTTATAATTGTTTAGGATATACTACTACTCAATCACAAATTGAATATCATCATCTCAGTTAAAAGTTTCCAGAAAAATAGAACCTCAGTTACTTACAAAGACTTTAGGACCATATCAACTGACTACATTTTTATCTGCCCATCACTGCTAGGATTTAGCTCCACTCTTTAAATTGCTTTCTGGAGATGCTTGGTTACATTTTATAAGAAATGTAGTATGTGAAGCAGAGTGGGTATTGGCTTCCTAAATAAAACTGCTGCTAAAGCAGTAGCTCATAGAATTTGTACCTTACTTCCTTCTCCATTCCTTATCCTTCTTTCCTGTTTATCTTCTACTGAACATAAATCTAAAAGCTAATGGTATAGAAATTGATGCATGTCTTAATTCTCCATAATGATCAATAACTTGCTGCTTATAAGAAATTATATACTTAATAATGATGGAATGAACAAGTCCTAAACAATTTATTAATAGTGATTCTACAGAAATTATTTTGCCACTCAATAAAATACATGTTGTTTATTTCTTCCACACTGATAAGAATTGATGAGTTGCATTAAAATGTTACTCAGACTTTGTAAGTTCATTTGGTATGGTTCAACAATCTCTGTAAATTCTTTAAGAAAAATTAGCTAAACCCTTGTAACTTGCTCTCTGTTCCCCAGATCCAATCCCCAAATGCCATCTCTATCTCTGCAAGAGAACAGCTGTTTCAGCCTTCCTTTACATTCTGTCCACACTTCCTGTGGATTTGACAGACCTTCTAACTTCTCTTTCCCCACTTGATGCTTTGTGCTAACCCCACAGACCATTCTTGCCAGGGAAGGCAGTAGGCTTTCCTTACATCTTCTCCTTTACTTTGTTTTTTTTTTTTTTTTTTTTTTTTTTCTGCCATAGCAGACTGTCTTAGGTGAACTTTCTTCATGGTCTTCTCTAATTGCAAGGAGATAAAATAAGCAGACCCTGGTTGATCATTCTGCTCTCCTCACTCCTGAGAATCCTTTCAAATGTCTAGCCTAGTCACATTATTAAGGTTCAGCTCCCAAATACTCAGAAATGCACTTTACTTGGAAGCCCATAGACCTCAAATATCAGATCCAAAGAACATTGCAAGACTTAGCCATGATGTTGTGGAAATCCAGAAAGAAAACAGAAACCAAGGAGTAAAACACCCCCCCTCCCAAGACAAATCCAGAAATCAATCCTAGACTTATAATCATCACAATCCCAGATCCTTAGTCACCAATGTAAAAAGAACTCATTGAAAAACATCCACGGCAGGATATTTCCACTCAATCTTAATATGCTACAAGAGTAGACCCTGTATATGCCAACATCGCTGAAGCACAAAAAGACCTTAAAACCACCTGTATGAAGACTAGAGAGACACTTAGGAAATGAACAGATCTCTTAAAGAAATCCAGGAAAACACAAAGAGCAAAAGGAAATGAATAAATCTGTTAAAAAACTGAAATTGCAAAAAGGAATCAATAAAGAAAATCCAAACTTAAGAAATTCAGGAAATGAAAAATTTAGAAATTTAACCAGGAACTACAGAACAAGCTTTCCCATCAGCATAAAAGAGATAGAAGAGAGAATCTAAGGTGATGGCTATACAGTAGAAGAAATGGATACATTCATGAAAGAAAATGTTACATTTAAAAAATTGCTGACACAAAACATCCAGGAATTATAGAACACTGTGAAAAGACCTAAGCAAAAAATTATAGGAATAGAAAGGAGAAGAACACTACTTCAAAGGCACAGAAATGTTTGAATAAGATGATAGAAGAAAACTTTTCTAGCCTAACGAAACAGACGCCTATAACGGTACAAGAAGTATACAGAAAAACAAATAGGTTGTACCAGAATAGAAAGTCCTCTTACCACATAATAATCAAAGCAATAAACATACAAAACAAAAATTTTGAAAGCTGTAATTGGAAAAAGACCATACAACATATAAACACAGGCGTATGACAATTACACTTAACTTCTCAATGGAGACATTACAAGTCAGAACGGCCTGAACTAATATGCTGCAGATTCTAAGGGATGACGGATAAGGCCAGAATACTAAAACAAGCAAAATTTCAATCACCATAGATGGGAAGACTAAGGTTTTCCATCATAAAGCCTAATTTCGACAATTTCTATCTACAAGTCCAGGATTAAAAAAGGTTCTAGTAAAAAAAAAAAAAATCCAACCTGAAGTTAACTACACAACAAAAACTCTTAGAATAAATAATCTCAGACAAGCAATGTATTGAGAATACCTTGTGTTTGGAATTGGTACTTGTCAATAACCGGATGGTCTATAGCTTAGCTAGGAAATTGAATGTGGAATATCCAGGAGGCAGAATAGATTCTGGGATAGTGCCAGGTGTAGGAGATTACTCCAGGAAATTGGGACAAGAAAGATATATGGTACCTGAGCCCAGTTAACCAGATTCATGGCAGAATGTAGATTCGAATAAAAGGGTTATTTTAAGTTATGACCTACTAAGAGAAGTGCCTCACCATATGGACAAGGTATTTGTGAGTATATTTTGATTCTGAGTCTTATTTCTGGAATATGGATCTGTGAGGAAGAACAAGACCTAATTCCTCCATATAACACTCAAATATGACATGGAATCCAAGTAGAGACAAAAACCCTCTATAAAAAATAGATGGGGGTAGATGGGAGGGGGTAGAACATGCTGTGCTTTGAACATTTCTGTAAAGAAGGTCATTGCTTATAGGAAAGCTGCCCCTAGAAAGAGCTGAAACCTGTAAACATCAGGAAGTGAGCAGGAAGAGCAAACCAACCTGCTGTGGGCCCAACAGCCCAATTCTGGTCCACCCAAATAAAGGCCTAAAGCTGTACACAAGTGTCAGTCAGCTCACAGAGACACTGAGAACCCCTGCTGAGAAAGGAGCATATGAGCTGCAGAGTTCCAGACAGAGGGTTGGGATTGAATATAAAGGCTCCAGACACATCCTGCCAATGACCCACTATGTAAGTGAAATGGCCAGAGGCTAGAGGCTCCAGCCTAGTCAAACATGACTGGACACATGGGCTTGAGATTGTTGCCAGGCAGGATCATGGAATTTTCAGAGCCAGAACAGCCCATGGCATTATGTCAAGATGAAAAATAACAGAGTGCCATGGTTGTAGAGAGTAGCAGTGTGCAGTAATTGGTTATTTCAGCCAAAAACATTTACAATTTTTTTCTGTTGACAAGAATTCATTAATCTATTGACTAAGTGGTAGGGAAATAAATAAATTTTCTTCTTGAAAGATTACAGTGGCTCACCTTTCTAAGTAAACTGGGCCAAATGTCAAACCACAGCCAAGCTGACCTAAGGAACAAAACATCTATATTCTACTTCGCTCACTTTGTAGATGTTTTCAACATGTTGACTTTGTATCTGTCTGCAACTGACTGTGAGAAAATAATAATTTATCCTGTAAAACATTTAAAAAGTAATTGGCTTATTTCAAAGCTAAGTTGATACTAAAACCCACAATTCAATTTTTACTTTTGATTTCAAATTCAATTCTTTTCTAAAGTCATATCTACTGTTATATCCAGGATTTCTCTGAAATACTAATGTGAAATTTTTGAAAAAATGTAATTTATTAATTATTTTATGTCAAGTATGACATGGATACCAATGTGGCTGTGTGACACAGTTTCAGTTGCAGGAGCACCATCAACCTGAATAATGCATCTCTGAATTCTAGTATATAGATGGTGCTGCTCTTTCTTTTACACTTGTCTGTTTTACCATTTTCTATGCCATATTTGTCCTCAAATATAATTCTGTAAAAAATCTTGGGGAGAAAGCAATTGAGGGCATTACTGGAGAAGGAAATGGCTCTGATGTCTATTAGACAAACTGCTCTGGCCCTGTCCATTCAAGCAGTGAACAGGCATATCAGGACAAGGAGTTCTGGATGTGGAAACTGACTGCCTTTGTTGCGAAATTTTAGCCAACTCATGAAGATTTAGTTGTATCAGGAAATATTTGAAACAGGAAATGTTTTTTGACATATTTGAGGTTTTGGTAGTTAAGAGAATTGAAGACCCCCAAGGAAAAAGGAATAATGGGCCTGAGTCACTAAAGGCAGTGATGTCCTTAGAAAATACAAGGGACAAGATGAGGGAGAAACAGCTGGGTCTACTGGATTAGCAAGCGTAGTGGCTATTTCTGATTGTCAACTTGACTATATCTGTAGTGAATTACAATCCAGAATTAGAAGACTCACCTGTGATCTAGATCATGAGTCTGGAAGACACAAGTTTCAGGTGTGTGATATGCACACCTCTAATCTGGGCCACATCTGCTGCTGGAGATCTACATAAGGACATTCTAAGGAGGAAGATTCAATCTTCTTCGCCTGTGTGCCTTGTGGGACTAAGCAACTGCTAGATCCTCGGGTTTTCATTCACAGCTACTGCTGACCATTGTTGGGGAGTTTGACTACAGACTGTAAGTCATTAACAAATTCCCTTACTATATAGAGACTACCTATAAGTTCTGTGACTCTAGAGAACCCTGACTAATACAGCAAGCTATGATGAGGCCCCCACAAGGGGAGATCTCTAATAATAGAATGGTTAATCCAGAAATATTATTGGGGAAACCTAGAAGATATATGTATAATAAGAGACATAAAAGTATGGATAGAAGAGTTTGTAGCCTGTGGCAAGGCCATTGGATTAGTGGACTGACCTTTCTGGAAAGGTTGGAACATATTGATTTGATACCCTGGCATTGCCTGCCTGAGAAAATTATTGTACAAAGTTTAAGAGAAAGAATTTGTACTTGTGAAGGAGCCCTGGGTGAAGCTGCAAGAGAATTTAATATTGCATATGGAAAAGAGTTTGAAAAGCATTGTATAGTTAGACAGGTGTTTGGATGAGCTTAATAAAGAGATTTTGAAAATTTAAGACAAATTAACAATATTAATGTGACCCTGACCTGTTTAGCACCTTTCTCTTCTCATGCTAATATTGTAACTGCAAGTTTATCCCAGATAACTTGTGATTTGGAGTATTTTCTGAGAGTTAAAAGTTAATATATGACTTGCTTTAGCAGACACTGAACTGTGACAGAATGTGTCCATTGTATTTTTAGTGACATAGTTACTTGGGGTTTTTTGAGAAAAATAATGAATTTGAGGAAAATAATGTATTTCCTTACAAATGAGGGCAGTTATTTCTCAGACTTAAATGGATGCTGCCTTGGTATATTGATTTCTCTCTAGTCAGATATTTTGTGCAATAAATCTGATGCTCAGAAACTATTTTAAGTCTCAGAAAAGCCAAAAGGTTAAAACTGAGAAGACACATCTCCAAATGCTACGTGAGTCTCTGAAAGAACAGCCTTTCATATGCTGTGGGATTTAGATTCATGTCAGTCCTCAACATGAGAACTGCATCATCTGTCACAAACAAATCCATTCTAACTTTATAGACCACTGTAGGCCTATGACCTGTACAAGCTGACTTGAATCAGAGGTATTCCAAAGAAGCTAGGGTTTACTTAAATACAGTATTTGAGAACAGAGAGTTAACTGTCTTTAGAAAATAAACTAAGACTAGAACACTTAATGTATAAAGACCAATGTGTGTGCATACACATATGTTTAATGAATAATTCAAAATGACCATCCTAATTACCTACAAGGTTGAAGAACTGAGTCCAGCATGCCACTATGTGTGGCATGGCTGAATAATTCACTTTCATGGTTGGACTTTTCCCTAAAACTAGTTTTTAATAATGACACAGTGTCTATAACTGTAATGATGCAATTTTCTATTCATCTTAGAACTTGTGTGAGAGCTGGGTATAATATGTACCTGTCATCTCAGCACTTCAAAACATGGATTCAGGAGGATCAGTCATTCAAGGCTAGGCTCAGCTATATAGTAGGTTCAGCTCCAGTCTGAGCTATATGAAAGTTTTGAAAATATTAATGTTGAATGGACAATTAATAAATTAATCATATTCTAATGTTGACTTATCGATATAAAAATATTTGAAAACCATACAATTCTATGAATTTACTATATATGTACATAATTTTAAAAATATGCTAGAAAGTCAAGGAACACAGTTGAAAGTTTAATTATTAAAATCATCTGATGTAGGTATAAATTGTCAATTCTACCACTTAGGTGGTAGACGTCTAGGAAGGCTCTGTGATGTTAGGACAGCCTGGTATATATAGTGAGTTCTAGACCATCCTGGATTACATAGTATTACCCTGTTTCAAAAACAAAACCAAAAACCAAAACCAAACCAAGCAAACAAAAAAACAACAAAGCCAAACCAATCAACCAAGCAAACAAAAAGGACAAACAATACTTATTAGCTTTGAAAGCACATCCTTCACTTTAGAGATATCAAACTGGTTAGGTCTCATAACTTCTAGAGGCCAATGACATGAATTAGAGTTAAGTCCTCATGAACCAATCAATTAATAATGGTCTCACTTTTTAATAGTTTTTTCAAGTTCACACATAAGCATTTGAAAGAGATACATTCAAAACCTAGAGGATGTTACTAAGAATATTTTGAACCATCCTTACGTTTGAGGAAATATATTGATTTTAATTTTCCACAGCTTTACAAAATAAATAATAAATGTAAAACCTGGCAATTGAAATAAACTTCAGCTAAAATTGCTATGAGGTTGCAGGGTAATAGGTTGATCATGACTTTTGTAATCCATCCTATTCACAAAGCTTAGTGATAACAAAACATAGTGTATCATTTGGTCTGAAAAAGTCATTTCAATTTTCAGCAAAATATAACCTCAGAGAATACTACCAATAATACCTCAAAAAGAAAGCAATACTATATAAAGAATAAGAGTCAAATATATTAAACTGTGTCTCAAAAATTAAGGAATAAAAGACAATTACATAAGATAAAGTTATCTTGGCACAGATAGAACCTCTAATAAAAATAATATTTTATTACAGTTACCATACATCCTTTTTGATATTAGGTTTTGAATAGCCTGAACACACTTTCATAAATTGAAGCTCACAGCCAGTCCAATCAATCAAATCCAAAACTGCTGGTAGGGGAGAGAACTAATATTGAAGTAGGCTAGAGACTTTTCACAATGTATTAAAACATTTTCTATCAGATTTTCCATGTAAGGTTTTAATGAATTTTATTTTATAAAAGGGAAGCAGGAATGCTGATATACTTTATGTCCTTAAACATATGCCAAATTTATATAAAAGTCAAACAAAAATAACTGTTATACCTTAGCTCTCCTCTTGTACTCTACTGTCTGTGATTTCTGATAAACTAGGTGTATAGTCCAGTCCATACACATTGCTCCCCACAGTGCAAGGAAGTTAAGCAGTACCTGCCCTTCTACAACTTGGATTTTTTTCGACAACAAGGAATTATTATTAACTCTTACTGATGGTCAGATAGTACTTAGGTTGTAATACATTCAAGACAAATAGCTCTAATTAACCTTCTGGGCAAAAGTTTCCATTTGACTCAGGGGAAAAAAGGAGAGAAAAATGGAGAAGGAAGGGCAGGAAGGAGGGGAGGAGGGAAAGCTCTACAGAGGGAGAATAAGCAATGTCAAAGACAAACAGTGCTTCTCTAGGAAAACAAACTGTAGATCTAGACAGAAGCTACAGCCAACTATTTTGGTACTGTTTATACAGTTCTGAGTCTTCATGATAATAAAAGTTAGACATCAGAGATCTTTTAGTAAACACTAGCCACCTTCAGAAGACAAGGATACATAAAGTATAAACAGAAAATGGAATTCTGTTAGCATAGAAATATGCCAAAATGGTTTCCATATGCCATATTCCTAAAAATCATTCTGATTACCAAGTGTATTATAGCAATTTCAAAAGTAAAAAAATAAATGTTGTTTCAATCATAAACAACATTCGTTACAAGTTACCCTTCTGTCACACACTGGTATTTTATGTCTCAGAGACTTCCTCCATTCTTTTGGATTTTATTTATTTATTTTCATCTAATTCTAAGCTTTTAGAAGACATGTCTCTGAGTTCATATTTTCTTCCTTTAGTCTGTTGACAATCTCCACTGTGATTTTAATTTCATCCATAAAGTCTTTCAGACCTTTTTCCTTCCTCTTGATCCAGTTTTTCTGTAGTATTCCTTATATGAACTTTTACTCAGTCTCCAGCTCCACATCTTGCATTTAACTTGTTCTTCATTGATGCCTAGTTTATGAGTTGGCTCAGTAATTTGGGTGAATCATACACAGTGATGTGTGTGTGTGTGTGTGTGTGTGTGTGTATGAGAGAGAGAGAGAGAGAAAGAGAGAGAGAGAGAGAGAGAGAGAGAGAGAGAGAGAGAGAGAGAGAGAGATTTGTTTTTTTGTGTGTGAATGTATTTGAGACTGGGTACAACAACGTAAATGATGTGCTCTTGTCTTATAACAATTCTCAGCTAGTACTTTCATCCATTCCTGTTACATAAAATAAACAAGTATAAGGGTGGTAAGAGCATACACTTCACTTGTGAACTCACAACTCCTTCTAAGCCCTGCTTCTGGGATCTGAAGCCTCTTATGAAGGCACTGCACTCATGTGTACTATAAATACTCAAGCACATCACTAGCATTAAAAAAGTCTTTAAGAATATATAAAAATCAAAGTATCAATGCTAACCCAGCATTCTCTACTTTGCAGGAGATATTGAGACTGTTGATTATTGAGTTTCAGGATGATCCATGGCCCTGGCTATAATTATTTCAATTTTGCTGTTAAAATTTCACACATTCCTGGTGGTGGTCATGTTCCATGCTATTGTATAACATCTTCATTAGTATGCTCAATACTCACCTTTGTTTAGTTGATGAAGGGAATCTTGAGGTGGAAGGCTAATTTTGTTAATTTCTCTGTTTTCTTCAGTCTTCGATTGTAGGTAGCATCCCCAATGCCACTTTCTGATTCTTGTCTATGAGTATATGTGCTGAAATATGTTTCTTATGACTATTAAACTTGCCTCCAAGAAAAACAGCTAATACTTCCATAATGGTCATTCTCCTCCAAGCATTATTCATACGTTTTTGATCATTCAAATGTGATAAACACCCTAGGAAGTGGTGCTACCATTTCCCCATTTAAGGACATGAGTGATTGGATCGATTCTCTTTGTCAGTCAGACTCTACTGTTTCATCCAATTGTATATTCATCCAGTAAGTCTATACTAGGTCCAGTCCCTACAGAGAACAAAACAATGAACACTAAGGGCATATCAATATGCATACACTCTCTTCCTTCCTTTACAGAGTAGAGAATAGAAAGCAAAGTCTCAAGCACAGAGTGAGTCACAATAGATGTATATAGAGAATGCATTCAGGTCACACAGGGGGTCTTACACAGACCTTGGGCTCAGGGAACATGCAATGTGAATCTGTACAGACCATGTAGGAGATGCTTTTTAAATGCTTGTATGTGCAGCAGGTTGTGTGATTTTGGAAGCATATGCAAGAAGCAGATGATGCTGAAGCCAGTGAAGGCAAAATGTGCAGCAGTGATTTCCCTTATCTGTAAGTAAATGTTAGACATGTTACAGTGTGTAATTTTGAAGAAAGTAGATGTTACTCAAAAAGCTAGTGGGTGGGTGTAAAGTTAAGTAATAAGAGTTAATTACTAGCTACTAAACTTAATGTTTAGATGACATGAATCAAAGAAAAGATTTCATCTATGATTGTCTATTTATCATTAATCTTCTTGTGAGATTAAAAAGTATTTTATAAGTCTATGAAAATAATAATAAAAGTCAACATTTTGCTCACAGGCATTGACTGAGTAAGTCATACATTTTGGAAACAATGAGAAAGAGGTAGAAGAATAGGTAAGTCAAGGGAAAGATAAAGAGGCTAGAAATCAAATCTGCAGAAATCGAGAGTTAAGAGACACATAAATGTTGATTAAGACTGGACTCATCTTGATGAAAGTGCACTCTAACATTTGTCAGAGTTTTTGAATCTAATTGTATCTCACTGAGAGATATATTCCCTATTTATCTCTGGGTACCACCAACTGACACATAAAGGCTTCTGTTCCTGAGCAAACAAGTGCATTTGAGTCTTATATTTTCTTACAGAGAGTCTTCATTTCAGGATCCTAGCACTATATTCAAAACAGAACTTCTAAGCACACAAGTCTCTCTCAGCAGTTCAGTCTCCTAGCCATCTTCCTTACCAGGACCCTCCTGTGAACTTTTCTCTGCTTCTTTCCTTTCCTAGGACTAGAAATGAACCAGGTTGACTTTATCTAGACTGACTTATCCATCTGTGCTGTTTGGTTCACATTGTAGCTCTCCAAGAGAAACTTCTGATGGAAGAGTGGCCAGAGGGCATCCCACTCTAACCCTTCATCTCGGAGGTCAGTAGAACCTCTCTAACTCTATAGAGAAGACTCTGTCCAAAAACCTTTTCTTTGTTCATCTGTCTCGAGTGGGTGAAGAGACCAATTTGTGGTGGGTCTCCCCACCATTATAAAAGGACTAATATATGGTGGTTTCCTCCACCTTTATAAAATATATAAATGAATGTGTTCATTCCTTAAAGCTCCTTTTTATATGCTATTACATAAGATTTAACATTACATATAATTGACCCAAAACTTAAATTTGTGTTTCTAGAACTTTCATATTGTTAGATATTTTTTAAATAATAAAATTGAAAAAAACACTTTGTAAGTATGAATCCTCCAAGTATTACCAATAACTTTTTAATCCTTTCTGTTTGGAAAAATCAAGTGCTTGAAATACATTGAATGAGAATCTATAAGTAAACAGCACATTTATAAATGAGTCATACCCCAAGGAGACTCAAAGTCATCTGATCCTCATAATAAATTCTTAAGGTCATTCCTAAAGGATCCTGTGAAATGTGGTCATTCTTTTAAAAGTAAAAATAATCTTCATTAAATTGATATTTAAACAGTTAGTCAGCAAAATTGCCAGCCATTTATAACTAATAATTTTAAACAAGTGGTATAATCCAATTTGAAAAATAAAGGTTGTTTCTGTAGCTTGAAATCCCAGCTTATAGGTTTTATGACTTTCAGCAGTACTGCTCCTGGAGATGAATAATGGTAAGCAGAGTTCTTGAATCTTTCCTAGAGGTACAATAGCTTCTAGTCTATTTACCATCTATATGGCAACAAAGAGGGTGGATATGGTCTGTGAAATTCTGCTGCTGATCTGTATAGACCAAAGCCTAAATCCTCACAGCTAACAAATTATAAACTCCCCTCTATTAAACTTCATTTATACTCTGAGATTTGCAAGTTTGAAAGTTGACTGTTTGAAGGTTTTCTAAGACTCTTCTCTGGGAAACTTTTAAATCTTTGAAGGAGATGAAGAATTTGTGGTGGAAATGAGGCAATGACCCCAAAGCAGAGCTGCTGAATGACCCAATTCATAAGAAAAGAAGGACAGATGTGCCTGAATAAGGTCTGTTTTTCTGCAGGCTGGGTTAGGGTGTATTATCCACATTTCTGTGTGGGAAAGAAGGCAGAGGTATAGAGCAGAGACTGCACACAAATTACTTTCCTGAGAACCCAACAAATTAGAGTGTGTGAAAAACAGAAAGTTATTCAGGCAGATGTACAGTTATCAGAAGAGAAGAAAACAATGACAAAGATACACAAAAACTCTGATTGAGTAGTAGTAGTAGTAGTAGTAGTAGTAGTAGTAGTAGTAGTAATGTAACACACTCTAAAAATTGACCAATTATGTAAAATATTAAAAACATACTCCAGTATAGGACTTGAGAGATGGCCAAGTATTAAAGAGTTCCTGTAGCAGAGAACTGAAGGTCAATTCCCAGCATCCTTGTCCACTTTGTCACCACTGCCTCTAACTCCAGGTCCAGGCAATCTGACTACTGACTATACTTCAGGCACATACACACCCACCCACCCCCACACCCCCCCAAAGCCACCCTCCCCCCACACTTTCCCACATTCTCTCTCTCTCTCTCTCTCTCTCTCTCTCTCTCTCTCTCTCTCTCTCTCTTTCTCACACACACACACACACACACACACAAACACACCACATACACATCACACATACACAAAACACTAAAATTCTTATTTTTAAAATCATGAAATATGTAATTATTTGTCTGAAAATAGTTATATATTTTTATATTTGAACTTTGAAAATGAACTATTTTAATAAGTAAAAGTAATTTGAACTAATATATAATGAACAATGCCTTTTTGCCTTCCATTTGCCAATTCTAACAATACATATTACTATGAAAACATTAATGAAGCTTGACTATTGTCAGTAGGTTTTCTTAACAGTTCCTCCAGTAGACAAGCACATGAAAAAAGAAGGAAAGTAATACTTTCAGAATGTATTTCTCATGTTCTCCTTTATGGCAATTTTATTAGATTATTTTAACAAATATTTCTGTTTGAAAACAAACTTTGACTTCCAGGATTCTAAGTCATAAGTAAAGATTGTCTCAGATTTTGTTAATTCTTTACATAAAAAAGGAGCAGTGCCACCCAATACAATAGAATGTAGCCATTGCAGACTTCTCTGAGTTGGTGCCTATCTTAGTCAAAGTTCTATTACTGTAAGGAGATACCATGTCTAAGACAATTTTTATCAAATAAATCCCTTATTTTGGAACTTGCTTACTGTTTCAGAGGGTGAGTCAATTCTCATAATAGCAGCAGTCATTGCATGAATTCTGCTGACGAAGTCATTGACACCTGCATTGTAATCCACAGACTGAGAGGTTGGGTAGGGGGAAACTGGCATAGACTTTTGAAACCTGAAAGCCCACCCACAATTACATACTCCCTCCAACAAGGCTACATCTAATCCTTCTAATATTCCCAAAACCAAAGAAGTCTCCTCCCTGGTGACTAAGTATTTGGAAATAGGAGCCTACAGGACCAGGGGACATCTTATTAAAATGGCCATGGCTTTCCATGTCCAGCTAATTAGAAGACTTCATGTCTAAGATCATAGAGCAAAAGCAGAAGCCCTTGTTCAAGGCAAGCACTGATCTTATCACTTTGATGGGACATGGCAGTGGGCTCTTAGATACACTAGTTTCTTTCTCTTGTGCTCATTAGATTTCTGTCTGTATCTCAGTGTGTGACTTCTCATGGAAATAGAAATGTATTCATTTTAACAAGACTTTGAACATTAATGAAGCCCAGGCTTATCAAAGCATTTTATTCCTCATAGTAAGTGTCAAAAAATAGGATTATCTTTTTGAGTTTTCTTTAATAATGATAAGCCTCAGCAAAATAATATATAAAATAGCTAAATAATAAGAAAAACATAAAATTTTCACCAAACATAACCAAAATAAAAATAAGAAATGAAAAACTATTTTTAAACATTTTATATTGTCTTTCAATATTATTTTTCATTAAAACTTTACTAGGGAATTAAATTTGTATTAAACTTCAAAGTTAAAGTTATTTTAAACACTATATAAAACTGGTTATCTGAGCTCATGAGCCACATCTGAATAAAACTGAATGAATGAAGCTTGAGCAGAAAACGCTCTGACAGTTTCATGCATCATGCACAGTGAGCTGGCTTCCCTCTCAGTGTCAACAGTCACAGAATGATTAGCTGATGTTAATTTATTTACTAAGCTTAAATACATTAAGGAAGTAAAGTTGTGAACCACATCAAAACTGCTGTAAGAAACCAAGAGAAGCAGATCAATTTGAATATAATGACTGATAGGTTCCTCAAATAACATCTGTCCTCTATAAACACAGAGAATAGAGGGGGGGACATAGGGAGGAAGAAGAACAGGGATGGCTTGACAAATTCCCTGGGACCATGACAACAAAACCCAAAGCAAACAGTTGATATTATACAGTATGTATATCTTTGAAATTGTCATTTTTCCCATACCTGAGAACCATTTGCAAGGCACACTCTGTACCACTTCTTTAAAATTTCATATTGTTAAGAAAAGCATCCACTAATGAATATAAATCCCTAAACACTGAAGCAGACATATTTTAATCAAAATTCCCTGGGGTTATACCCAAATCACCACAAGTGTCTACCCCAGCTCTTTCTATTCCAGTCCATAGTTTTTCTCTTTTTCATTTATTCAGTAATTGTTGAGGATTATTTAACTATTTTAGATTAAGTTTCTGTAAATAAACATGCACAGATTTTTGGTTAATGTGAGTCCTAATCTCTGTGTCATAAACCCAAGGACACAATTGTGTAATTACTGAGTTATAGAATAGATAATAATAACACACATAGCTTGCCTGAGTTAGGGATTTACTGATGTGAACAGACACCATGACTAAGGCAATTCTTATAAAGGACATTTAATTGGGCCTGGCTTACAGGTTCAGTCTATTATCATCCAGGCAGATATGGAGCTGGAGAAGCTGAAAGTTCTACATCTTCATCCAAAGGCAGACAGGAGAAGACTGAATTCTAGGCAGCTAGGATGAGGGTCTTAAAGTTCACACCCACAGTGACATACTTTCTCCAACAAGGCCACACCAACAAGGCTTCACCAATAACCTCTCATAGACTCTTTTCATGGTGCCAAGCCTCAACTTCTTTGAATGAACCCCTCATACCTTCAAAACTAGTACCACCTAGGTGATTATTACACAATAGCAAGTCTGCCTGAAGCATGAGGTATAATCTTGGCTGTCTCTGGAACACAGCTTCTTTGTACTCTCAGAAAACACTTCCCAGATTTTCCCTCACTGATGCTTGTCTCTTCTTAATCACTGCTAATTTCTTAGTTCCAGCTAACCAGCATTAATTGTCCCAATAGTCCCTTCATTTTTGACCCTATAGCCAGAGACACATGGCCAAATCTACTTGCTTGAGCTGGAATTGATCCCCTTGTTCTATTACATTGTCACCAGCTTTCTGTTTTCCAACTACATCTCTGCCTAGTTTGGCTGTCCTGGAACTTGCTCTTTAGATAGACCTTGAACTGAGAGATCTCCATGGCTCAATCTCCTTAGTGCTAGGATTAAAGGTGTGGTCCATTATGGCTATATTTAAGCTTTTCTCTACTTAGAACTTGCTCTGTACTCTGCTGGCCTTGAACTCAGAGATCTTCTTGCCTCTGTCTCCTGGAATAAAATGTATGTATCACCTTGCCTGGGTTTTTCATGACCTCAAGATCCAGATCAAAACCTGTATTTTCATTTCTGAATTGTAGTTCATTCCAGATTAATAGTTCATGTGGAAACAATAACCAAGTAATAATAATGCAAAACCAAAGACATTGTTGCTGGGAGCCAAACCCATGAAATTACCCGCTGTTCTGGAAACCCTAGTCAGTTAAAGTGCAAGGTTAAGAAAGGACGTTTGCAGTCTTCGGTTCTAGGAGCTGAAAGAATATCTGGTATTTCCTGGAAGCCAGTTATGATAGTGGGTTGGTCTTGGGCCATGTGTAACCTTCCTGCTTGCCTGCTGTTATAAGCTACTGCCCTGAAATAAAATTTGAGAGCTTGATCAGAATACATGACTTGCTCTCTTGTCCCCCATTCTTTCGCCCCCTCCTCAGGTTCCCACTGAATCTCTACAGGCCGGGGCAATTGGTGCTCAAATGTGGGGCCTGGGTACAAGGGTCAGACTGAACTTTGCTCACCCAGGAACGTCCCCCACCCATAGGATCGCTGCTTCCCTGAGGTCGAGAGAGAAGATCCACATCGCGATCTCTGCAGAGCCGCCTGTCTGTGAATCTGATCCATTGAGGTAAGATAGAGCAACGCAAATATGGGACAAGCTTTGAGTAAGCAGGACTTATTCTTACAGAGTCTCAAGGAGTCCCTCAAGACACTAGGAACTCGGGTAAAGAAAAAAGATCTTATTAAGTTCGTTGAATTTGTTAATGATGTCTGTCCTTGGTTTCCTCAAGAAGGAACTATTGAAAAAAAGATGGGCCAGGGCTGGGGACTGTTTAAGGACTTTTATAGCTCTTTTGGTCTGGAAAGAGTCCCTGTTCAGGCTTTTTCCTACTGGAATTTGATTAATGAGGTGTTAAAAGTTTATTAAAAATGGCCAAACATTCAAGAAGTTGTTAAGGAGGGAGGAAGGGTCCTTCAGCAACACACCCGGGTTCCCTCCATTTGTGAATCTGTCTCTATTTCTATGCCAGATTCAGAGCCCCACCACCACCACCCTTTGCTGCCACTGCCGAGCCCATACTGGCATTGGTGAACCTCATCCCCCAAATCCCAGCCTTTATCCTTCCCTTATGTGTCTTAAGACATCAGCTCAACAAGAGCCCAACGACCCCCTTTCCACAGAAAAGGCATCCTCCCTGGGGGAAGAAGCTGCCAAATAGCATAATCTTGACTGGCCGCCCTTAAGGTCTTTCCAACATCAGCCATCTCCTGTTTCTGTCCCCCCCATTTTGTGCTCCTGTTTACAGACTCCACTGAGAATGCTAAGGCAAAACTCTGTCAAGAGGTAGCCTCACTTAAAGATCTATTCCAAAAGCAAAGGGAACATTTAACATTAATAAAAGAACTATGGGGTTAGATCTTGAATTAATTAATTCTTTCCCAGCACTTGCTTCTCTTAAGCCCAAAACAGAGAAAAAAAACCCTCTAAAACCCTACAATCATTCTCTGTCACCCAAATTAAAATATCCACACCCTCTGAGGGAACGGCTGGGGGGGGAGCAAAATGTCCAATGATGAAGAAATCCTCCTCTTGGCTGAAGAAGACCCTGATAATGAAAATGGGGCTTCTGAAGATTCAGACAGGGAAAAGGATGAGGTCAGAAACCAGCAATATCGCCATCTTGGGTTTAAACATATAAAAGAATTGAAAACAGCTGTGACACTCTATGGCCTGGTAGCCCCGTTCACTCTGTCTATAATTGAAACCCTCAGTGACTGATGGCTTACACCCAATGATTGGTATCTTTTGGCACTTGACACTCTGTCAGGAGGTGATTATGTTCTTTGGTAGACTGCTTTTGTTGAAAATTGTAGAGAAGTGGCAATCTGCATTTCTGAAAGCCAAACCTCTAAAACGTGGACTAAAGATAAGCTCTTGGGCCAGAGCCCCTATGACACCAATGAAAAACAGGTTAAATTTCCTCCCAGCCTCTTATCCCAAATACAGAATGCAGGCCTTAAGGCTTGGAAGCAACTCCCTCCCAAGGGGTCGGCAACTACCTCATTGGCCAAGATCCGGCAGTTCCATACGAGTCTTATAGTAATTTCATCTGCTGCCTCACCTATGCGGCTGAAAGACTTGTCAGATGAGATGAAAATGAGAGTGAGTTCATTAAACACCTCACCTTTGAAAATGCAAACCCTGGTTGTCAGGCTTCCATATGGCCTCACCATAGCGGCAAAGACATTTCTGACTATATCAGACTTTGTGCAGGCATCAGCTCGGCCCATTCCATTGAACTCGCCATCGGAGCCCCCCTTAAAAATTTCACTCAAGACGGTTGTCCCAAGACTTGTTTTAACTGCAGACATCTGGGGGACATTTCTCTAGAGAATGCAAAGTCCCTAAGGCTGAGCGTCCTTCCCCCTCATCCCTGTGCTCTTGGTTATGAGAGGAAAGCACTGAGCCTCAGAGAGCTGCTCTAAGACAGATGCCCATGGCAATACTCTACCCCCAAAACAGGGAAACTTCCAGAGGGGCCAGCCCTTGGCCAGAAACATGAGACAAACCCCTGGGGTTGTCAGTTTTGTCCCTCAAACATCAACCCCTCAGACTCAAATGTTGCCTCTCTTCCCCAGAGCCACCACAGTCAGCGCAGAATTGGACCTCCATTCCTCCATCAACACAATACTAACACCTGAAATGGGAACTAAGGTCCTACATACTGGAGTTGTTGGCCCCCTGCCTGCTGGTACTTTTGGACTCCTTCTTGGTTGCACTAGCTTAAGTATCCAGGGTCTAAATGTTTCCCCCATAGTAATTGATAATGATTATACAGGAGAAATCAAAATTCTGGCCTCATCCACTTCTGGTCTCCTAACCATAAAATCAGGACAGAGAATTGTTCAGCTGCTATTGATTCCCCTCACTCATCCTTATCAAAACTTTTTTCAAAAATCCAGGGGCGTCAATAATTTTGCTCCTCAGACACTTGTTGGGTCCAACAAGTTAAAACTAAATGGTAAGGGCTTTGAAGGACTTGTAAACACTGGAGCCAATTCCACAGTAATTTCAGACAAAGATTGGCCTTCTTCCTGGCCTTTCAAGGCTTCCTTGACTCATCTTAAAGGCACTGGACAAACCTCCAACCCCCAACAAAGTTCCAAGGTCTTCACATGAACAGATGAGGAAGGTAATGCAGGCACTGTTCAACGTTATGTTGTGCTGGCCTACCCGTTAACCTTTGGGGTAGAGATATACTTGCCCAGTTAAATCTTGTCATGGGCAGCCCAAATGAAATTATTACCCATCAAATGTTAAAGCAGGGCTTCTGCCCTAGACAGGGATTAGGAAAATCACAAGGGATAAAAGATCCTATCCTGGTGGTTACAAAATTCAATCGTCAGGATTAGGTATAAAAAATTTACCCTAATGAGTGTTGATATTCCTGTACCCCCATTCAGACAAAATCACTTGGAAGTCTAATGAAGCTGTGTGGGTTGATAAATGGCCATTGACTTTGAAAAAATTGGCCACAGCGATTTTCAGGAACAGCTTGCCGCTGGCCACATTGAACCTACCACTTTCCCTTGGACTACACCTATTTTTGTTATTAAGAAAACATCTGGCAAATGGAGATTATTACAGGATTTAAAAGAGATTAATAAGACTATGCTTACCATGGATGCCTTATAACCAGAACTGCTCACCCCTGTAGCCATTCCTGCTGGATATTATAAAATAGTGATAGACCTTAAAGACTACTTTTTTACCATCCCCCTACATCCAGAGGATAAAGAGTACTTTGTGTTTAGTCTACCAGTGACAAATTTTAAAGGACCTATTCCACTAGAAGGTCCTGCCTCAAGGCACGGCCAACAGCCCCACCTTGTGTCAAAAATTTGTGGCTCAGATTATTGATCCCTTTAGGATACTTTGGCTGTCTATTTATATTGTCCATTACATGTATGATATTCTTTTGGCAGGAACTGATGGCTCTCAACTACTCTATTACTGCCAACAACTTTCACAAAAATTAACAGATAATGGTCTCCAAATTGCACCAGATAAAATCCAGCTAAAGGACCCCTATTTTTATCTAGGGATTGAACTTTATCACCAAAAAATTGTTATACAAAAAATCCAGTTAAAAACTAATCATTTAAAAACCTTAAATGATTTTCAAAAGCTCCTGGGAGATATTAATTGGATCAGGCCCTACCTCAAACTTACCAGAGGAGAACTTCAGCCCCTCTTTGATATTCTCAAGGGAGACTCTGATCCCTCTTCCTTAACTCCCGCAGCAGCCACAGCTCTGCGATCTGTTGAGATAGCTATTCAGAATCAAGGAGTTACTTTTATTTCTTATGAGAGGCCCGTTCTATTTGTTGTTTGCACCATATCTCATATACCCATGGGAGTGTCTTTGCAGCATGGCCCCCTTTTGTGGATTCAACTTCCCGCCTCTCCTGCCAAAGTTCTTGCCCCTTATACCATTTTAGTTGCTAAGGTTATTTCCTTGGGGCATGAGCAGAGATGACAATATTTTGGCAAAGATCCTGATAAAATAATTTGACACCATTTCAAAGATCAGTTACATAGGCTTAAGCAGACTACAGATGAATGGCCTATAGTTTGTTCATCTTTTTCAGGAATAATTGATAATCATTACCCTGCTGATAGATTACTTCAATTTGCCAAAATTCAGCCCTTTATTTTTCCAAAAGTTACTTCTTCTCAGCCTCTGCCAAAGACATGCCTAATGTTTACTGATGGCTCCTCTAATGAGATTGCAGCCTATATTATTAATGGACAAACCACCACTATTCAGTCTTCCTTTATATTGGTGCATATTGTGGAACTTTTTGCAGTGGTTAAAGTTTTCCAGGCCCTGATAAATTGCCTCTTTAATTTGTATACTGATAGTGCTTATGTTGCCCAGTCTGTTCCACTTCTTGAAACAGTTCCATCTATTAGGCCATCTACCAATGCTGTTCCTCTTTTTACTCAATTTCAAAAATTAATTACCTCCAGAAGTTATCCTTTCTATCTTGGACATCTGTGCGCTCATTCTGACCTCCCTGACTCTCATTCTATGGGAAATGTGTGCACTGATGCCGCCATATGTTTGATTTTCCCTGTTTCAATAGATCCCATTGAACAGGCCCATAAGAACCCCACTCTACAGCATTTAAATGCCCAGACACTTTGACAGCTCTTTAAAATTACCTAAGAACAAGCACACCAGATTGTTAAACAATGCCCAGCCTGTGTTACACTTCTGCCTATTCCTCATCTGGGAGTTAATCCCCCGGGTTTGATCTCAAATGATATATGGCAGATGGATGTTACCCATATCCCTGAATTCTTAATTATCTTCATGTGACAATAGATACCTTTAGTGGATTCATTTCTGCCAATTTACACACTGGGGAAGCCTCAAAACTGTAATAGCCCATGTTTTAACTTGCCTCCTGGTTATGGGCAAACCTAAGGTTGTTAAGACTGGTCTTGACTACACTGAAAAACATTTTCAAGAGTTTTGTTGCCAATTACAGATCAAACATGTTACTGGTATTCCTTACAGTCCTCAAGGACAGGACATTTTCAAATGTACCCATCAAACTATTAAAAAGCCCTTCATCAGTTAAAAAAAGGGAGAGTTATATCCCACAAAGGGGTCCCCAAGAAATACCCTTCATCATGCCTTGTTCATCCTTAATTTCCTCAATTTAGATGCCCATGGCAGATCCCCTGTTGATCACCTCTGACATCCAGAAACAAATAAAAATTATGCCACAGCTATGTGGAAGGACCCTCTCACTTCTAAATGGAATGACCCAGATCCAGTTCTTATCTGAGGTCGAGGATCAGTGTGTCTGTTTACAATAAAAAGGGTGCAGCCAGATGGCTACCAGAAAGACTGGTAAAGCAAATAGATGCCCCCATAAAGGCGAGTCCACCCATATATATGCCAGACAATAGTTAAATCCAGGGGAAAAACTTCCCTGAGATCTCTTTCCTTCTCTATTTTCTTGCAGGTCGCAAGAATGATACACATCATGAAACAGGAAGCCAAGGCTGGCTAAGTATTCCAGAGTGCTCAAATTGGTGCCACCCACTTCATACAGTTTGGACTGGTGGCGCCTCCTGGGATCTGAGACTTTACAGTATGACTAGAGTTAGAGAAGGGCTAGAACTACAGAAAAAGCAGAGAGTGCAAAAAGAGGGTTGGTTTCAGAATTGGTTTTCTGCCTCTCCTTGGCTTACCACCTTCCTTCCCTCTATTTTGGGCCCCCTGGTTGGTTTCTTGCTTCTCCTAGCCTTTGGCCCCTGGGCCTTTAATAGGCTTACAGGTTTTATTAAGCAACAGATTGATTCCCTGGCATCCAAACCTCTGTAAGTTCATTATCAAAAACTTGATTTGGCTGATAGAGGCCTGGCTGAGCCCTACAATGATGTGTCTCCTTTGGGAACTGCATAGAACTCAGATTTATGCTCTCCTGCCTTGGTGTGGGCACCTGCAAGGGGTGCGAGAATAAGTACCACAGAGGGAGGACCCAAATGTCTATTTCTGAGTCCCCTGTGAAGCAAACCTGATTGCATAGAGGTTGGTGTCTGCCCTTCCTTTGATCATATTCTGTGGATATCTACAGAAATTGACAAAGGCTAATCTCTTCTCCCCCAAAAGACATCAATGACATATAAAGTGCTCAGAAGAGCAGGTCAATACTTCCCCCCTCTGGTTAATGCCCATTCATCTTCATAATTCAGTCATCCTTAGCTACTCACTAGGCTCATAAAAATTGTTAAAAGGGAGGAGATACTGAGAGCCAAACCCATGAAATTTCCTGATGTTATGGAAAGCCTAGTCAGTTAAAGTGCAAGGTTAAGAATGGACGTTTGTGGTCTGAGGTTCCAGGAGCTGAAAGAACATCTGGTATTTTCTGGAAGACGGTTATGATAGTAGGTTGGCCTTGGGCCATGTGTAACCTTCCCACTTGCCTGCCTTTATAAGCTACTGCCCTGAAATAAAATTTGAGAGCTTGATCAGAATAAACAACTTGCTCTCCTTCTTCATATTTCTTGTCCCCCATTCTTTCACCCCCACCCCAGGTTCCCACTGAACTCTGACAGGCTGGGGCAATTGTAGTTGGTGAATAAATGAAAGATGGCAAGCATGGTTGGGGAACATAACAGGAGATTGTCAATCCACATTTACATAATCCTAAAATGGCATCACCACCACAGTGAACCAACCACATGGAAAGTAAGCGGACAGATGTTTTGGCCTCTCCTTCTCAGCACAATTTCCTAGTTAGAGAAGACAGAGGTACATATTGTGAACACAAGCAGTGGAAGCATCTGCAAGGACAATGGAAAAGATGCCAGCTCCACAGGAATATTTTTCATGACTCTTGGTCCCTCAAATAAGCCTTGTAAAGCACAGGCTATACACACACATACTTATAGTCAAGATATTAAGTTTCAAAATGGTTCTAAGATGGAACAATGTTCTAACTGGATTCTTTCATTCCTAACTAACCAAGCCCCTAACTCTTCCATTTGCACCTTTAACTGTCATTAAGCTCATAATTAAAGAATATTCTGCTGTCTTGTAACTGTACTATCAGTTGCTTCCAATACAGATGCTGAGTCAAGTAGTCTAAAAGAAGTAATTGTCCAAATTCTGAACAGGCCAGTTCCTGGTTCAGGAAAATCATGCTTTTTCCTGGTCACTGACATAAGGTAAAGATTGCTGGAATTGTGTATACTCCTGATTCATGAAAATCATGCATCTTTGTCACATGCCTTAGGTGAAGTGTTGATAGTATTGTCTCTGCTCCTTCTATGGGATTTGAGCTCTTAATGAGAAAGAAGAAAAACAACTGATGGCTCAGAGACAATGGAATGGATACTTCCTAAAACAAACAACACCAAAAGAAAAACCCAAACAAACAAACAAACAAACAAACAAGCAAAAACCAAAAAAACAAAAAACAAATGATATTTTGTCTATAAAGAAAATCCTCACCAATAGCAGGTTTCTCAACATTTCCAGTCCCCACAGGAAAATGGCGTCCTTCTAGGTGGACTGTGCACTTCTACATCAGTCACCATGCATCATCTTGAGTGACTAATGCTGTGGACCAGGGGTGGTAATGACCCAATCTGTAATATGCATGCACAAACTATTTTCCTTAAAAGTGATTTTCAGTGCAAAATTTTTGTAATGAAAAGTAGATTTAGCATGTTCATCATTTGGCAGGAAATGATAGAAGTGGCCAGCCTGGTTTCTGAATTATTTCCAGTACCCCAGAAATCAACTTAAACAATAAACTTTATTTCATTCCAACCTCTGGACAATAGCTGTGTTTAAAGTAAAGTGAGTACTGATTCATTCGTGAGAGAGTAGAAGAAGCCTTACACTGCTGCTCATTGCTTCTGTGACTCACTTAAATTTAGTAGTTTCAAGGAGGCTTGACAAAAATAGTCCATATTAAGATAAATTTATTTTGCATTGTTATTATTTTTCATATTCATGATGTACACTTTTCATTTTTATCTAATAATTTATATTCCATTGCCCAGTGACTTAAGATTTTCCTTGAAGCTATGTTTATTGCTGAAAACAGAGTGATTACATTTCAAAGCCATTGTTGTAGGCATATCATAAATGCTTAGATCACTGATATGATTTATTAATTATTCAGGAACATGAGGAAGGATCATAATTTTTTTTTATTTTTGATAATTTATTTACATTTCCAATGTTTCCCCTTTTCTGGGTCTCCTCTTTGGAAGCTCCCATCACCTCCCCATCCCTGCCTCTATGAGGGAATTCCACCTCCACCCACCCGCCCACCCATCCCCCTATTCCCACTTGAACATTCCCTTTTACTGGGGCCTCTAACACCCTCAGGCCCAAGGGACTCTCCTCTCTCCCTGATGGCTATCAAGGTGGTCCTCTGACTCATATGTGGTCCGAACCATGGGTCCATAGATGTGTATTCTTTGGCTGGTGGTTCAAACTTCAGGAAGACTGGGGGGGGGGGGTTAGGCCCATTGATGCTGTTGCTCCCTCCGTGGGGCTGCGAACGCTCTCAACTCCTTCAGATCTTTCTCCAACTCCTCCATCTGGGACCTCACTCTCAGTTCAGCGGTTACTGTTAAGTGAAACTTGGGCATTCTGACCTTTTGGGCTAACATCCACTTATCAGTGAGTACATACCAAGTTCCTTCTTTTGTGACTGAGTTACCTTGCTCAGGATGATATTTTCAAGTTCCATCCATTTGCCTGAAAATTTCATTAAGTCACTGTTTTTAATAGCTGAGTAGTACTCCATTGTGTAAATGTACCACATTTTCTCTATCCATTCTTCTGATGAGGGACATCTGGGTTGTTTCCAACTTCTGACTAATATAAATATGGCTGCTATGAACATAGTGGAGCATGTGTCTTTATTACATGTTGGAGCATCTTCTGGGTATATGCCCAG
>CM052713.1:8040990-8060266 GCA_028551405.1 Uromys caudimaculatus
CCAGCGGTTATTGTTAAGTGAAACTTAGACATTCTGAACTTGTGGGCTAATATCCGCTTATCAGTGAGTACATACTATGTTCGTTCTTTTGAGACTGAGTTACCTCGCTCAGGATGATATTTTCAAGTTCCATCCATTTGCCTGCAAATTTCATTAAGTCATTGTTTTTAATAGCTGAATAGTACTCCATTGTGTAAATCTTGCCCTTGCCTTTTGCCATCTTGTTAACTCTGATGTTAGTTGATCTTACTTTCTGGCTATGGCTTTTCTCACCTGCAGGCCTCTGTATAAATACTCCTTGAAGACCAGCTCTCTCTGAGAGGTGTTTTTTCCACACTCCTGTGTGAGTAACTTTCTCCTGGAGCTCCTTGACTATGAAAGCCTGGTGGCCCAGGTAGAAGTCTCCTGTTGTAGCTGCCACTGTCGGGATCCACGGGGTTCCTATGCCCGCCTACCTCAGTCCTTGTGTCTCGCAGGTTTGGGGAAGTTCCTGGTGAGTTGTGGAGCTTGTCTTTGGCCCACTCCCAGCTTTTCCAAGCTCCTGGGATGGTGCCTTTCACCCGGCGCTAATTTGCTATGGAGCCCTGTGGCCCAAGCTGAGGTCCCTGGCTGCCTATGGAGAAATTAAATTTATTTTTATATTTTATGTACCTGTGAGTACAAGGTTGCCATAGTACAGTTGTCAATTTATGCATAAAAGTTGAAAAATGAGGACTTTGCCAGTGTCTATAGTTCACCAGAATTTTTAAGTTAGTATGTTTCACTTTGATCTATTTAAATCTCCCCTTTCAACTGAGGTGTTGTGGATTGATTTATTCTCCTGGTGCCTCTAAAGATCACCATATATAATTTCTAATATATAAAACACTAAGTATATTCAGTGTCATTGTCAATTTGTACTCTGTTGCCTTTTCCACAATGTTTTCATGCTTACAAAAACCAAACACTTTTCTTATGAAAATTATAATTGATTTTAAATAAAGTTGCTTACATGAACTTCACAATTCAGAACAAAATAAAATGTTAAGCATGGGGAGGAAAATAGGATGAAAAGATCATAGGCTTTCTAAAAACCAGGAGCAATTAAAAGGCAGTATGTAACAAAAGAACATTCTAGAAAAATTCTCACTCATTGTGCAGGCAAAAAATGATATAGCACATCATGTGATAACTTAGGAGGCATAATATCTCAGATGCCATGAGATAAGATGGGTAATAATTTATCAAATATAAACCAGGGGCCAAGTACTTCACCCCAAGATTTTTAGGTGATTTACTGGTGAGATGACTTAGCATGTAAATGAGCAGCTGTTCCAGAGGACTGGAATTCCCTTCTCAACACCATCCTTATGCATCTTACAAGCACCTGAAACTCCAACTCTACTGCTTCAGACGTGTTCTTCTGGTATCTGCATGAATGTGCTCATACCCCAATGTCCCTGCACAGACATATACATAAATGAAATAAAATATATCTTAAGAAAAAACCCACAATAATACTATATGATTAATAGAACAAGATAGGTCAGGATAGAAAATGTTCATCAGAGTGCAGAGATTGGAGGAAGAAAGACTTTTTACTGATGTTTAATTATCTAAGTCATAAATGTGGATGCATTTTAAAATATAAGTATTTGAAGCCACCCTGGCTATTGTCAGTAACAGGAAAACCAGATGTTTAATTAACATCCAAGAAGATTTTTATTGTCAAATGGAAAGCTGTATGAATGGTCTCTGACCTCTGTCTTGTTGCTTCTGTAAAGGCCAATGTAGAATCATCATGATTGTTAATGTCCTAGAGGTTACCTCAGAAGTAGTCACTCTGGTGATTTGGGTCATGCTATTGACCCAAGATCAGCAAATACTAAGAAGCCTATGAGTCAAGACACCATTCAGAAAGGACATTGGGACAGAAAATACACCCAAGGAGTGCTCTTCCCTTGTGTAACAGATTGAGAAGCACAGACTCCACAATGATAGGTGCCTGTCTTTGCACCATATAATCATGCAATTATGTGATACATGAAACATGGCATTGACTCTTTCCAATGAAGACACCAACAAAAGAAGTTGAGTAATTTAAGCCAGGCTTAAAATGCAGTGGCCATGGGAACTAATTCCATAAAATACTTTCAAACAATAAAATGAAGCAAATTCAATTTAAAGTTATTTCTATAATTCTCTGGTTTTCCAGCACAGGGCACAATCACTCATTAAGCTCATGAGCATAGTTTCATTGAAATTTGAGTTTACCATTGGTTCTACTATTGGCTTTAAAAGGCATCGTCTCATTCCTGTGTGCCTCAGTTTCCTTCTATATAAATTAGAGCAACAACAGGAATCACCACAGAGATTAATTGTGAGGATTAACGTGATTGAGAAAAATTATTACATAAATTATATTACTATATTTTTTTTTATACAAAAAGAGAAAATGAATTCTGCAAAGAAAAAGGATAACCAGAAACAAAGTTCAGGAAGGAAATTACTCACAAATTCCTGAAGAAAATATGTTTTCCCCATCATGACAAACCAGTTGTGTCTATGACAGAAAGAGATTGTGCTTTCTAGGGTAAATATCACTGATCTGAAAATCCAAGTGTCTTATTTCGAAAAGATACCTGCATGTGATCCTGCCACATGTACTGCTCTTGGATATTCCTGCCTCCCTATTACAGTTGTGCTGATGCAGCTGGTCACACCTGGAGTTAAACCCCACCCTTTTCAGTGCACCCCAGGATTTTGCCTTGTCCTCACATTAATTTTCTAGCATGCCCCTCAGAATTCATGTAAATCACTTTACATCATTTAATTTATCTGCTTTTTTTCTTGTGGAGAACAGCACATGAGGCAGATAATATCCTCCATGCAAATGGACTGATAAATGCCTCTTCATGTGAGATAACATAATCACTTATTAAATATATATCTATACAGTAAATAGTGTTATTTAGGTGGCATTTTCCCCTTCAGTTAATGCCAATTAACTCAAAGAGTTCCAAACTCTGTAGCCTCCAACACTGAAAGTGTCATTTCTAGAGTTTCATATTCACTGGAAGACTCACATTGAGATGGAAATTCACTGCCCTCTCCTCACAGAACCAATCTGATATGCCCAGCACAGAAGTTTGGGTCTGTCCCTTTCAGATTCACTCCAGGAGATGCTCATTCTCACACACTGAAGAACATATTTTGAGAAACACACATCTTTCATTTTTTTTAAAAAATGGAAGATGAAATTGTCTGGAAATTTGTAGATTACTAATTTTGTTTTGTCTTGTTTTCAAACTAACATAAATTCTTTGATTTACTTTAGGAATAGTTTAATGTCACCCAACCTCCTATATCATGAGAACATGTAGTTTCAATATCCTAATTTATTATTATTATTTCTTTTTAATGTGGATAGGTGTTTTGCCTGTATATATGCTTGTGCATCATTTACATGCCTGGTTGCTTTGAGACCAGGAAAAAACATGTTAAGTACTATGAGACTGAAATTGCAAAGGGTTGTGACCTACTATGTGGGTGTTGGGAATTGAACCAATGTCCTCTTGAACAGCATCAAGTGTGTATTTAAACATTGAGCTGTCTTTCTAGCTCCCATTGGTAGGCTACAAGAAAAGTTTTACTCTTTCTTTGTGGTGTGTGTGTGTGTGTGTGTGTGTGTGTGTGTGTGTGTGTATTTGATTCTATAAGTAACTTTGATATTTCGTTGATAGGATCATTCTCAGAAAACAGATTGAGATATGAGTACTTTCCATCAGGAAGAATGAGGACATATATCTAAATTATCTCAAGGTCTAGATTTCCCTAAATATATAGCATACATAGTATGAATATTTCTAAAGCACAAAGATTAACTCACAGAATATAAGTATTTGTAATGCCTTCAGAGGCTGGCTTTATCCTCCATCATGCTGGTTGAGTCTGTAGCCTATAATTCTATAAATTGAAAAGCTGAAATAAAAATCTGTGTAGAACATTAAAAAGCAAGCATTCAATGTATTTCTATGATGTTCCAAATTATAGTGTCAGGAAAAGAATAATTTCACCCATCTTTCTTGTGAACTTATTTGTCAACTAAGCTTACATTTCTCTGTGGAAGAAAGAAAAAAGCTAAATATTCAATAATAACCGGTTCCTTCAACCATATCTGCCTTTTGCCAATATGTCACTTCAATTTTACACAAATCTAGCTTTTTTGTTTGTTTTGTTTGTAGTGCAGAGGTTTTTCTAGTCAATGCAAAGGCTTAGTTAGTGCAAAGATCAGCAAGGAATGATCTTGAGTATAAGAATGAGGAACTTGTATATTTTTAAGGCAGAAAGGGCCTTAATTGTGAACTTTTATTTATATCCAAACCTCTCTTTCCCCATAGACACAGCATTCAAAAGATACCTGGTATAAGGCTCCTACACTCTTTTTTTTTTTTTTTTTAATATATACTTTTTTTTTCTTTTTTTATTTATTTATTTATTTTTTTTTATTTACATTTCCGATGATTCCCCTTTTCTTTGGAAACCCTGTGTCCCCTCCCCCTCCCCGCCTCTGTGAGCCTACACTCTTACATACATGCCTTCCCTGTACCATTTGAAAACACTCAAATTGGACCTTGCCCCTGAGGAGCTACTGAATAGGAAGAGTCTAAGGAATTCACTGTGTTTAAGACTTGTCAATGTGCTTGATTTGCTCACTCACTGATGAGTTATTCCTGTGAGTCTGCCATGATCTTGAATAATTAAATCTCAATGTCATTGAGATGATATTGTTACATAATATATTTAATAACTTCACTCTTAAAAAAAAAATAACTACATTGACAGCAGAATTTGGATGTTCTAGAACTTCCTTAATGAAATAATGTGACCCTGCTTTGTTTTCATGAACACTTAAATTAGTCTTCTTAGGTGGTACTTGTTTTTATGACAAATAACTGGCCCCTGTACTGTACTTCAAATAGTTTTCTTCACAGATAAGAAAGAAATGTCTTTATAGTTTGAGGTAGATTTGAACTTCAAAACAACTTTCACACTAATTTTGACTTGCTTGTGCTCAAGAATGTGAGGTTATTATTAATGACTCTTTCTGAAATTCCAGAACACTTCGGTAGAATAAGCCTTGCCAAAACCTCTTAACCATGTAATAATGATGAGGGTATGTTGAGTTGTACTTCTCTTAGTTGATTATTTGCATATATTATCATAATTAATGTTCTTGACAACATTATGGGAAGCGCATTGTTACCACATTTCCATGGACCAGAGAAAGCTGGCAAAGAGATGTTAATTCCCATTCTAAATCCTTGTGATTCTAAATCTCAAACGCTGTAATTTTAGAATTCACTTCCATGTAATATGGCAAACATCATGGGTCTTATTACCATCAACTCCATTATTTACTTAATGAACGAACCACAGATGGGTAAGTGCTTCTAGATCCTAGAAGGACACCTTAAGAAAGATTAGAGACATTAGGAATTCTTACCCTCGTCTTGAATGGAGGAAGGACAGACTCCATTGGGGACATAAAGAAAGTTTTCATTAATGCTACTGACATTTTACTTAGTTGAACTACAGAGGCCTGGTGTGCATCAAACCCTTATATTACTTTCTAAGCAAGAGATGTACAACTGAAAAGAAGGTCAAAGTGGGAGACCAAGTGCCCATAATCTTAAATTATTTGATTAGCAACAATATTGAGAATATAGACTCCAATGTTCTCTTTTTTAGGAGCTCTCTCATGTGCATTCTGACTAACATATGGGTGTATTTCACATTTCTATGAATATTCTCTCCTGTTTGCTCCTCTTGAACAGAATATTAACATAGATTTGGTTATGATTTTATCATTTGGGCTGTCCTGGTCTAGAATTTTGAAGTCAATGTAATAAATGTATTATTTTCAGTTTTTATAACTTACTAATTACATGTTATTGTATTGCATGTTACTACCTGTTAGTGATCTGTGGTTCACTCTGAAATACATGTTAATACTCATAAACATGTTAATTTTGATCTTATTTCAATTGATTTAACACATGAGCAACACTTGTGCAAATATCTAGAGTATACATTTGTATAAAGTTGTTTCAATTAATAGATGTAAATGGCATAAAATGTACCACTTCACATTAGAGCATAAGGACAAACAGGCTCTATGTTAGGCATGTTTTTCTTTTAGTCAGTTGTGTGAAGTAATAAAAAAAGTTACTAAAAACTCTTCTTCGGGATCTATAGATAATCTGGGATATGTTTAGGCCTACTCTCATTTTTAAAATTAACAGAACACGGAATGGGGAATAGGCTCTTCTCATTGCTGTAATTCCCTTTGCTTATAGCCTGTTATATATCAGGATTGCATATAACTGGAGACATCTATTTAATATTACTTTATATTTCATTGTAAATAAGATTCTTCTAATATATCACAGGAACCAGTTCTCATGTTTTCTGATAATAAAATATTTGTCACTTTGCAGAGTGATATGATAGAGAAGATGCCATAGGGAGTTCTTGGTTTGTTTTTCTTTTCCTCTGTGGCCTTAGAGAAATCACTTAATCTAAGCCTCGGTTTTCTCTCTTGTAAAATGTAGAACTTTGAATTAGAATGGTGTCTTTATTCACAGCTTGCCTCCAAAGGAGACTCTTAAAAGTACACTTGAAGAGATTAAAATACTCCAAAGCAACAGGAAAGAAGTCAGACATAATGATCTAAGGACATTTCCCAGTGGTTTTTTTTTTTTTTTTTTTTTTTTTTTTTTTTTAACACATTTTCAGAAGAAGTTGATTACTTGGTTGAACTTCAGTTTGTGTCTGAGTAGCATCAATTAGTGTCAATAATTCTGCATTCTCTATAATGATGAAACAAAGTTCATATAAGTTATTTTGAATGTCTTCTTTGGTCTGTCATAGACTTAACATGACCTTTACCATTTATATTTTCTTGCTAATAAATCACTTCCTATTCAATTGTTCCTCACATGACACATCTCATTGCCAATAAATATTCACACATGCTGGAGATTTATATGCTTAACAAAAGGATAATTAATTTCATGTTTTTATTTTAAGCATAGCTATTCACACCTCAGGAATCATATATGCAGACTAACAAAGAGCACTGTGGCTCTAAAGCTACTTAGAATTCTGGTCACTATAGTAATGCTGCAGATAGTGGTGCTTAGGATATGGAATAACTTAATTCCTTTTCAGTTACTGGTTTTCAAATAACGTCTATAGTATAAGCTATTTATTGAGGTGACATTTGTCTATAATTTTTCTGAGTATTTATTAAATTTAGAGATCACTAATGAATGATGAAAGAAATAAACACAAAATGAAGTCAAACAAATTTCTAAATCTATCTACCTATGAGGAGAAAACAACCTATCAGTTATTTATTAACACCTGTTCCTATGGCTTTGATTTGATACTATGATGTACACAAGATGTACATGTGATTATATCATAAAGATAAACCCAGATAGCTAAATATATATTCTTGTGTTAAATCACATTCTATATGATTAACATAAATGCCTCTAATTTTCATACTGATTAGTAAAGTATACAGAACCAGCCAGGTTCTGTGACAACAGAGCAATCTTGAAAATGAGCATAGATACTGTGGCTATTTGAATTGGTTTAGCCCCAATAGAGTCATGTGTTTGAATGATTGATCCATGGGGAGTGGTGCTATTAAGAGGTGTAACCTTGTTGGAATAGGCATGGCCCTGTTTGAGAAAGTTTGTCACCGTGAGGGTGCGTGAGCTTTGAAGCCTTTATGCTCAAGCTTCACCTAGTGTGGAATTCTAGTCTCTACTTGCCTGCCAGTGGAAGAATTTCTTCCTGCCTGCCTTCAGATAAAGATGTAAAGCTCTTGGCTCCTCCAGTACCAAGTCTACCTGCAAAATGGCATGCTCCCACCATGATGATAGTGGATTGAGTCTCTGACATTGTAAGCCAGCCCTAATGAAATATTTACCTTTATAAGAGTTGCCTTGGTCATAGTGTTAATTCACAGAAATAGTACCTTAACTAAGACAGAAATTGGTACCAGAAACTGGAGTATTGCTATGACATGCCTGAACATGTTTTTGTTGGGAGGAATGTACATTTTTTGAACTATGGATTCAGAAATCAGTAGAATGCTTTAAGTAGGGTTTACTAAACTGTACTAGTAGGAACATGGAAGATAGTTGAACTGAGAGTGATTTGAACTGTGAGGTCTTGGCTCAAGAGGTTTCAGAGGAGAGGAAGTTTAGTATGTTGCCTAGAAATTGTTCTTGTCCTTTAGTGAAGAATGTTGCTGCTTTTTGGTTTTATCTGAAGAGACTGCCTGAGACTAATATGAAAACTTAGATTAATTGCATTGACCAAAGAAGTCTAAAAAAAAAAAAAAAAGCCTACCATAGACTCTTTCCTGTTATTCAGTCTACAAAGAGAGTTTTGATCCATCTTAGCATTCTAAGAAAAGAAAAATACAAAATGATTGGTTCAAAGATTAAAGGGGCACCAGGAATTGGAATGGAGCTAAATCTTGTGTTTAAGGGTATTTATTAAATAGAATTAAGAAAGGGGTAACATTTGGGCAAGATTACACATAGCTAAGCTAGTTTTGTGTGTGTGTGTGTGTGTGTGTGTGTGTGTGTGTGTGTGTGTGTGTGTGTATGCAATTAAACAAGGCTACTTATATCATGTTATGCATTATTATAACCTGGTTATTATTTTCATTTGGACATAAGAAGATATAACTCTGTCAAATTGATGGATATCAATAGCTATTCTTGTCTGCTTAACTGAATCTGAAATGAACTACAATCTAGAACTTATGAAGAATCTATGAAAAGAAATTAAGGAAAACTTAGGTCCAGGCATGTTGGCATCATTAATCCTAGCATTTTGAAGACAGAGACATACAGTTCTCTAAGTTGAAGATCAGTCTACAGAGCAAGTTCTAAAACAGTCAAGGTTAGGCAGTAAAGGAAATTATTTAAAACAGAAATCTGATGAAGATATAATAGAACAATGGAACCATATTCTAGCCCCAGCCGACTTTAGCAGCTTAGGCCACAAGGTACTAGCTTTAGAGTCAAGAATAGAAGGGGTTACTGACTCAATTGATCCTGGTTGCTAGAACTAAGAAATTAGCAGTGATTAAAAAGAGAATAGCATCACTGAGATAAAATCTTCTGGTAAGTATTTCCTAAGAGCACAAGCAAGCTGTGTTCTGTAGAAAGACATTGTGATGGCAGCCTGATTTAGCAATTTGTCAGTCACCAGTGGATAGGTTTTGCAGGTATGAAGGGCTCATGGAGAGGACCTGAGGAATTGTCATTGTGAGAGGAAAAGAAAGGACATTGAAGAAGGGATAGCCTCACAGGCAGTTGAAGACCCAGGACTGAAGGGATTATGCAAAGAATTTGAGGGTCACTTGGCACCATGAAGAGAGCTTATGAGAGCTATTGGTGAAAACACAGCCTAGTCACAGAGGAAGACCCCAGCTTATTGGAAATGTCAGTACCAAGGAATGACCACTAAGAAGACATTAGCAGTGGAATGGATTTAGCCAGAGCCTAGAGTATTACAAATGGCAGATCTGGAAAAGTGACCTTTGTAGGATACAAAATAAATCATATGTGGATCTCATACATTGAAAAAAGAAGCTGTGAATTAAAATTGCCTTAGAGACCCAATGATGTTAGAGATGCCAGAACTGTGGGATAAGTGCTGAGTAAAGCTGCTAACAGGGAGCAGAACCAGACCAAGAGAAAGAATCATGTTGCAGTCTACAAAGCTAAAAGGAATTAGGTATCGGACATGCAGAAACAGAGTGTGGAGATTGCCCTGCTGATTTTTGGTCTTACTTTTATCCAGTATTTATTCAGTATGATATCTTGGACTGTTAATATATATCTTGTAGAGATGCAGAGTTTGGAGTTTGCCCACCAGACTTTGCGTCTTTCTTTGATCATATTTATTTACTATGATCTTTTGGAATGGTAATGTATATCTTGTGATGTTGAAACAATGTGATCTGCTTTTTGATTTTGATTTTATAGGGAAATAAAGTTAAGAGATTCCATGAATCTCAGAAGAATCTTTGAACTTTGGATTTTTTAATATTGTTGAGACTGTGATAGGCTAGGGTGACCTGAGTTTAGATTAAATAAATTTTGTGTTACAAAACTATTGGGGCCACGGTGTGGAATGTGATGCTTTGAATAGGTTTAGCCACCACAGATTCATTTCTTTGAATGCTTGGCCTATAGGAAGTAGCACTATTAAAATTTATAGTCTTGTTAGAGTAGGCATAGCCTCCTTGAGGAAAGTGTGTCACTGTGGGGGAAGGATTTGAGATTTTTATGTTCAAGCTCTGCCTAGTATAGAATTCCAGTCTCCTATTGGCAGCCTTCAGGTCAAGATATAGAACTCTTAATGCCTCTGGCACCAAGTAAACCTGCATGATGACATGCTTTCCACCATGATAATAATGGACTGAATCTCTGACAATATAAGCCAGACTAATTAAATGTTTGTGTTTCTAAGAGTTGTCTTGGTCATGGTGTATAGTCACAGCAATAAAATCCCAACTAATACAAATACCAAGTCATATTTACTGTCCCCTGATTACTTTCTCTCTGCCTATCTTTTTTTCTTTTAGATGGCAAGGTTGTCTTGCTAACTGAATGCTATTCATTTGATCTGCATGTGAGATTTACTTCATTTTCTGTCAATACCTAAGATTTCATGAAAATGTTTCTAACTGTTCATAATAGTTTCACAGGGTATTTACTTTGGTCCACAGAATACCCTTAAATTTTCCCATGAGGTAGTTCAGTTTTTGAAGCACCTTTTCTGGGTAGGTTACATTAGTGCTATTTATTACATGACGTATCTACATGAGGGTGTACCATAGACTTATGTCTTTTACAGGCTTCATGATTTAAGACAAGATAAATTTTCTTCACATTATTGTCATTGGAAAGCAGGCATTATAACAGAAACTTCTGTAATGTTATAATTTATTGTCTTGTAATTCACACTTGGAGTGTTATATAAAATATGGCAATCAATCCATTTTTTTTAATATATAAAAATGTGTATGCTTATCTTGGTAGGAGATATACAGTTATGATTAATCTATTTTATTAGCCAAATGACTTAGGTGCTGTGTGACTGACAGAACTCTCATTTTATGAAAAAAAAAATGACAGAAAGTACTAAAAATAAGGAAATAGTTTTATATATTTTCTGATTATATAAGTTTCCAAGAGAAGAAGTCATAACTTTAATACTACCTGTTTAGTTGGGTAACTTAAATAATTAAACCCTAGATCTTCAAGTTATTTTTAGAAAATCTTCTAACACTCAGAAACAGTGATACATGCGATATCATAAATTACACATGAGAAAATGTAACTACACGAGTCACAATCTCAAATGTCATTTACTTCCATTTAGAAGGTTAAATTCATCCTTTCAATTGTATGGATTTTGCTTCACCTCAAATTCACAATCAACTCATAAATGTTTGTGGCTGCCATCAATTATTGGGAAAATTTTATCTATAATTCTCCAAAAAAAAAAAAAATGACATTTTAAACAATGATTCTGAAAATAGAATGCAGACTGCAGCCTCAGGAACAAATCCATTGCCTTTCACATGCTCCTATTACAGATGCTTCTTTTATACATTTATACAGAATGATACAATTCATAAATAGTGTGTACATCAGACTCACTGTGGGAAAAAGCTGGGTGGGGAAACTCATAGTATCTCTCACCCTCTCATTATAGTTAAAGTGAGGCTCCTTCCTACTACTTCAAATGCATTTCCCCAAAAGTGTTTTCATTTATTCCTGAGTCTCTAGGTGTCCTCTCTTTTTTTGGCCTACAAAACAGCTTAATCTGAGGTTGCAGTAATGCACGGAAGAGATGTGAGCCTTGACCATCCACAGTGTATAGTATCATTTGGAAACAGATTCCTGTGAAAGCATGTCGTACAACTGCTGACGAAGGATCCAGAGAACACACAGGTGAGTCCTACTGGGAGGACAGTAACCAACAATCAGCTCAATGACATCCCTAACGGAAAACCATCAGAAGTAGGTAGACTTTCACTGATTTCTCTCCTGCATGTCTTGCTCTTTCTCAAGCCATTTGGGTATTTACATTCCAAAGGCATCAGGAACATGAACACAGAACAAAAGACCTAAGATTCAGCAGCTAAAGCACAGGACTTCTCCTGCACTCCATGGTTCCTTTTCAGGAAAAACATTAAAGACATCTCCTACCTTTCTTTCATTCCCTAAATGTTTTCTTTCTGAAGTGTAGATATTGCCTTTGAATAAGAATTTAATTCTACTGCAGAATGAAACTATTTGAAAAGTACAACCATTCTCTTCCAAACTTATTCCATCTTCTCATGCATTAGTGTTTTTGACCATATACATTTGTGCACAAGTTAAATGAATCTTTGTATTAGCTATACTTCAAAACAGTACCTTGACTATATTTTTCAAAATTGTGTGTGCTTTCTAAACAATAGAAAAATATGACAAGAAATTAAGGTCTAAATCAAAAACAAAATTAAAACAAAACTCCATGAGGCTCATTAGGAAAACAGAAGAAAATGCTTGTCAAAAGGTGAACATTCAAGTTTTTTAATGAAATAATGAAGTAACTCTAAGTCAGGACTATCGATATTGTTCATGCCTATGGAATTATGGGATGTGTATGGGATCTCTCCTTGTAGCAATAGGGGAAAGAGCAAACAACAGATAGCTGCCTGTTAAAGTAGTATAGGACTCTTAACAGTGGGAGGAGGGGCTATTGAACTGTCTCTCACTCTGTCGCCTGCTTTTGGAACCCTTTCCTCTTACTGTGTTTGCTTCGTTCAGCCTTGATAGGAGTGGAGATGTCTAGTCTTTACTGCAACTTGATAGGCCATGGCTGGTTGATATCCATGGGAGGCCTGACATTTTCTGAAGAGAAACAGAGGAGGTAGAGTGGAGGAGGAAGGAGGAGGAACTGGGAGAAGAGGGAGGGGGAACTGTTTGGGTATGAATAACTATAAAAGTAAAATAAAAAATAAGGTATGATGCTTATGTATGGAAATAAAGCAAAGGGACCCTGGGAACTCAAGAGATTGCTGCTATCTTTGTGGCACTGCAGGTTCGGTTTCTCTTGTTCCAACATTTACTGTTTAATGGATATGTTGACTGGCATCTACTTAAGTATGAACTTTACACATGTCCTACCTTCAAACAAACCCACAAGTAATTAGTAAAGCAGAAGGTGGGACTAAATGACAACAACCCAAAGACAAACTTTATTAGTCTGGTAGCACTACCACAATATTCAAAAGAGCTCACTATTTAGAAAAGTCCTATTAGTACTTTAATGCAGTATGGATTTCTTTAAAGACCATGAAAACATTGTAAACCAAAATGACCAGCAAACCTTTAAAGAAATAAAACTCAAATTTGATGTCAGTCTGGTAAATTCACTTGGGAAGAGGGAATGGGGAGGGGTGTCTTCCTTTTGCTCTGAAGAAAGCTCTTAGAATCCTGAGACTTCTTCAGGGGTTATGGGAACTATAGAAGGGCTCTGCTCTCTCCAGGGATGCTGAGACTTAATCACTCAGCTAGAATCTTACTTAAGTGGGAGGTGCCTCCTCCCTGACCAGCACAATTTCCTGGCTTGGGAACTCAAGTTCCTGGACTCACCTGGTGCTGAGGACCAGTGCCTGAAGCAGGGGAAGCAACAACAGTATGGTCAGCATGTCACATCCTGTGTTGATTTTCATGTCACCACTTGCCAGGGGATACTCCTTCACTGGACCTTGCTCTTTTGCTTCCTTTGGTTAGTTCTGCTCAGTGTTCTTCTGTCTTCCCAGAAGCAGGGAACCATCTCCAGACCATTTCCCCCTACACACAGATATAAACACACACACAGACACACAGACACACACACAGACACAGACACACACACACACACAGACACACACACACAGACACACACACACAGACACATTCACACACACACACACACACACACATTAAAAGAGACTTTGTGAAGGCAGGGCCAAAGCACAAGTATCTTCAGGAATGATGTCAATCAGGAGTCCTCCTGGGAGGGTCTAGGGCACACAGAGCAGTTGTAGCCCCTTGAGGAAGAAAGGACTTGTGTGCAGGTCACTGCCTTGGTTGCCAGCTGGACTCGGTCACCCCTGTGCACACCAGAGCAGATGTCTTTCTCTGATCCTTCTAAAGCAGGATGGAAGGGCTACCACAAGGGCCAACCTATTTATCCAGAAATTGAGCAGGTGTGCTTTGCAGGGTGAGAGGCAAATATCTGGGAAGAACTACAGATTGTTTAGGGTCCAGAGCAGGAGTCTCTTACCAGGTTGTGCTGCTTTTGCAGAGATCTTGCCTGGAGAGTAAGCTTAAAATCCTTCTCTGATAAGATGTGTATTGGCTTGCCTGTTGAAGATGGAGGGGAGCAGCCACCACTGCAGACCAGAAACCAGCCCTTAGTCAGATGAGGTTAGGAGATCTCTATCATAGAAAGAACCCAGGAACAACAGGAAGTTCACTACTCAAGGTTCTAGTGTGTTGGGGTCTTCTTCTTGACTGATCTCTGTGCCTGTCAGCTACTCAAAGGTATGCAGTGGGCTGCTGGAGTTGATACATCTTCAAGGGTCGTTTGCCTGTGGGCAAACTCCTCAGCAACACCACAGAAAAATTTCTCATTAACTCAAAAGTAGATGCAGAGTACAGAGGACTCTATATGCTCCTGTATTTTGCATAGTTTCTGAATGTTATATACCAAATATCCAAGTTTAACAATCTTTATTTAGAAATTTTCATTAGAAAAAGGAAACAGCATGATTTAATTCAATCTTCCATCTTGCAAAAATCTTTTCTAGAAGAAATTCTGAATTCACCTACAGGATGTTCATATCATGTCATGTGTGTGTGTTTGTGTGTGTGTTTGTGCATGTGTTTGTGGGTGTGTGTGTCTGTGTTTGCGTGCACATGCACACCTGTGTGTTAGAAGAACATGCACATGACATTCATCTCAAGAAGAAATTATACTAAAGTAGACATTATAGTTTTCCTACTACTTATGTGAAGAAAAAAAGGACCACCAGTATCTGGACTGGACTTCTGTTTCCTAAATAAAGAACTAGTTATCATAAGTCCTAAGACAACCTTGCTATTACAATTGAATATCACACCAAGGTGAGTCTACATTAAAGAAACAGGAACATAGAATACCCATAGGACAAAGAATAGCAGGTGCCATTCTAACTGTTCAGTTGATGCTCCATGTTATGCAGAGGACAGCCATTTATAAGCAAAGTTTCAAAGAAGAATCTGTAATCAAATTCAGAATTGAAGAAATACTTGCATATAAAAGTATGCATTTGTAATCCAACTATGAAATGGGTGGAAATGCAATGCATTAACCTTCTAATTACTGTGTTGCTCCAGTTTAATTACTGATAAGGATTTAAAGACACACCTACTGAAGAACTTTGTTGTAAGAAATTCAAGTCACTAAAATAGGATTATTAATGTTTTCATTAAATGCTACCCCTTTTGATATTAATATCTTGCACAATATTTATAGCTCCAGTCAGACACAAAGTAGCTCCCCTCTGAACTGTCTCTTAGAAGATTAAAAAAACAAAACCAAACAAATATACAAACAAAAAAACCAAAAACTAAACAAAACAAAAATCAAAAAAGTCAAAATAAGAAAAAACAAAAAAACAAAAAACAAACAGCACTATGATAAACTAGAGCTCAGATTTTGAGAAGAAGGAGACTGGAATCCAGTGTGGTCCTCTCCACTGTGTTCCTTTTCTACAGTAGTCTGACTCAGAATGATCAGTGCTTTTCAGAAGTCACTAGGTAATTTCTGAAAAGGAGAATTTGAAATTCCATGTTCAAATTCTTTTGAAAGCCATGTTCAAACTTGAAATTTGAAAATTTAAAAATCCACATTCAAATTATTTTTGGCATCAATCCACAATTTATACTTCCTAAAGGAAAATATGGTTGGTGATACTATAATGTATGTCTCCAACATAAGATTAATTACTTTATTACTAGACATTCAACATGAAACAATAATGGATAACTTCAAATTATCTCTTAAGGAAATGAAGAGTCAGAGTCATGCTTGGATTGTGTATTCAAGCTATTTCGTTCTGTCTATAAAAGACCTTGAAAGGGCGTTAAAGCATCAGGAAGCATTCAACCAAAGGTGATCCTGAGTGAGATTTGGAAAACTCTGACAAGCTTAAATATTTAGGAATTTATATTAAAATACAGACAACTATTAGCAGGTGCCCCTACACCCTGCTCACTGGGACATCACAGTGTTAGCCTCCTTTCTTCATGAGAGTATGTCCACAATTCAGTAAGATAATGAGCCTCTAAAGTTGATTTTCTGCTTCAGAGAGCCAGTGTGATTTCCGAAGATGCAGTGTGGAAAGCACAGCTGCACGGAGCCCAGCCTCCTGTAGGAAAAGTCTTCATTGCATCTATATCAAAGCCCAGTGAAGAACACCAAGAAATTCCAAGTGCCTGCAATGACTAAAATTGGTCTACAAGGTGTTGGCATTGGGAGACAGTGAAGATGCTATTTTGACTTGCTTTATAGATAAATAAATTTAGAGTTTTAAATATATTCATTACAAAACAAAAATCAGCACCATATAAAACTCTAAAACTTCTTTTACCAGAAAGAAAAGCAACCACAAAAAACAAACAAAAAAACAAACAAACAAAAAACATTTGAAGTTGCTCACCACTTCACCACTGCTCTTATCTCTCCTATCTTTGGGAAATTGATTTTTATGAACATTTCATTTTGACCAGCACTTGTCTGAGTTATATGATTTGTACCAATATTTAAACATTCATTCACTCATGGTATAGGTTGCGCCAGTACTTCATTTCTTTCTGTTACTGATTGCTACTCCACCAAATGGACACTGACTGTATAAGTTTTATTAATTAAAAAACTTAAGTTTTTTAATGTATTATGAATCTTTATTGTAACAGGTTTATTTTGTTTTGTTTTGTTTTGTTTTGTTGGTTTTCTTGGTTTTTCGAGACAGACTTTCTCTGTGTAGTCCTGGCTGTCCTGGAACTTACTCTGTAGACCAGGCTGGCCTTGAACTCAGAAATCCACCTGCCTCTGCCTCCCAAGTGCTGGGATTAAAGGCGTGCGCCACCACTGCCCGGCAACAGGTTTGTTTTGTAATCACTGATTTTTAAAAAATTATATTTATATAGAGCTGATCTGGCCATTCTATATTAATATTTGAGAAACTATCAAATTGCTTTCCAAAATACCCAAAATAGTACATGAGGATGCTAATTTCCCTACTTCCCTTTGTTTACTATAGGTGTCCTATGTAATATGCCATAGTACCATGGTATGCTAAGGTGACATTATTATCTATAATAAACATTTTCCCATTTGTTTAATGGCCATATATACACATGTTAGAGATGTAATTGTTTACATTTTATAATTTTATCATTGTATATGAATTTATTTATAATTTTGTCCATTTTGTTTATTTGAATCTTATTTTGAGTTTTGAGACTTCTGTATTGGTTTTGAATTCAATCTCTTTGGAGACAAATGATTTGTAAATGTTAGCCAGTGAGCAGGATGCTCCACAACTTCAGGTCAGTTCTGTTTGGAGCATAAAGGTTCCTTCTATGTTTTTTTTTTTTTCATTTTGCTTCTCAAATAGCCAAAGATGACCATGATTATAGATATTATAGATGTGTGACTGCTTGCTAGGCTTCATATATATATGAAATGTGACAATAATCATATTTGTTCTTTTTCTGAATATTACGTTTGAAGCTCTAAAAATAGGCTTATCCAGGAGTAGTGTCATAGGTCTTTCACTGTAGTGCAAGAGACTTAGGGAGGGGAATAAGAAGTTTGAGACCAATATGAAAAACTTAGCAGAACTTTGTTTCTGCACAAACTACAAATGTGTAGGGTATACTTCATTTGTAGATGATAGCCTGGCATGTGTTAGGCTCTAGGTTTCATGCTACACCCTGTACTTTATCTCTAATCCATTGAAAGTCAACTTGTGTAGGTATGGGAGGAAGGGTAATTTCATTTCATGCTACATGGATATCAATTGTCCAACCTTCATTTGCAGTTATTATTTTGAAAGTTTCATTGCTGTTTTTTTAGTCTCTCTCACAATGATAATTTTATTTTCCATCAATTGATCCGATGTTATATTGCCACAACAGTACCTAGGATTTCAATTTTGACCTCCTTGTTTAAAATTCTGTTTTATTCCTGAGTTGGAACTGCTACTTTTTGTGGGTTTTATTTTATACAGCAGAACTATGGATCTGAATTTTATCTTCAGTGTGAAGTTCTTCACCAATCTTGTAAATATATTTCGTGTACACATATTGAGCTAAATACAATCATACTTTCTAATAGTTCCATAATTCAGTCTCCAAAGATATGAACCCCAGAGTCAAGCTGTACTTCTTCCTCTGTCTCTTGTGTAACAATCACCTAATTATGCAGCCTTTTATACATATTTATTTCTGCCACTCACTCTAATCAGTAGAGCTCCCTTCCCTGGTTTCTTCATCTCTTGTTTCAAGAATAAGCTCTGGCTTTCAAGGGAATCCTCTTAAGTGTATCCCTCTTGCTAAAGTTCAGTCTGCTGAAGACATTTGAGTAACCACAGAGCCTCTTGGAGATTACTCTCAAATACCACATTCCGTGTATATAATTTTTTTTCTTTACTTCTGTTTCCAGGTTGTTTCTTTTTTTTCTTTTTTTTTTTTTTTTGTATTTTATTTTCTTTTTTATTATTTTTTTTGATGCATTATTTATATTTCCAATGTTTCCCCTTTTCTGGGTCTCCTCTTTGGAAACACCCTATCCCCTTCCCCTCCCCATCTCTATGAGGGAATTCCACCTCCCACCCACCAGCCACCCATCCCCATATTCCCACCTTGACATTCCCCTTTACTGGGGCCTCTAAAATCCTCAGGCCCAAGGGCATCTCCTCTCTCCCTGATGGCCATTGAGGCCATCCTCTGCCACATATGTGGTCCGAACCATGGGTCCATACATGTGTATTCTTTGGTTGGTGGTCCAAACTCCAGGAGGACGGGGGGGGGGGTGGTTAGGCCCATTGACGCTCTTGCTCCCCCCATGGGGCTGCAAATTCCCTCAGATCCTTCAGACCTTTCTC
>CM052713.1:8060766-8093048 GCA_028551405.1 Uromys caudimaculatus
CTTCATGTCTTCTATCATCATTATGAGAAATGATTTTAAATCTGAGTCTTGCTTTTCTGGTGTGTTGGGGTATCCAGGGCTTGCTGTGGTAGGAGAGCTGGGTTCTGATGGTGTCAAGTACTCTTGGTTTCTGTTTCTTATGTTCTTACCCTTGCCTTTTGCCATCTTGTTAACTCTGATGTTAGCTTATCTTACTCTGTCTGGTTGTGGCTTGCCCCTTCTGCAGGCCTTTGTGTCAGTACTCCTAGAAGACCAGCTCTCTCTGAGAGGTGTTTGGTTTGGAGAGCTGTGGCACAGGGTCAGCTCTGGGGTGCAGAAAGAAATCAGAAGGATCTTGTCCCCAGCTGTCCCTTGGTTCCTATGTCCTGATGGCTCTGCAAGGGTCCCTCTTGATTCAGTGAGTTTGAACAGAAGTGGTGGTTTTGCCTGTGCTCAAAGGTGTGTCAGAACTCCTGGGATATCCACTCTCTCCTGGAGCCCTGTGGCCCAGGCTGAGGTCCCCAGGCACAGACCCCTGGTAGCCCAGGCAGAGGTCTCCACCCACAGATGGAAACCTGAATGTTCAGAGGTTTCTCCTGCCCCCGAGTTCTCAGGCCCTGGATCTCGTCAGATTCCGGTGGGTCTGGGTGAGAGGTGTTGCTCCCCTTCACCCCACTCATGGCTTTTCCAAGCTCCTGGGAGGGTAACTTTCTCTGGCACTCGTTGGCTATGGACTCCTGGTCGCCCAGGCAGAGGTCTCCACTCCTCCATGTTGTTTCATGTTAAAGAATGTTTCTTCTGATATATCTGTAGAATTTCTCATGATAATCTGTTTTCAAAATGTTTTCTCTCTTTCTCTTTTTCCTCTCTCTTTCTAATCTCTGTCTCTCCCTCCCTCTCTACATAACTGAGAAGCAATAACCATAGTTTCTCTCTAGAATCTACCCTTTACCTACTGACTGAGATTTCCTTCCTAAGAACACCATGACATATTGTATTTTGCCTTCATTTTCAATGAATTGTAGCACAGACCACTTGATCTCAAGTCTCAGTTAAGAAGGAATAGTTTATTGAATGAACACCCTAGGACTGATCAATCAGGGACACAGCCTAGACTTGGGAGCTAAATCTTTGACCTTGAATGTCTCCCAGGGCAAATCCACAATGTGGTTATATGCAGGTGCAGAAAAGGCTGCATGATGGTTGACTATTGTTCAAGCTATTTTGACAGTTTAGTCATAACATTTCAAATTGACCTTTAATTTGATTCGTCCTACATGGAGCCTGTGGTAATGGAATTTCTTCAGAATATCAAGCCTCATAACAGGATATGTTATGTTAAACATATGGATATATGTCAAAAACACAGGTTATTATATGTTAATTTAACACTACTCTGAGTCAAACTACTTTCTATGTCAGCTATAATCCGAAATGGTTGGCAGGCATGGAACAAAATGGCTATAGCCATGCTAAGGGATCAGGCCTCAACATTCACATTGCATTTCTACCACATTTTTTCTGTTCATCACCACACTGTAACATGTTAAGCAAAAGCAGGAAATTTATTAAATATTTTAAATGATAAGAAAGGTGATACTATATAAAATTATAACTAAGTTACTGAAAGACAATTTGTAGAGGAATTTTAATTTTAATCCAGCAACATGGTTGGTTTGGCAAGAGATAATATCTAAAAACATTTCTAGGTTTATGAGATTAGACTGGATTGCAGACATGGCTTGGATTACAATATGATCTAGCTGGAACACAGACATGCTCTTAGTATACACCTTTAATCCCAAGCAATGTAGGTAAAGTTGGTGGCTAGAAGGAAGTAGTCATATTTGAAAGTGATTTCTGATTAAAGGACAGACAAATTTAAGAATCAAAGAAAGATTTGACAGAATTAGTTTGTTCAGACAGGAAAGAGAGGACTGGAGAGCAGGGAGAGAGAGAGAGAGAGAGAGAGAGAGAGAGAGAGAGAGAGAGAGAGAGAGAGAGAGGAAGCAGTTTTTTTCATAGGACAGTTTTGTAGACAAGTTGCAGAGACAACAAGATAGACAGTAGTGAAGACATAATGAGCTAGAGAATGAGAAAAAGCCAAACTTAGAACAGTTTGCTAGAGATTGTTTGAAGCCAAGCATAGCTATTTGGTGAGAAGCTGAGAGAAGCCAATTTGAATCACTCAGCATGGAGAAGAGTCAGGACAGCTGGGTTAAACCAACCAGACAGAGTACAGAAAGAAACAGGAAGGGTGAGTTTATTTAGCAACAATCTTCTGAGACAACAATTACATCAGGTGAATAAAAGTTACATTTACACCAATTACTAATTTTCTACAGATGGATATGTAAATCTGGTAAAGGAGAGCAAAAAAAAAAAAAAGAAAAAAAAAAAGAAAAATTGTTTACATGTTTTCTTGAAAACTTCTTTTCTGTTTTTGGCCTCATTGTTTTATCACTTCTAATTAAAATATTGAGAAGAAACTTTGTCTAATGAGATCAATTGTCCATTTGGAGTCTTCCAAATTTCTCAAATTGTCCTGAAAGAATGAAGAGGATCAAAGGTCTAAATGTATTATTGTCATTTGTATATAAAACCATAAAATTGGAAACAAAATAAAAATAAATATTTTTAGGATTGCCAAGCTCTGTAGCCTCAAGTTAGTCTCTGAGCGTCTTCACTTTGTTGAATGTCATCCCTGTCAGTCTTTCTAGTTCATATGAATGATGCAGGAGCTTTTGAGTGACAATTCTGTGCAAGGAGACACCTTTTCACCCTTGCACTCTTCCTTAGATACTTTCTTTGCTCTGTGGATGAATTATTCTGTGATGAAATTTGTGCACTTGAAATCAGCAATTATCACCCACAGTTTGTACTTTTAAGTAATATTTGGGGGAGTATTGGTGGCTACAGATAAGGTCTCAATATATAGCCTTCAACTCCTAGCAGTCTTCTTGCCTCAGCCTTCCAAGTGTTAAAATTAGCAGTGTGGGCCATAGACCTGATCTTAATTCTTAATATTACATATACAAAATTGAAAAATCTTTGTCAGACAACAAAGCATATACTGTAAATTTAAATAAGCTTTGGGCCAAGAGTCTCATAAAGAATCCTTCAGGGCTCATCATCACTCATGAGGACTTTATTGGGAAAATCTTTTGATAAGCATAACATACCTTACTACATGAATGTCCTTACGCTACCAGTTTTTGGTCCTTCAGTATTTGTTTTCAAGTACTTCCATTTTTTAAGAAAACATGATTTTAAGAGATCTGTTCTGTCCATTTTTTGAATAATTAAGTTATGCCTACATTCACAAAGTAGTAATATTTCTTTTCATAAGAATAAGTATATGTTTTCTCTTTTCACATGTATAGTTGTCTGTCTTGCTTTGTGTTTTAGCCTAGAAATTAGAAATTTACATCTCCACTTACTTCCAATTCTGTAATGAAAAAACAAACAAAAAACAACAATAATAATAACAGCAAAATTATCTCTTAAGGCTTAACAGTGTCTAGTTAAATGTACCCAACACTGGATATATTATTTGTTATAGCACCATCTTATCCATACTCATAGCTAATTTGAGTGAAAATTAATGAGATTTATGTTTTTACACATGAAGAGATATTTAGTTCCATATTTTTCTTGACTTCTGTACACTGAAAAAAATGAGAAAAAATAACTTGTGGCAATTTATGATCTCTGAAAACTTGAATAATGAGATAACAGAGTAGCCAACTTCTCCCTGCATCTACAGAGGCCATACAATCATCATGACACAGGGTGGAACAGGAGCACAGGAGTCTCTCCCAAGGAGCAGAAAGTCAGAATATCTTGTGTAGAATGTGCATAGTAGAAATGCACACCCATGGAAAGTTGTTTTCAGAAAACACATTTTGTGAAACTCAAAGGCCTCCATGGCATTCATTGTAGGTCTCTGCCCAAAGGTCATTCTGTGTGAGCAGAGGGTGTGACTCTGAGGGGTTAGGTCTTTTAACCTGAAGCTGTAGTAAAGTTGAGACAAGGTCAGCCTAGCAAAATTCTCACAATGCCAGGAGATAAACTGAAATTCTCTCCCAGATATAGACACATCAAAGAATAGGTATGAACACCTCAAGTGTTGAGTTTGAACAAGAGTAGTTTTGAACAAAAAACACCACTTAGTGTAGTGCAGTTTTCAGGAAGCAGAGGAAAAGATTGATAGAAGAGTCATTATAAAAACAGTGTAAAAAGAAGAAAAAGAGATTTTACTGACAATAACACAAAGAGACTTACCTACAGACATAGCATTCACTAAAGAATGTTGTCAGGATGCAGAATCTCTATAGTGTGTCCAGTCTGTGGGAAGCATTCAGTGGAACTGGGGGAGACATGGAGGGTACAAGATGTACTTATAAAGTAACAATAGTGGTGAACAAAACCCAAAGCAGTAGGCTTTGAATGAGCAGAATAAAAGTTCAGAGCAGGTAAGGCTATTACAATAAATACATATAAAACTTTACAACAAGAATCAGTAATAAATAAAAAAATAAATCACATTGTAACTTAATAATGAAGAATGAATGGCGAAGTTGTCTGAGGAAATAAACTTGAAAATTATTACTCAAGTGAAAGTAGAAAATTAACATATGAACTTAACAGATGAAATGTATCAAGTTGTCTAATAAACACATTTTTAGAATTCTAGAAGATTAAGTTACATTATTACAACACAAAAATTATATGAGGAATTTTGAACAAAATATCAATGTAGTTAAGAAAAGAAGCATAACATTGCATCTTGAACTAGTTTACCAAGCGTGAACAGAGTTATTCTGTATAAAACCAGTGTTACAATTCTATAATCAAACTTGAAAATAGTTGAAAATTAAATAGTAATAAAAGACCTCCAGAAATATTCTCCAGATTCAGAGAAGGTCTACTGAAAGTGGAAAATAATATTTGGGATGAAAGGAAGTGTTTGTAAAATGTTAAAATGTTTTTAGTTCAGAAATTTATGATGGACAAAAATATCTCTCAAAAATGTGAAAAAATTATATTCCCTAATAAGTAAGATTACAATTTATTAGAAGTAGCCCTCTTTAAAGCTCAGGATAACTAATATTGTTTAGGTCAAAGAGAATAATATAATTTAAAAACAATATTTTAATGATCAGAATGAGGAGGTTCATAAAGTATGTATATTTATACATACATAAATTTACATATATTGCATTCTTTAATGAAGAAACTCAAAGCAGTCATGTTGGGGTTTGAGGTTTAAATATGAACCACAGATATGTAACAGCAGTAGGGCAGAAATGGTGAATGAATTATACTGTTGACTGTAAAATATTATCTCTAAGCAGACTGTAGAACCTATGAATATGTGAGATAATCATTAGAATAAATCCTAAATCAAAGTGAAATGCATGCAAAAAAAATTCCAAAGTAGAAGTGAAATCCAAAACAGAAACATAAATGGAAACATTAAAGCAAATGAAATAATAAAAAAGAACAGAGGAAAAATAGATTCAGTGAAAGATCTGATAAGTAAATAATAAATGGTATAGTTGAAGAAAGCCATATCACTAAATAAAATAAATGAACATTATCAATCAAAGACATGTTTTTGAAAATATAAAACCAGAAAGCTTTTCACAGAAAAGTGGTTGACAAAATAGATAACAAAAAGCATTATATGATGTAGAATTTTTCTAGAAGTTATGAAGGATATTGTATATAGATATATTTTAACTTATTATATGCATATTGATATTATAATTATACATCAAACATAATTACATATTACACAGTACATATTACCTATTACAATAAATATTAAGCATTATGTCATATGCCATATATTGTATATCATATATATAATTTGTAGAAAAAGAGTCCATAAATTGGAGAGAGAACAAGGAGGTGTATATGGGAATGTTGAGAAAGAAAAGGAATAGAAAAAAATTTCATTATATTCTAATCTCAAAAATAAAAGTAAAAGCATTTATAATTGTGAAAGACAAATGCTTGAGCATTTTTCCATAACATTGTGCATTAAACAAAAATATGCTTACAATACTTTGAAAATGAATTAAGAAAGTATAAGGCATGCATTCTGTAACTTGGGAGCCAGAATTCCTTTATGGACTGGCTAGTTTTATGTCAGGTGGATACACTTCTCTCAAGGGAGAGAAGGGGGCCTCACATGGAAAATGCTTCCAGATGATTGGACTGAAGGAAAGCCTTTATTTTTTTATTTAGAGCTCTATGAAGGAGGGTACAGCCCATATTGAGTGGGGTCATCCCTGGGCTGGTGGTCCTGGTTCTAAGAAGAGAGCAGCCTAAACAAACCACACCTGTAAGTAGCACCCCTCCATGGTGTCTGCATCAGCTCCTCTCTCTAGTTTCATTTCTTGTTGGAATTTCTGCCCTGACTGCCTTCAATAATGGATTGTAATGTGGAAGTGCAAGTCCGATAAATCCCCTTCTCCCTAACTTGCCTTTGACCATGGTGTTTCTTCATAGCAATAGTAACCCTAAGTAGTATATTTCACAAAAACACAGAAGGCCAAGTAAATTGCAATAGATTGCTATTTACAGAGACTCTCATTTGGTTCACATTCAGAAAAAGGAAGACTATGGAGTGTTCAACCCAAAATGGGACATGCATAGTATACCCTTTCCTGATGGCTCAGAGCACTTCAAGGAAAAAGGAGTAAAAAGAGCCAGAGGCAGAAGATGAATTAAAGAAAACGATGTTTTCTGGACACAAAAAAATGGATGCCCAGATTAATTCACAGTGATCCCAGCAAGGAATTGGGGAGGTAATCACAGAATTCAGGCACTAGGATTTAACAGTTTATAAATGTTAGGGAGGGCCTTTTAACATTTGATATAAGCTGGGAGAAAGAGAACTTTTTAAAGTAATGTGTTTGTACTTCACCAGGGGCTCTCTTTCTAAAAGTAGTTGACAATATATATCAATATATGGGGTGGGTCAGAAAACTTAAGAGTTGTGTGTGGAGGAAGTGAGAGTGGAGGGAAGAAAAATGGGAGGAGTTGGGTCAGTAAAATGAGATTAGGGCTTGTCCCCACACAAATATGGCATAACATGAGTTAAAATGATCCACCATGGTCTTAGATCCCACCTGGTATTGAAACACATAAAAGTATTAACCACAAACACACTTGTATCATATAGAAAACTATTATTGTATAGTTATTTGGGACATCCTGATTCTATATTAGAAATATTTTTTATTTAAAATCTGGTAACATTTTGTTACCGAAAGTAATATCTGGTAGATTTTTGATAAAACATGAGTATTGAAAAACTTCAAATTTGCATTAGAACCAACATAAGATGAGTCATTAAAGGATTTAGGAAAATCATTTTAATGAGAACCCTTCATGATGCATTTATTTAATTTATTATAATAAACATGAGGCTCAGTTTGGGCTTACATCACTGGTGTTATTAACTGTCTTCTTTCTGTTGGTATTTTTCTTTCTTTAATTATGAAGTGTGGTTGAGTTTTCCACAAACAACCCCATATTAGACAATAAGGATGCTAGTGCTACTGACAGCATGCAACAGCAACAAGAATCCGGCATTGGTTTTGTCTGCAGATAGAATAGACAGTCATCACTGGGAAAGTGATTCCTTCATAGATATCCTTCAACATCAGTGGTGTAAAAAGCATTTTTTACCACAAAGATCAAATAGGATTCATTGTTCTTTATCCAGTTATTCTTTTGTACTGAATTGGAATGTGTATATTAGACAGCCTATATATTAGGCTGGATTCTGTAGACTTATATTTTTTAAACCTTCTTTTAATAAGGGTTCTCAAATGCTTTGACCCCACCGCCTTACTATCCATTGTTCAAAGGTAGGAGAGAAAAGATGGTAAAAAGGACAAGGGGATGTGGACCTGTTTAGAAGTAGTTCTTTGGGGCAATTCAATTGCAATCTCCATTTGTCAGAATACAGAAGTCCAGTTCAGTAATGTCTGGATACCAAACATGAATCAGCAGTGGTGGCACCATCCAGCAGAAACAGTCAGACCTCCAACAAATCTGCACAGGCCAGTGAGAGTGACCAGGACCGGCACACCAGGAGATGTTCTCTGCTGAGGCACTCTCAATGAAATGAAGATCAGCAAAATACTCAGGACCAAAGAAATGTTGCAAGGCTATCTATAAATGTCTCCCCCTCCTGCCTGTGTCACTGTTCACTGAGTCTTATTTATATTGTCTCCAAACATTACATGTCCTCCCATGGGTCTTGCCTCAGTAAAATACCACGAGTCTGTATCAGATGACCCAACCAGAAACTTCCACTTCAAGATTCCTTTACAAAGAAATTCCAATTTTATTTCTGTTCACATTTCTCTCAAGTGCTTATAGCCTCAATACATATCAGAACAGAAAAACAAAAACAAACAAACAAAACCATAAAATCTCTTTGAACTATAGCAAAAATATTGGGATATGCATGTTGCAAGGCTTTTTCATTTGCATTTTCACTTTAAACCTTCTCTTCAGCACAAAAACATTCTGTAGTTCTATTTTTGAAATCTATCATAAACTAATAACACTCATACAGGCGTTCAAGGCATCTCTAGGCTTGAATTAGGAGACTATAAGCTATATTATTTTCGTGATGAATTTAGATAAAGTTCTCATTATCTTATACTTCCAGATGATAAAACAGTACTCAGCAGGTTACAGAGAAAATTCCCTTAATTCACAGATCTAGTAAGAGATATGGCTGTGAATTGAGACTTCAGTTAATGACAGTGATCTCTTAGGTAGAATAGTCTTCCTGCTGTGGTTGTTTCTTTTACTACCTACGCTATCCTCTGGACTTCTAAGGCACAGCTGTAGCTGACAATCCTAATCTAAGCCTGTTCCCCATCTCATTTCCTCCCTTTGTGTCAGAGTCTTTCAATGTGTACTGTTGTCCCTAGTGCCTTATCTCTTCTCAGACATATCTGATGCTAAAGAAGACTAAAGAAAAACTCCAAGTACCTCTTTTGATTAATCAAGCTCCATAATTTTTCCTGGAACTGCCTGCTCTGATCAGGATTGTTCTCCAAGTCATTGTTAATAAGCATTATTGTGACATTAAAATAAGAATACCAATGATGAGAAATGGAAATGAGCATGCATTTAGTTTTCAGAACCATTTTATTTGAAATAGTCACTAAAAGGTTACCCAGCTTCTGAAATCTCAGAATCATGATTAAATGCTGAATCATTCTTATTTGTGAATATTCAATAGGAAAATAGTGATAATTCTTCCTTAGCCTTTGTGTGTTCTCACTTCCAACCATCCCCTAAAATAAATGATAAATGGATAATGATAAAGGAGTACAACCTGTTGTATAAATAAGGGACAGCAGGGGTATACAAAATATAAGCAGCTTTGAATTTTAGCCTAAGAGATTCTCCCACAAAAAGTACAATTTTTCTTTTATTTTTGATATTTATTTACTATTTAATAATATGATTTCATTAATTTTTCTTCCATTTTCCCCCTAAAAACCTTCTCAAAAACTCTCCTTGTACAAGTATACCATACTCTCAATACAACACATTATCTATACTCCAACAGAAGGAATTTAGCTTCTTTCCACTTTGTATGGATTATAAGTAAAATTCTCGATACTTTCCATTATGCTTTTATGTGAATACAAATCTTCAGTCCTGTTAAGAGAATACCTCAAAAGGAGACTGCATAGAAGCATGGTGGCACATGTTTAACTGCTCAAGGAAACTGCACTGTTTTCAGAGGACCTTGCCCATTTTCACCCCCTACACTGACACAGGATTTCCAGATACCACTGCCAAGTACCAAATCAACACTTGTTTATTGGTCCCAATTCCTTAATTCAGTGTGGCAGCATTCTAATTAGTTTGTGTCTATACCTTTTTATATGCTCACTTGCCTTCTGCAAAGTTGATTAGGTTGAAGCATCTAGTCAGGTCATTTGGTCTCTTCGGTTGGGTCTCTGGTGTTCAAGATGAGTTCTGAGAGTTCTTTGAGAACTGAAATGACCACATCACCACATCATGAGGTCTGTGGGTTTCACATGATGTTTATGTGTTTTATAAAAGTATCTTTCAAACTTTACAAGTTTTCAAATGTTGATGAAGTCCAGTTTGTCAATTTCCTTTTATCTATAGGGGTAGTTAAGAACTATTTTGAATGTGTCAACGTTTTCTTTGAAGATTTGGAGGTAGTATAATTTATGCTCTTGAGTTAATTGTTAAACTGAGTAATGATATGTGGGTAAGTATTTTGTTTTTGATTTTTGAATGTGTGTGTGTGTGTGTGTGTGTGTGTGTGTGTGTGTGTGTGTGTATAGCAGACATATTCATATGTTGCAGCTTCATTTCACAGCCATGCTTTTCCATTGACATATATGTTTTCTGTTTCAAAAAACAACTACTCTTATTCTGTATTTCTCTATAGAGACTTTGCTATTTTGAATATATTTGGGAGATTCTCTGCTGCCCACCTGTACAGTGTTATTGTTCGTTTTGAGGCAGGATTTCTCTATGTAGCCCTGGAACTCACTATGTAGATCAGCGAAGCCCTGGAACTCAAAGATATGCCAGCTTTTACCTCCCAAGGCTGGTGGATGACACTACCACACTCCCAACTTTGTTAAAATGTTAATGTTAAAAAATTCTCCAAATCTTCATTAATAAAGTAACCTTCCTTTTAACAAAGTTATCTGTTATATCTGAAATGATGTTCCACATAGAATGTAAGTCCTGTTGTTGACCTGTATGAATATTCAAGAGGAATAAAATTGAGATTCATCTTTTGTAGACTTTTGGGGAACGTTTTACATCTAACAAAACACAAGTCTTCATTGAGAAAGGTTTTACAGCTCTCGATAGCTTCCACTCAGTGCTGATGTCTAGCTTCCACTCAGTGCTGATGTCTAGCTTCCACTCAGTGCTGATGTCTTGCATCTAATGTCTAACTTCCTTCAGAAAGACATTTCCACAATTCATAGCATCCCTCACTATTGATGGTATCAGTTTATTTCTCAATTTGACTCCTAGTAGTTTCCCATTTTTAATAAAAGACAATTAGTTTCAATGAAGTAGTCTAACCTGTGTCATTCATTAGTAATATCAATAATTTTGTAAATAGATTTTAATTATTTAGAATATATATGTATATATATATATGTGTGTATATATATGCATATATATATATATATATATATTTATGTGTGTGTGTGTGTGTGTGTGTGTGTGTGTGTGTGTGTGTGTATATACTGTCATTTTCTTCAGACACACCAGAAGATGGTATCGAGTCCCATTACAGATGGCTGTTGACTGTGAGCCACAAAGTGGTTGCTGGGAATTGAACTCAGGACCCTTGGAAGAGCCGTCAGTGCTCTTAACTGCTGAGCCATCTTTCCAGCCCTAACATCGATTTTTATTAATGAGGTGCATTACTTCTTTTCTTAACTTAATTTCTCAGATTGAACTAGTCTACAGTCAAATAGTGCATATTTCTCTGCTCTTGGTATTTCCTTGTTAAAAATAATATTTAAAAATTATGAATATGAGTATTTTGCATGCATATACATATATATATGTATATATATATATATATATATATATATACACATATATGTATATATATGCAGAATATGTATACTTACATTCTTCAGATGCTAGAAGAGGGCACTGGATCCCCTGTAGTTGCAGATGGCTCTGACCTGCCATGTTGTTGTAGGCACCAAATCTGAACTGTCTGCAAGACCAAGTACAACTTCTAACTGCCAAGACATCTTTCCAGCCCCTTTTGGTTTCCTTAAATTCCTTATGTTGAGAGAATATTCTTTTTATGTTTTAATCCAATATCATGTTTACATCTTTGCTTTCACATTTTTATCTTCATTTTTTTAGATCATCTATTTTTTTCTTTTTTGCTTTAAATATGCATTTTTTCACATCAACCCTTCCATTTCTTTCTTTTGAATGTCTCTTTATTACATCTTTCCTATTCACAAATTTTAAATGTACTGAATAATAGCTGTTTACAATCTTGTTGAATTTTGTGATTGAGGCCATTTTCTGTAAATTTTCATTCAACCTCAGAATTAGTGCTGTGCCTTGCTTTCACCTTTTGAAACTAGTAATTTTTATTGTGTGCTGGAATGGGAAACAGTCTTATGGACTTATTTTCTTCTTTCTTCTATTTTGTTTCGATTTAAAACAGACAATAATCCTTCATATCTAACTCATGGTTTCTTCTAACATTTATTGCCCACTGTACTTGAGGCCATGGAGAACATGGCATGCCTCCATTGACTTATTTTACTCATATACAGGTAGGGATATGCCAGTGTATCTCATTGATTTATGAACCAGTTTCAGGGGATACTTTTGCCATCTGAGGTGATTAGTTCGAATAGTATTTGGAATTTCTGGCCTCATTTATGAGAGTTTCCTTGTCCAAGTTATTTGGAATGAGAAACCCCACTTCACGCATGGGTAACACAATCCTGTGGGAGCCACATAAAGTGAAGTCCAAAGGTGAAAATTTATTTTCCACTCATAGATTTCATGCTTTACTGTGGCTTAGTGTAGCCTGGTGATGCTGCTTCTGTGGCCACTGCTATACCTTTGCAGATGTAGGAACATAGCTACTTCAGGTATTCACCATGTACTAAAGAATAGTTCTCAGAAACACTCCAAACCTTCAGTACTGGGTTAGTACTGCTGAGGCATCCAGCATTATAAACTAAACAGTTATCTGGTTCTCAACATCTCCATTGGAAAGAAACCCATTGTAGGACTACACAGACAATCTAATCAATCCCCTGTTAAAATATACTCATTCTGTCAATTCTCCTCCTCTACAGCAGTGGTTCTCAACCTTCCTAATGCTGAGACCCTTTAATACAGTCCTCATATCGTAGCTACCTCCACACTATAAAATTATTTTGTTCCTTTTTCATAACTGTAATTTTGCTACTGTTATTATTCATAATGTAAATATTTAATATATAAGATATTTGATATGGAACACCACTGGGGGTAACAAATCACAGATTGATAAACTGCTTTAGAGAATTTCACTATTATTTTTCCAAAATATTCCCTCCCAAGTTCCAGCTTTATTGGGTGTCTTTGATGGCTGTTTTTGAGAAAAGTTTGCCTTGGGATTTATCCTGTCTATATAACTATAGTCCTGTGCAATGCGTGCTTGACAAAACAAAAGCTGCATAGAAAAATGAAAAGTTGTCCTTTAATGAATTTATAACTGTTTCTTTACATTTTGAGTCTCTTTGTAATGAGTCAAAGCCAAGAGTTTGGCAAAGGCTCCAATAATGCCTCACATTTCTTGCCTCTGACATGGAAGCATATTACTGATACAGAGCCTGCTTGTCTTTTTTTCTTTGTTTTTTCTTTCTTTCTTTCTTCCTTCCTTCCTTCCTTCCTTCCTTCCTTCCTTCCTTCCTTCCTTCCTTCCTTCCTTCCTTCCTTCCTTCCTTCCTTTCTTTCTTTCTTTTTCTTTTCTTTTTTTGATATTTACTTTATATATATTTCAAATGTTTTCCCTTTCGGAAACCCCCTATCCCATCCTCCCTCCCCCTGCCTTTATGAGGGTGCTCCCCCACCCACCCACCCACCCACTCCTGTCTTCCCTACACTGAGGCATCTAACACCCTCAGGCCCAAAGGCCTCTCCTCCCACTGATGTCCAACAAGGCCCTCCTCTGCCACATACGTGGCCAGTACCATGGGTGCCTCCTTTTGGTTGGTGGTCCAGTCTACGAGAGTTCTTGGGGGAGGGCGGTTGGCCAGTTGACACTGTTGCTCCCTCCATGTGGCTGCAAACCCCCTCAGCTCATTCAGTCCCTTCTCCAACTCCCTCATCTAGGGCCCCATGTTCAGTCTAACGGTTGGCTGAGAGCATCCTCCTCTGTATTTGTCAGGCTCTGCCTGAGCCTCTCTGGAGACAGCTTATCATGCTTCCATCAACAAGCACTTTCCAGCATTCACAAGAACGTCCGGGTTTGGTAGCTAATATATGGAATGTGTCCCCAGGTGGGGCAGTCTCTGGATGGCCTTTCCTTCAGTCTCTGCTCCACACTTTGTCTCAATATTTCCTCCTGTGATTATTTTGTTCACCCTTCTAAGAAACACTAAAGCATCCACATTTGGTTTTCCGTCTTCTTAGGCTTTATATGGTCTGTGAATTGAATCTTGAGTATTTCGAACTTTTGGGCTAATATTCACTTATCAGTGAGTACATACCATGGTTTTTTTTGTTTTTTGTTTTTTTTTTTTTTTTTTTTTTTTTTTTTTGTGACTGAGTTACCACACTCAGGATGATATTTTCAAGTTCCATCCATTTGCCTGCGAATTTTATGAAGTCATTGTTTTTAATAGCTGAGTAGTATTTCATTGTGTAAATGTACCACATTTTCTGTATCCATTCCTCTGTTGAGGGTTTTCTGGGTTGTTTCCAATATCTGGCTATTATAAATATGGCTGCTGTCTTAGTCAGGATTTCTATTCCTGCACAAACATCATGACAAAGATGCAAGTTGGTGAGGAAAGGGTTTATTGAACTTACACTTCCCATGCTGCTGTTCATCACCAAAGGAAGTCAGGACTGGAAATCAAGCAGGTCAGGAAGCAGGAGCTGATGCAGAGGCCATGGAGGGATGTAACTTGCTGGCTTGCTTCCCCTGGCTTGCTCAGTTGGCTTTCTTATAGAGCCCAAGATTACCAGCCTACAGATGGTACCACCCACAAGGGGCCCTCCCCCCTTGATCTCTATTTGAGGAAATGCCTTACAGCTGGATCTCATGGAGGCATTTTCTCAACTGAAACTCCTTTCTCTGTGATAACTCCAGCTTCTGTCAAGTTGACACACAAAACTATCCAGTACAGGCTGCTATGAACATAGTGGAGCATGTGTCCTTATTACATGTTGGAGCATCTTCTGGGTATATGCCCAGGAGTGGTATAGCTGGGTCCTCAGTTAGTACTATGTCCAATTTTCTGAGGATCCGCCAAACTGATTTCCAGAGTGGTTGTACCAGTTTCATTCCCACCAGCAATGGAGGAGTGTTCCTCTTTCTCCACATCCTCACCAGCATCTCCTGTCACCTGAGTTTTCTTTCTTAACAATGATAACTTTTGATTGACCTTCAAACACAATTGAATCTGAGAGAAGTACATTTAACCATTGTGTTTATTTATACTTTCTTGTACAGAGGTCTCACATGAAAATTTATCAGTGATGGGGAGAAAGGCAGCATAAATGACAAATTGCCAAAACTATAATTTTCTCTTCATTGAGACATATTAATAAGTTGCAGTGTTTTCAAGCACAGCAAATTCAATTATAGACAGGTTCACAAGCAATGATGCAGATTGGAAAGTATTGAACGCTATTGTGAGCTTCCTCATGGCAGACTACCACAGACTCCTTAGGTAACTGTAAAAATTTAACTGTTCAGATCATTAAATAGATTGTGGTGAGATTTTCTTCCAGTAAATTTATAAAACAAGATGGAAGAAAAAAGGAAATTTTGTATTATGACATATATCAAACCTGACAAGCTAATAAAGCTTGTAGTCTAGAAATTGAAAAGTGTTGAATTGTGACCTGCCCGTACATGTTCTGGTATTCATGGGGTTAGATGAGAATGGAATGAAAATATGTTTATTTGTGAGTTTCTTAAACATTCAAGTCAATGAATTTCAAATATAACCAAAGCAGGGTTATGAAAATAAATGTAATTTCTTCTATTAGCTGATGCTTAGACGTTTCTTATAATTTTCACTAATATATAAAATTGACCTCTGAAGCATTATGAATATTTTATTTCTATCTGACAAGATAACCAGGAGTTTCTCTCTCTCTGTCTCTCTGTCTCTGTCTCTGTCTCTCTGTCTCTGTCTCTGTCTCTGTCTCTCTCTCTCTCTCTCTCTCTCTGTGTATAGGTGTGTATTGTGTATTCGTTGTGTATGTATCTGTGTGTCTAGTCTGTTTGAGACTGCGTTTGTGTCTAGGTACATATATTTCAAGTATATTTGTTCATCTGCATAAATGCTTTTTTCTATGCTTGCCTCTGTGTATGTACATTTATTGTGCCATGCATTTTTATGTGTCTATTTATCTCTGAGCGTGTGTGCATGAATATGTATATGACCATTGCATTGATTGTGTGAGTGTATACGTAACCATGTATGTGTATATATGTGTCACATTTATTCTCCTCTTGATGTTATAATACTCCCTAAAAGCTACTTGAGGGAGAAGTAGCTCACTTTGCTTCCAAGTTTGTAGTTAAAGTCAACTTTGAGGTAGTTTTTAACATAGCATTCACAATCAAGAAGCAAAAGATGATGAATATTTATGCTCAGATGTCCTTTTCTGTTTTATTTTGTCCAGGAGCCCATCCTATGAAATAGTCCTGCTCACAGTTAAGGCAGCTCTCCTACCTCAATTAATCTAACAAATAAAAACCCTCACAAGCATGCCCAGAGGCTGACCCATATTCCTAAATAAATAAATAAATAAATAAATAAAATGTAGCTTCAGTCTGATAATATTTATAGGTTTATTTCTGATATACAATATGAAGCTTCACTTTTTCTCTTCAAGAGACCATATATCAAAGGTACATGATAATTGCATAACATGATTCTTACATAAAAAGAGTTCATATTCACATAATTTTAAAACATTAAGCTAATGACTAGCCACTGACAATTTTAAGAGCAAACTACACATGATATGACTTCCCTGTGCAGCCTAGCCTAAGGATCCTTCTTCCCTGTCCTTAGTCTTTGGATGACAGGAAAATGCCAACACACCAGGCTCATTTGATTATTCTCCCCTTTGTAAGAGGGCTTCTATTTCTTCTTCTGGAAAAGAGTATTGTGATTACTTGGCCAGCAGAATCTGATAAAGATTACTCTTGCAGTGTTTATGGGTCATGCTCCTAAGCTGGTAGATTAAACATCCAATGTTTGGGGCATCGTTCTTACGTCCTCCATTTTAGGTGTAATTATTACTTCCTGTGTTTAGGGTACAGTTTCTATTTTCTGTATTCAGTCATGGTTCCTTCTTTCTGTTTTTAAGTCATAGTCCTATTTCCAGTATATGAAAACAAATGTATCCTCTATCTCTCCATAAAAAGGCATTTTTTTCTATAATTAAAATTATACAATCTATGAATATATAATTCTTTCTGTAATAAAATGTAACAGAAGTCTCCAAAACATGAAACCTTCAGGCCTAAAAGTAAGAAAATATAAAAGCTCTGACCTAAGCTTGTTTTTATCTTCTTTACATGAGCCTCTGTGGTGTTTTGAATAGGTATGGCCTCCATGTTTTTGTATTCTTGGTCACAGGGAGTGACACTACTCGGAGATGTGGCCTGGTTTCTGGAAGCGTATCATTGTCGAGGCAAACATTGAGGTTATATGTGCTCAAAATATACCCAGTCTCACAGTCTTCTTGTGCTGTCTGTGGATCAAGATCTAGAACACTTAAATTCTCCCTCTAGCATCACATCTTCCTACCTGCTGCCGTGCTTCATGCCATGATGATAATGGACTAAACTTCTAAAACTGTAAGCCAAGCTCAAGTAAATGTTGTCCTTTATAAGAGTTGCCTTGATTCTGCGTCTCGTCACAGTAATGAAACCCTAACTAAGACAGCCTCTATGGCTTCATGTTGGCAATGGCCAGGTTCTTCTTCCCACTTCTCCTAGGCACAGTGTTTTTCTACAAGTGACTGAAGAACTGTCAAAGGCTTAAGAGTTTGTTTAGTTTGATATTTAAATTGACTATTCCATTAGTGGAATATTTATATTTCAAAACATCAGTATTGATGCTTATTACAGAAGGTAGGAGACATAGCTATATAAATGAGTTTTGTGTATGTAATGCAGCAGTTATGTACATAACTTTAACTGTCTTCACAAGGCATTCTGATATTTATTATGACTTCTAGCTTGACTCATTATGATCCTGTACCTTGAATACTATAAGCTACATATATTCCCTAAAGCATTCTTTTTTTCCATTTGTTATGATGATATCCTATAAATTTCATGTTTAAAACTTTAAAGACACTAGTCTCAGTGTTTTACATTCACTCTGAAATACAACAGAAATAATACAGTGACACAAAAATATAATCATACCACATTATCATGTTCATTTTGATGTTAAAGACATACCATTCTCCAAAATCTGTTTCAGGCTGTTTACTTCTGGATGGATTCCTTTGATCTGGTAAATTTGACTGAACTTTAAATTCAGGAAATTGAAGAGTGGTCTAACATTCAGCATTTGATAGGAATTCCATTAAAAGTCCATATCACAGTGAAATAAAGGATTCTTTGATGACCACCATCATCCTGTGGTAAATAACCTCATCAGCTCCAGCAGATGTGCAAACACTGATCTTTTAGAAATAAAATCACTTGAGGCCATTGCTTGAGAAAGTCATATATAGAAATTTGTCATTTTTTTAATTGAGTTTTTATTGATTGATGCAAAGACAATTTTATGCTTAAAACTAACTGAGTTGATATAAACACATCTTTCAAACTATTATGGTCCAAATTATAAAAATGCCCAGGTGTGCTATGTTAGTAGAATGCTTGCCTAGTATATACAGAGCCATGACATCACTCCCAGTATGACATAAAACATGACAAGGTAGCACGTGCCTGTGACTCCTTCACCTGAGCGGTGGTAGAAGGAGGAGAAAGACAATGTGTGTGTGTGTGTGTGTGTGTGTGTGTGTGTGTGTGTGAGAGAGAGAGAGAGAGAGAGAGAGAGAGAGAGAGAGAGAGAGAGAGATATCACAGAGAGAAATGCTAGAAGAGGAGAGGGAACAGAAGAGAGCAGAGCAGAGCAAAGCAGAGGAGAGGAGAGCAGGGCAGGGCAGGGCAGAGGAGAGGAGAGGAGATGGGAGGAGAAGAAAGGAGAGGGGAAAGTCCCAAGAAAATATACTCTCTGTTCATTAATGGTAAAGTACCGTGCTTTTATCCAGTACTTTGTTCTTAATATCTGGTTACTCATGATATCCTCCAGTCTTTTTTGTGTAACTTCACATTGTAAATGTTCAATATTTCACTCCTGTCTCTTCTGATATAAAGAAAAGTAATGCTAAAATTGCTTCAAAAAATTGCTCACAGCCCTTAAAGTAGATGATACTCCCAAAATTAGAAACAGTACTTTGGATAACTTTAAGATGTCATCACTAGTTTTTGCTTCTTAGGTATCATGTACTTTAATGGGACCCTCCAAGAGACCATGAGTACCGTATTTGATATGTTTTGCTAGTAGGAAAAATCTGTAAATGTGATTAGTACTTTCTATGTGTTTTTAGTGTAAGGAAAGCTGGCCATCTTTTCATGAGGACACCAACTCGCCCTTGGGATATTCCTAGGTGGAGGAATACTGAGAACTCAGGTAGATTACCAGCCTCCAGAGCAACAGATACTAAAGACAAACCATAGAATGTGATTTTTCTGATGCAGTCTGTGGAATATGAAGCAAAGGAATGCGAAAGCACAGTTTTAAGTGATGCAGAAGTTATGGGTTAGTGTTTCTTGGGTGAATTTATTTTAAAACAGTAAAAATATGATTAAAAGGTGTACATTTTGTTAGATCTGAGGCATGTTGGTGAATGTGAGGTAGATATTAAAGAGTTTTATTAAATATGTTATAAAATACTCTAACTACTATTTAAATATTGCTCCATGTCTCCACATTCATTGGATAAATCTGGATTCAACAGGTATAATAAGTAATAAGCATGGTGATTTTCTCACCAAAAATAAAATAAGATATCCATGAACTCAATTTACTGCACTGTGATCAACCTTTCAGTATCTGAGGGGGAAAAACTTGATAAAGATTTTGATAGTGAGAAAAACATTCATTGATGACTTTGGCTATGGGAGAAATTCTACCTATTTACTCACAAGTTTCCTAGTGTTGGTCAGGCAGGACTTGGGGTAGAAATTTGCTTTACAGCTACTAGGAATGGCTAAGCTTAATGAAGTACTGAGGAAGTTCACCATTGACAGTGTGTTGGGTAAAGATTTTATTGATTTGTAGTTTCCAGCCTCCTAAACTGATACCTGATGCCACTGAATGCAGCCTTCAAGAATGATGGAAGAAACACTTCCACATTCATCATTAATTTATTAAACCATATATATATGAGAAGCAACCCAAATAATCCAATTAAAATTGGGGTACATAATAACATTTACTGGCTATATATGGCATATATCCCCAGGTGGGACAGTCGCTGGATGGCCTTTCCAGTCTCTGCTCCACACTTTGTCTCAATATTTCCTCCTGTGAGTATTTTGTTCACCATTTGAAGAAACACTAAAGCATTCACATTTCAGTCTTCCTTCTTCTTAGGCATCATATAGTCTGTGAAATGAATCTTGGGTATTTCGAACTTTTGGGCTAATATCCACTTATCAGTGAGTACATACCATGTTTGTTCTTTTGTGACTGAGTTACCTCACTCAGGATGATATTTTCTAGTTCCATCCATTTACCTGCGAATTTCATGAAGTCATTGTTTTTAGTAGCTGAGTAGTATTCCATTGTGTAAATGTACCACACATTCTGTATCCATTCCTCTGTTGAGGGACATCTGGGTTGTTTCCAGATTCTGGCTATTATTAATATGGCTGGTAAGAACATAGTGGAGCATGTGCCCTTAATGTATGTTGGAGCATCTTCTGCCCAGGAGTAGTATATATAGTTTTCTATATATACTATATATATATAGTATATCCAGTATATACTATATATATATAGTATATCCAGTTTTCTGAGGATCCGCCAAGCTGATTTCCAGAATCAGCTGTGGACACTGAGAAGTGCTTGCTGATGGAAGAATGTGTCTCCGAGAGGCTCAGGCAGAGCCTGACAAATACAGAGGTGGATACTAGCAGCCAACAATTGAACTGAGCATGAGGTCCCGGATGGAGGAGTTGGAGAAGGAACTGAAGGAGCTGAGGGGGTTTGCAGTGCCATGGAGGGAGAAACAGTGTCAACTGACCTGACCCCCCGGAGCTCCCGGAGACTGGACCACCAACCAAAGAATACACATGGAGGGACCCATGGTGCTGGCCATGTATGTGGCAGAGTAGGCCTGTGTTAGACATCACTGGGAGGAGAGGCCCTTGGGCCTGAGGGTGTTAGATGCCCCAGTGTAGGGGAATGCTAGGGAGGGAAGACAGGAGTGGGTAGGTGGGTGTGGGAGCACCCTCACAGAGGCAGGGGGAGGAAGATGGGATAGGGAGTTTCTGAAGTAGAGACTAGGAAAGGGGAAAACATTTGAAATATAAATAAATTAAATATCCAAAAAGAAAAAAAGAAAATTAAGTAAGCTAATTTTTTACCTCAAAAAAGGTGGGGGTACAAAACTAAGCTGAAAGTTCTCAATAGAAGAACCCCGAATGCCCAAGAAGCACTTAAGGAAATGTTCAAAGTCCTTATTAATCAGAGAAATGAAAATCAAAACCACTCTGCTCTTCAATCTAACACCCATCAGAATGGCTAAGAACAAAAACTCAAGACATAGCAAATAGCACGTGCCTGCAAAGATGTGGAGGAAAAGGAACACTCCTCCATTGCTGCTGGGAATACAAACGTGACAAGCACTTTGGAAATCAATTTGGCAGTTTCTCAGAAAACTGGGAATACTTGTACATCAAAAACCAGCTATACCACTCCTGGGCATATACCCAAATGATGCTCCACTATCCTACAAAGACATTTGCTCAACTATGTTCATAGCAGCATTATTCATAATAGTCCAAAACTGGAAACAACCTAGATGTCCCTCAACTGAAGAATGGATTTTAAAAAAATGTGGTACATCTATACAACATAATACTATTTATCTTTTAAAAACAAAGACATCATGAATTTTGCAGGCAAATGGATGGATCTTGAGAATATCATCCTGAGTGAGGTAATACAGTCCCAAAAGTATATCCATGGTATATACTCACTTATAAGTGGATATTAACCATCAAATACAGCATACCAGGAACAGGTCAGTTTTCGATGTGTAAAGTGAATAAGAAAAAAAGAAAAAGAAAGAAAGAAAGAAAGAAAGAAAGAAAGAAAGAAAGAAAGAAAGAAAGAAAGAAAGATGGATTACATTAGCATTTACATTTCCATGGTCTTCAAAACGCAAAACATTATCTTTTTGTTGAAATAATATTGAATAATTGATTATTCCACAAAGAAAGATAAAACCAAACATAAACATGTTTCTCAGCATATGTCAAGAATGTACCAAGAAATACTCATCAGTGAAAGTGTCCTTAGAAAGAATTCATCATTAATAAAAACTTTACCATTAATATTTTGAGAGGATACAAGAAATCAGGAAAATGTTTGTGTTCATCTCTATTTACGTGTGTGTTCATATTTATTAAAGAAGAAAGGGCGAGGAAAGGAGAAAGGGAGGGGAAGAGAGAGGAAGGATGGAAGAGAAACAAGTAAAATGGAACTCAATATGCAACATGCTTCTCTATACGCTCCATCCCCAGTGTGTCATTGGGGATTCATTGACCTTGTGAGTACTAGGCTACTCTTCTCTCATTTGAATGGGGTAACAGTATTGAAAATATGTGGGAATTACACTTCAGCAGAAATGTGATGAGATTTTATACTCATACACTGGAGTTGCTTCATACTAGCTCATTTGAACAAGATGTTCAATTTTTAATCATTTTGAGTTGATGTTTTAAAACTTCTATTATAAAACTTCCAATTAAAGAGACCTCTAATTGCTGTGCTTTTAAAGATAAGAAACATACAAGACATTTAAAGTAGTCATTTTTTTTTTGATTGAAGGACATCAAAGCTACATGTTTAACTTGCAGATAATTTGACAGAGAACATGGGGGTACATGTGTCTCTTTGACACATTGCTTAGATTCCCCAGAGTATGTATACTTACACTAGGCAAGCTATCACTCTGAATCATGGTAGATTTAGTCTTAGTTTTTGGAGGAACCACCATATTGATTTTCAATAGCCATGAAATCCATACTGCTCTGTTACAGGGACCAGTTAGACCTAACCAAAGTCACATTTGGTCACTCTGCTGTGTGATTTATTCCTTATATTAATTTAAGGGAATTTTTAATGTTCTGTTAATAAAACTGAAATACCTGTAGCCAGGAACATTGATTTACATTCTTTGACAGTAAATACAGGGTTTGTCCATTTCTTTCTCTTATTACCAAGTATCCACGTTTAATTGTTTATGTCCTAATAGTAACTCATATGCAGGGATTGTATTTGGTAAACAAATCTGAATTACTCCTTAACCTGGGAATATAATAAAACAAAATATTAATATGTAATAAAATCAGTCAGAGCACTAGACAAATATACAGAGTAATATCAATGAGAATATAGCTTATATTAGATACCAAATGAGTCACTGAGAAGGTGAAAATGATAGGAAGATGACATTCATATAAAGTTCACCAAGTGATGGTGTCTCAGCTGTCTCTTGAGTGATGATGATTACTTAGATTTTAAACAAGCTTTGGTGGATTTACTAGATCCATTACATAAGGAGGAGATCATGCACAAGAATGAACTCCCTGAGTTTAATAATTCCTATTCCTACTTAAAATTACAATGGGAAGGCTTGAGCTGGGGGGAAAGACGGGGTTAGAAGCACAATTCTGTCATTAAGTCAGTGGCGTTCAACTTCAGAGTTTTCTAACAGGAGAGGTTCTATTACTGAGATTCTAACCCTTGGGCTTCCAGTGAAAGGAATGTTGACTTTTGTTCCTCTTCTTGGTCTAACCTTGGTTCTCTCCTATACCACAAAGAGTAGTAGGTGCTGCTTGTGTCTTCAATATCTTGGAAAGCACAGCTTCTCCATCCTCGAGAGACATCCACAAACATTTGGGTATCATGCCATTCTTGTTTTTAGATGAGGAAGTAGCAGAATGATACTATTCAAAACATGATTTCAGCCTTTTATGTTTACTATAAAACCCTACAGAATCTCCTGCAAACTACTATGAGGTATTTAATAAGACTTGTATGAATTAGCATAAAAATAAACAGGAATAATTTTCCTTATATTAGGATGCAGCATGATAGTTTTATACCTTTTTAAAAATGAGTCTTCATTTATGTCTTGTGTGGTGGTGCACACCTTTAATTTCAACACTCAAAGTGCAGTCACAGGTAGAACTCTATGAGGTGAAGGCCAGAAGATTTATATTTCAAGTTTCTGGGCAGCCAGGGATAAATAGAGACTTTTTAAAGAAAAATCATTTATTAATGTACTGCTTTATAATTATTGAAAAAGAAATAAAGTACAGGTCTAAAGTCATTATTAGAGCCAGAACATAGCTGAATAAAGTGAACAGAAGCATTGATCAGCTGTAAAATGTGCCATGTAATTCAAGAAGAGAAAGAAACACAGGTATCCTGGAATCTAATCTGCTAAAAAGACTCACTAGCCCTGAGTACCATCACCTTGGGTGAAAAGAGACTAACATCTGGCTGGACTGAGTCCAAGATCATGCTGGTCCTGAAAAGTTTGTCCATTTAACTAAGAAAAGCAGGAGACAAAGCTGAAAGGAACTAATATCCTCTTTCCAGATTAGTCCAAGAAGTTCTGGTTTTCACTGGAAGTCCACAGTTAGAATCTCAGTACATTCAAATATATTCCTTCCAGCCTTGAGGAATGTGCACTAAAATGACAGCTCTTCCAACGCACTGGCTCACACCAGGTAACCCTGTGAGCCATAATGGCTGAATAGTTTATCTTTTAATGCAGAAAATACCGATCACCCAACTTTACCATGTCTTAAAATCACTGTTCAAAGAACTTGGGGGCAGGGGTGGAAAGAGACTCAGTTAATGAATTAAAGGATGTGAAGATCAACTCCCTTTTCTGTTAACATTTCATCTTCTAATGGTGTAAAACAGGTTGAAGAAGGACTATCAGCAGCACTCACTTCAATTATAGTGAACTTTCTGTCACTGCTTTCTGGTAACCCCACTGTTTTGCTATTGTATGTAGAGATAATGAGTTTTCCAGGGAAGAAGTTAGGATGCTGTGTCTAACTTTTAGAATAATCACTTATAGACAAGAACTATGTAATATATTGAAAGAAAATATACTTGAAAATTTCACAATCACATAGAATATGGGTTTTATCATTTATTTCAGCTGTTTTGTAAGGGACCTTTGTGGTCTTTACTGCTCAGCTAAAATGACCTGCTACAAAAATAATCTTTTTCTGTTGCCTCCAGATTATTGTTGGTTGATTTTAAATGTCACTGATCTTCTGATAATGTAAGGAAAGTATAAACTCTTTCCTTGGGAAGGTACATTTTTGACACTGACCTATCTACCAGACAACTTCTGGGAAAGCTTCTCTGCTCTGCAGCCTGTGCATGGGGAATCTTCAGGACCCTGGGTCTCTGTCTTTAATAGTTATGTACAGTGGCTCCTGATACTGCATTACTTGCATGCAGTATGTACTTAGTGTGGCTTAGATAAATGCTACAGTTTTTTTTCATAAGAAAACTAAGTCTATGATTAACTTGATTTATGAAATAGAACACTAGCTTTCCTAGGAGAAACTAAATCTTCAATATAAAAGGTCAATTCAATTACTTTTAATAGATCATATTTGCAGTGAATATTTTCTATGGGTTTTAATACATTAACATATAGGCTATAGTATTGTTTAAGAACATGTTGTAGCATCAACTGATGAAACTGTATTCCTTTAGCCAATTCAGAACAAAATATATATAGCAATATGCTTTTACATGAAGTAACCAGTGATAGCACAAAAATGTACCTAAATATTTGGCACAGTATGTGTGATTAATGTTTAGTTGTAATTATTATAAGAAGAAATATATTAAACAATAAATTTGATATTCATGTATATACATTTAATAAAAAAGCAATCATCTGGAACCAAAAATGCACATTTTCCAGTTGAAAAGCATTTTAAGTGTCTATTTCATGAAACTTTCATCTCCTCTTGGCTAGCCCTCCTTTAAGAAAGGGCAAATCTTTGGATTAGGAAGTGGGAGGTTGAACATTCTTAGTAAGTTGAAGTTCATGTGAAGTAACTGGAGTTCTGAGAGATTTGATTTTAGATACCATGTGGCTGCCACTGATCTGTTAGGTCATGCCCTCAAAGTTGGTTATGAAGTTTTGATTTTTTTTCACAGAAGAATTGGTATTTATTTCAGTATTCAAATTCTTGTTTTGTTTGTGTCTCTTTTTAAAATTAATTAATTAATTTTATTACACTCCAGATTTTATTCCTCCCCCGTCCTGTCCACCCTCCGACTGTTCCACATCCCATACCTCCTTCCCCACCCCCTGTCTCCACGTGGATGTCCTCACTGCCCATCCCCCACCCCACCTGACCTCTAAACTCCCTGGGGACTCCAGTCTCTTGAGGGTTAGGTGCATCATCTCTGAATGAACACAGACCTGGCAGTTCTCTGCTGTATATGTGTTGGAGGACTCATATCAGCTGGTGTATGCTGCCTGTTTGGTGGTCTAGTTTTTGAGAGATCTCTGGGGTCCAGATTAATTGAGACTGCTGGTCCTCCTACAGGTTCATCCTCTTCCTCAACTTCTTTCAGCCTTTCCCTAATTCAACCACAGGGCTCAGTAGCTTCTGTTCATTGGTTGTGTGCAAATATCTGCATCTGACTCTTTCAGCTGTTTGTTCGGTCTTCAGGAGTGCTGTCATGCTAAGTCCCTTTTTATGAGCACTCCATAGCCTCAGTAATACTGTCAGGCCTTGGGGCCTCCCCTTGAGATGGATCCCACTTTGGGCCTGTCGCTGGACCTTTTTTTCCTCAGGCTCCTCTCCATTTCCATCCCTGTAATTCTTTCAGGCAGCAACAATTATGGTTCTGAGTTTTGACTGTCAGATCACAGCCCGCTCCCTCATTCAATGCCCTGTCTTCCTGCTAGAGGTGGGCTTTATGAGTTCCCTCTCCCTACTGTTGGACATTTCATCACTTAACTCTCAGATCTCTGGTGCATTCTGGTGGGTCCCCACTACCTCCTACCTCCTGAGGTTGCCTGTTTCCATTCTTTCTGCTGGCCCTCAAGGCTTCACTTCTTTTCCCTCACCCAATACCAGATCAGGTTCCCCTCTGCCCCCCCAACCCCCCTTCTACTTTATCTCCCAGGTCCCTCCCTCCCTCCCCACCTGTGATTGCTTTCTTCTCCCATCCAAGTGGGACTGAGGCATCCTCACCTCGGCCCTTCAGTTTGTTGACATTTTGGAGTTCTGTGGACTGTATCTTGACTATTCTGTATTATTTTTTTTTTTTTGGCTAATATCCACTTATTAGTGAGTACATACCATGCATGTCCTTTTGGGTCTGAGTTACCTCACTCAGGATGATATTTTCTACTTTCATCCATTTGTTTGCAAAGCTCAGGATGTTCTCATTCTTAATAACTGAGTAGTATTCCATTGTGTAAATGAACAAGAGAATGTACTGACTATATCATTCTGCAGCTAACAGGATTCTTGTTTGAATTATGTTTTGCTGACTGTAAAAATCTCTTTGTGAATGGCAGAAAAGACAGCTAACAGAGCAAAAATGCCCATAATGGCATACAGGGAAACACTTGTGTTTTATCCTGTAGTAGTGAGCTGACTTGTCTCTACTTTTCAGAGTACCATAGAAGTAGGAGTAGGAGTTGCAGGTATGAGTCTGGGACTTAAAAACAAACAAACAAACAAACAAAAAACAGTCTAGGCTCTGCTAACATAACCCAGGTCATTTTATTACAAAGATGTTTAACTCAGTACAGATTCATTTGATTTTCTAAATTATGGTTTCTTGAATAAATCACTAGGGATAAAGAATCTTTTTGTATTTTTCTTGTTGTAAATTTGAAAATGTATCAGATTTCATCCCATACAAATTGTCTTAGAAGACTATCTCCTTCATTAACTTCCACATTGGCCAAAGTCAGTAGAGCAGTGGTTCTCCATATTCTGAATGCTGCAGTCCATTAATAAAATTCCTCATGTTCTGGTGACCCCAACTATAAAATTCTTTTATTGCTACTTTATAACTGTAATGCTGATGTTATATAATTTTACTGCTATGAACTGTAATGTCCTTTGTTGTCTTAGGTTAAAAAGACTAACAGATTACAACCAAAAATATGAGAAAACACATTTATAGTAGTGATTAACAGCAAATTAAGGACTCTGATTAAATTATTTTGGGAGATCTTTTAACAATTTGGCATATGCCAGATCTTTGAAAATAGTATTCTAATTAATATAGTCTATTAATAGTTCAAAACAACATTCATACTTTTTGTTCTGTTCTAAATTAGTATACAGAGTAACCCATTTATTTATGACATTTTATGTATACACACTTGTGGTTGATTTCTCTTACACACATTCCTGTCTCCATGTCTGCCCATATCCACCCATAACTTTCTTCCTTCTTTTTGTAGTTTTATATTGTGTATGTTCTATTACATTGGCCATTCACCTTTCATAAAGCATCTGTTTCTTTATCATGAACACTTTTCTAGCTTTTGATAAATCTAAGTAAAGACAGTCTTCCAGTTTGTACTTTACATACAGCTTTGGAGCCCAGTTATGTGTATTCTTTACTCTGTTCAAGGGAAATCCTCAATATGCAGACTCTCCTCTGTCTGATTGTCACAAATACCCACTTTTGTCCTCCAGCTTTTTAAAATGAATATAGAAGCTGCTTATTGGTTATGAATTCTAGAATATGGAGAATAAACTCCTCACATCTTCTCAGGAAGAGTCACCATCTATCATCCCTCTCCATGCTGAGTCACTTGCTTATCCTCTGAGTTCTTGAATCTGCTTGTACTTTTCAAAAGAAAACAAATTGTAATATTTCTGTTTTGATTTTATCTACTCCCCATTCTTATTGGACTTTCAAATCCTAAAGGATAAAAATTAATAACTTATGGTAGAATCATTTAGTATGATACTTGACTCATAAAAATTTTTATAAATAGAACTTAATACATCTGTGAAGACTTTTATGACACCTTCATAGAGAGCAGTCTATATTGATTTGTCGATTTTGTTAGTCAGTAATTAAAGATCAGGTAATATAATATTAGGTGACAAATGAGATGCAGGGCTTGAGTCAAATGTAAGAAAAATAATAAACTGTCTTCCACTCATGTAGTCCAGATCAAAAGAAGATTCTCAAGATATGACACAAGAGAATAACAGTCATGCAGCACAAATATGTCTAACAGCACCAGTTCTATTCACTGGCACAAGGAAGACTGTAGAACCTTCCAAAGCTGTGCTCCCTGCTGGACTTGACTTCACCATATCCCTCTGAAATTTGCTTCAAACAGCTGTTACCTATCACTTGACATTGCTGTATGAACTGAATCCCACTTGCCATCAATGAGAAATTCTTTTGTTGTTGTTTATATATATATATATATATACACACACACACACACACACACACACAATTCACTAGGATGTTAAGAGCTCTGTGGGATGTTCTGTAGAAGCTTGGAAGATATTGGATATTTTAAAGGTATTGAACTTTTAATATGTAAAGACTGTCAGACTTTTAAAGTTATTTAGATCTTGGAGATGAATAAGAAAGTAAGGGTTGAGGCTTAATAGTGATGTGTTTGTGTGTCAAGTTGACAAGTGATCAATTGTACTGGATGGTTTTGTGTGTCAACTTGACACAAGCTGGAGTTATCACAGCAAAAGGAGCTTCAGGTAAGGAAATGCCTCCATGAGATCCAGCTGTAAGGCATTTTTTCAATTAGTGATCAAGGGGGCAGGGCCCATTGTGGGTGATGCCATTCCTGGGCTGGTAATCTTGGTTTCTATATGAAAGCAAGGTGAGCAAGCCAGGGGAAGCAAGGCAGTGAGTAACATCCCTCCATGGCCTCAACATCAACTCCTGCTTATTCCCAGTCCTGACTTCCTTTGGTGAAGAACAGCAATGTGGAAGTGTAGCTGAATAAACCCTTTCCTCCCCAACTTGCTTCTTGGTCATGATGTTTGTGCAAGAATAGAAACCCTGACTAAGACACTGTATATAGGATGGTTCCCCAGATGGGCAGTCTCTGGATGACCTTTCCTTCAGTTTCTGCTCCATACATTGTTTTTCTTTTAGACAGGAGCCCTTCTGGGTTAACAACTTGGAGATGAATAGGTGGCCCCATCCCCTCACGGGGGCCTTGCCTAGTCTCTGGATATGGTCTCTACAGGTTCTACTTTCATTTCAGCTAATCTCATCCTTGTTGGTTCCAGAGAGCCTCTTGCTTTCCTGACATCTGAGACTTGCTGTTGGCTACTCCCAGTCCCCCATCTCTCACTGCTAAACACTTCTGTTCAAATTCCTGATTCTCTGTGTATCATCCTTGTCTCCTCTCATATCTGATTCTGTACACATTTTCATTTTCTCCCTCCTCTCTTCCTCCAAATTCCCTCCAACCCTTTACCTCCAGTGAGCATTTTGTTCCCCCTTCTAAGAATGACTGAAGCATTCACATTTTGGTCTTCCTTCTTGAGCTTCATATGGTCTGTGACTTGTATCTTGGGTATTCTGAGGTTTTGGGCTAATAACCACTTATCAGTGAGTGCATACCATGTGTGTTCTTTTGTGACTAAGTTACCTCATTCAGGATGATATTTTCTAATTCCATCCATTTGCCTGTGAATTTCATGAACTCATTGTTTTTAACAGCTGACTAGAAATTTATTGTGTAAATGTACCATATTTTCTCTATTCATTTCTCTGTTGAAGGACATCTAGATTCTTTCCAGCTTCTGGCTATTATAAATAAGGCTGCTTTATATATAGTGGAGCATGTATCTTTGTCATATGGTAGAACATCTTCTGGGTATATGCAAAGGAGGGGTATTGCTGGGTCCTCAGGTAGTATTATGTCCAATTTTCTGAGGAACCACCAGACTGACTTCCAGAGTAGTTGTACCAGCTGGCAATACCCCCAAAAATTGAGGAGTGTTCCTCTTTCTCCACATCCTCGCCAACATCTGTTGTCACCTGAGTTTTTGATCTTAGCCATTCTGACTGGTGTGAGGTGGAATCTCAGGGTTGTATTGATTTGCATTTCTCTGATGATTAAAGATGTTGACCTTTTATTTATTTATTTATTTTATTTATTTTATTTTTGATTATTTACATTTCCAATGTTTCCCCTTTTCTGGGTCTCCTCTTTGGAAGCCCCCTATACCCTCTCCATCCCAACCTCTAAGAGGGAATTCCACCTCCCACCCACCCGCCCACGCACTCACCTATTGCCAACTTGACATACCCCTTTACTGGGGCCTCTAACACCCTCAGGCCCAAGGGCCTCTTCTCTCTCCCTGATAGCCATTGAGGTCGTCCTCTGCCTCATATGTGGTCCGAACCATGGGTCAATAGATGTGTATTCTTTGGTTGGTGGTCCAAATTTCAGGATGACCGGGGGGAGGGTCAGGCCCATTGGCGCTGTTGCTCCCTCCATGGGGCTGCGAACTCCCTCAACTCCTTCAGACCTTTCTCCAACTCCTCCATCTGGGACCTCACTCTCAGTCCAGCGGTTACTGTTAAGTGAAACTTGGGCATTCTGAACTTTTGAACTAATATCCACTTATCAGTGAGTACATACCATGTTCCTTCTTTTGTGACTGATTTACCTCGCTCAGAATATTTTCAAGTTCCATCCATTTGCCTGCAAATTTCCTAAAGTCATTGTTTTTAATAGCTGAGTAGTACTCCATTGTGTAAATGTACCCCATTTTCTGTATCCATTCCTCTGATGAGGGACATCTGGGTTGTTTCCAGCTTCTGGCTATTATATATACAGCTGCTATGAACATAGTGGAGCATGTTTTTTTATTACATGTTGGAGCATCTTCTGGGTATATGCCCAGGAGAGGTATAGCTGGGTCCACAGGTAGTATTATGTCCATTTTTCTGAGGCTCCGCCACACTGATTTCCAGAGTGGTTGTACCAACTTGCAGTCCCACCAACAGTGGAGGAGTGTTCCTCTTTCTCCACATCCTCGTCAGCATCTGCTGTCACCTGAGTTTTTGATCTTAGCCATTCTGACTGGTGAGAGGTAGAATCTCAGACTTGTTTTGATTTGCATTTCCCTGATGATGAGGGATGTTGAGCATTTATTTTTTTTTTTTTTTTTTTTTTATTTTTGATACTTT
>CM052713.1:8093548-8174193 GCA_028551405.1 Uromys caudimaculatus
TCTTGCATTCTGTTGGTTATGCTTGCATCTATGACTCCTGATCTCTTTCCTACGTATTCTAACTCCAGGGTTGTCTCTTTTTGTGATTTCTTTATTGTTTCTATTTCTATTTTTAGCTCCTGGATGGATTTGTTCATTTCCTTTGTCTGTTTGATTGTGTTTTCCTGTAATTCTTTAATGGATTTCTGTGTTTCCTCTTTAAGGGCTTCTAGTTCTTTACCTCTGTTCTCTTGGGTTTCTTTAAGGGTGTTTATTTCTTTCTTAAAGTCTTCTATCATCACCATGAGAAATGATTTTAAATCTGAGTCTTTCTTTTCTGGCGTATTGGGGACTCCAGGGCTTGCTGTGGTGGGAGAGCTGGGTTCTGAGGATGCTAAGTAGCCTTGGTTTCTGTTCCTTGAGTTCTTGCCCTTGCCTTTTGCCATCTTGTTAACTCTGATGTTAACTGATCTTACTCTGTCTGGCTATGAATTTTCCCACCTGCAGGCCTCTGCATCAATACTCCTTGAAGACCAGCTCTCTCTGAGAGGTGTTTTTTCCATGCTTCTGGGAGAGTAACTTTCTCCAGGTGCTGCTTGGCTATGGAACCCTGGTGGCCCAGGCAGAGGTCTCCTGCTGCCTCCAATGGGATCCAGAGGGTTTCTATGCCCTCCTACCTCAGTCCCTGTGTCTCGCAGGTTTGGGGCAGTTCCTGGTGAGCTGTGGAGCTTGTCTTGGCCCCACTCCCGGCTTTTCCAAGGTCCTGGGAGTGTTGCTTTCTCCAGGCGCTAATTGGCTATGGAGCCCTGTGGCCCAAGCTGAGGTCCCCAACTGCCGCTCTCTTTTTTCTTATAATAATACAATTTGTATTTATCTTTTTGGAAACCTTGGAAAAAATATTCACTTATCTATGCTCTTGGTGAGGTTCATGTTCTATACCTAAGTCAATTTCTGTCATAGTCTGCAAAGACCTAAATATATTTTCATAAGTTCTAAACAATTTAAATTTAATTGTGAGATTGTAGCTAACTAGTCTTCGACCCCATGACAGACTTGAGAAGGAGGGAATATTACTTGAGTATATAGGAATTAAAAGCAAGCATCCTCCAAAATTATATAAATGACAGAAAGTTGGCTGTCTGGACAGTTCCCCAAAATTTCTCTATAACATTTGAACACCTATCTTTAGGTGTGTGGTCCGATATATCTGACAGACATTTATGGGAAACAGTAATTACAATGGTTGGCAATCAACTTCCCTGCATCCAGTTTGTCTGGTTTGGAGAGTATTCTATCTGTAGTTGAAGAAAGGATACTTTTTGCCCAGCAAACTCCATATGGAAGTTCTTTGATTCTCATCTTGTTCTTTGAAGTAGAATCGGGGCATTGCTGGGGCAGACCTGTGTCATTGTAAACAAAAATAGTCTTAAATTAATGAAATGTCTTTAAATGCCTTATTTTGAAGATTTCTGAGTTGTTTAAAAGCTGTCTATCATATGTCTATCATCTATCTATCTATCTATCTATCTATCTATCTATCTATTTATCTATCTATCTCACTCTCTATATCTATCTATAATATACCTGAATTGTTTTTTTGTAGGTATTTATTATCTGATCTCTCTAGGAAACATATTTTTTCAATTAACTAAACTTGTATCTAGCAAGACCATGAGTTTGATTATCTGACTGCTTATTTGCATTTCTTAATTATCTTAAACTGTTTGTAATGTTAGCTTTTAAAAGGACTAGAACTTTACATTGTATTTTTAAGAATTACGTAGCTACAATTCCTTAACATGTAGCAAAATATAATCTTAAAACTGTATTAATATACAAAGCTCTATACCAATGTAACTATATATAACTTTAATTTGTATCAATATATATCAATCTATTCCAATGGAAAATTTGGGGCTTGTTAATACTGTTGTTTGGTACAATAACCAAAAATCATCTACCCTTTCTTGTGGGCATAGATTCTCTTAAAATTGCTTGCTGACAATTTTGGTTGTCATTTTTAGGGGGAGAGTTAAGAAATTTGAGATATTAGTCAGTCATAATAAATTTAGCAGTAACATTTGCTGTCCAGTTTCTGGACACTGAGAAAGTTCTGGGATTAACTGAAGTCCTGACTAGAATAGTCTGTTTTGATGAAAATAAGTTTTGAAAAAAACTGATATTAAGACAGTCTGAAGTTGGATCAGGCTGGATGCTGAAATAAATACATCTCCTAAATTCATTATCATTCTCAACATCCTCAAGGGTAAAATTTTATTCTTCCCTTTCCTTGTATTTCTGTAATTTTAAAATCTTCTTCATTTTTATTTATAAGTCTTGTAGCTTTTATTCTATGGTCTCAACCTCTTTCACTCTTTAATATATCAACATAACGTTAAGGATTTTCTTTCTGGTCCAAACTAATTTCCCTTTTTCTTTTTTTCTTTCTGTCTGTCTCTGGCTCTTATTTCCTGCATTGTGAGTAGCCATGTTCCTGTCTTCTTGTTCAGAGAAAGAGGTTTTCCTGCCTCTCACGTGTGTCACAGATTTGCTTCACTAGATCCCAACCCCTCTACCTCCCTGAGAAGTTGTTAGATTATAGGTTTTTACTCCTCTGGGCAAGACCAGTTAGGTAAGAATAAGCCCCTTCACAAAGGGGTTTATCCCCTGTTGGTTAGGAAATTGTGTCCAAGTCTGTGAAATTTGCTTGTCTTGAAGAATCAGTGTGGTTTTATTTATTTAATTTTTCTTCAGCAGGATCTTCATAAAGAACTGCCTGTAGCCGGGCGGTGGTGGCACATGCCTTTAATCCCAGCACTTGGGAGCCAGAGGCAGGTGGATTTCTGAGTTCGAGGCCAGCCTGGTCTACAGAGTGAGTTCCAAGACAGCCAGGGCTACACAGAGAAACCCTGTCTCGAAAAACCAAAAAAACCAAAAAAACAAAAAAACAAAACAAACAAACAAAAAAAAAAACTGCCGCTGTTTTTCCTCTCTGGGGTTTGCTTTTTGTTTTATTGTTGTTTCTCTCTCTCTCTCTCTCTCTCTCTCTCTCTCTCTCTCTCTCTCTCTCTCTCTGTCTCCCTCTCTCTCTCTCTCTCAAGAAGTGATACCAATGATGATGATGATGCAGGTATATAAGATCTGAAACCAAACCTCTAGATGTTGCTGATAGAGATAGATCAATGACAACAATGTGAGAATTTATACTCTGCTTTTTAGTTAATTTCATTGTTAATATCTAGTATTTTTAGTGTTTGAATGTATAGTTTGAATCCTGTAAAAGCATGTTTCTTTTAAATAGATTCAGATACTGAGAGAGCAGAAGGGCTGAAAATAGGAAAGAAGCCAGTCCACTTTTTTTCACCAAGACATTATTAGAAAGCATTAGTGAATGCTGAACATGTATTACCTTCTTGCTTTAGTATGGAATTTTAAAATACAGCAAATTAGTAAGAGAAATATCTGTCCTCTAATACCAATTATTTAAAACATTTCATCAAAATTATTCAAAATATGCACTAAAGCACACATATAGCAAATACATTCTACCTTTCAGTCTTCAAGAAATGATTTAGATGCTTGTCTGTTTGACAATAATGCCTTAGAAGCTGACTATTGGCAGAAATCCCCTTCTATTCTGGCTTTGTAAATGTCCACTGCAATCTGTCTAAGAGGCCAGTTCTAGGAAAGAGTCTATAATTAGTGTGCATTTTTGTCTTCCTCTAAAATACCATCACTGTGAATTTATCCAGCTGATATTGCTTACTAACTTCAGTAACCATGAAAAACATAAATGCTTATAACCTATGTCTCATTCTTCTGTGGGAAATGCTTTTCTCTACCCGCTCTGGCAATTCCTTGGCAACAATCCCACTGCTAAGATGGTTTCAGCAACTGTCCTGCTATCTTAATGTCTAGTCTTAATCCTTCTTTAACTTTCTCACTCTAATAATCTATCTGACATAATGGAAGAATATTTCATGACAAAATACAACTGAAATCTTCTAAGAGGGTTGTCACACTATATTCCTTTTCAGTGTACATTATTGCTATTGTTTTCCCAAAAAATTATTGGATGTTAATTCTATCACCTGCTACCTCACCTTGATTATAAACACTGCTTAGTATAATTTGATTTCTAATACTATTCATATTCTCTCTTCCTCTCCTTCTTTCTCTCCATTACTTTTTATGTCTGTCTTTGGATCTCTGTTTCTCTATCTCTATCTCTGTCTTTCTGTCTCTGTTTCTCTCTCTCTGTCATTGTCTCTCTGTCTCTCTGTCTCTGTCTCTGTCTCTCTCTCACCACATGTCTCTCTCTTTCTATGTGTGTTTGTGTGTATGTATCTGAGAACATACCTAACATCTGCAATTCAAATGCAATTCTAACAGCTTTTACTTCACTTCCATGAATTTAGAAAAATACTTCAAGCCTACTAATTCATTGCAGCTTAGTTTATAATCATAAGGCCTCATAAGTTCTACTATTTTTAACTTTGTAACTTCATTCCTCAGAAATTGCCTTTTCATGTATTACCCTTCATACTTCCAATAAACTCAGAGGAGGGCTGAAAAAGTATAAAGGAATTTCTCAAAAGTTCTATCACACATACCAACATTCTTCTGACTTCTCCTAAACTGAGTTTTATCTTAAATTTGAATGAGTCTTTCTAAGGAGAAAATCATAGCCTGTCTTTACTCATCACTGAGTTCTACAACCCCATCCCCCTAACCAATGAGACTTCTTTACTGGCAATAATTATGCAGTGCATGTTCTCATCAGTTTTCAAGTCTACTTATGTATTACCATCAATGTATGTTAATAGTAGATTTTTTTTTTATATTTGTTTCTACTTTATCTTAGAGTCATTTTCCCCAGTTCTGGGGCTTGACTCTGTGGTACCACATATCGAGGCAAGCGCTCTAAGCCAAGTTACATCACCAGCTCTCTTTAAACTCTTGGGGATTAGGCTTTATTAGAATGTCCAGCGTGGCCTTGAGGCTAGGTTAGTTGATATGGCTTACATAAGTCACTCTGTAAGGCAAGCTAATCTTGATCTTTGAATCCTTTAGCCTCATCCTACTGATTAGCTGGGATTATAGATCTAAATCACAGATTACAGACTATTAATAAAAAAATCTTTTCAAATTTATTACCTGAATCCATTCCACTATCTAGCTAAAATAGTCTCTCTGCTGTTTGAATTATTTATTTTACATTATTGATGTTACTATAATTTACATGTGCACATGTATGAACATGCAGGAACACTTGTGACATAACATATGCATAAAAGTCATAGGAAAACTATGGCCAGCCAATTTTTTTTCCTTCTCCCATAGGTTCTAGTGTTGCAACTCAGGTCATCAGTTGCATAAGCCCTATTTACTCTTGTATTTACAAAACTCTAGAGATAAATCATCCAAATATAGATTTTATACATCTCCTCTCCATTTATTCTTATACTCTTCCAAATCCATGAAAGCTGACTATCTGAAGACATAATGTGTTTACCATAAAACGGTTCTTCCTCTATCCCATTTCTCCTTGAATACTGTTTCACACGTAATTCACTGGCCCATCTTCGATAAAAGTCTCTCTATTTCTTCCAAGTCCTTTCTAACTTAAACAGTATCATGTGAGACCTCATTTCCTGTTGCAGTTTCCTGGCAGATTCTGTAATTTCAACATTCCCTTCACCTAAGTCTTATTCAAATAATGACCACTGTGATTATTTTTACATTGTCAAGTAATGCATATGTCAACACCCTCAAAGTCTTTCTCATTTTACACATAATAAATTTTACCATCTTCACCTCCAAATCTATATTTTACAATATCCTTCTCAAAAGACAGACCAGCTAAATACCAAAGGCCACAGCCTATAAAGTCTAAAAACTGATACCATCTTATTGCTCATTTTCTTGCTGGTGTGTTATAGCCTTGCTGTTTGTGAATATATGTCTGTGTAGATTTTTGTAAACTCAGTAATAAGAATATGCTTGCATTATGGAGATGATCCTGTCTATTGTTTATTGGAAATATGGTCAGTCCAATGATCTGGAATTGCTGAATATGTGAAAACTGAAGATGCGGTGGATGTAGACCATCAGGAAATTAAAGACTATTTGTTATTTGCATGTGTCTTTCTAGAAAGAGCAGATATTGAACCCTTGTAGGTATCAGTTGTTTAGTTGAGATGTGGGTGACAACTATGATTTTCATCTGACTATACACCTGATGTGAGGGTTGGAGATCAATATTTATAAGGTATGAACTTGACCTCTGCCAAGGATCCAGTGCCTTCCCTGCAGATCCTTGTTGTTTTAATTCATTCTCTGATATGATATAAACAACCTATATCCCATATTTATAAGGTCCTTACTGCCAACTAAAGTATAGTGCCACCATGGGAACAATTCATTCATGGAAACTAATAGGTTTATCAGGCTTTCTTGGTGTGCTTGGATAAGTGGTTTAAGGCAGGTGTGTGGGTGACCTTACAGCAACTAAACTGGGAAGTCTACACTTTCCACGAAGGACAGATCACTTATAGCTCCATTAAGAGAAATTTATTCAATAAAAGCAAACAAAAATTATAGTTAAACCTCAGATGGATTTTTACTAATTATCTAAACAAAGTCTAGCATAAGTATATATCAATTGCTTTAAAGAAGATTCATTATAAATATAACAACAATGTCTTAGGGTACAGTATGGCTGTGCAGATTTTAATTATTTTAGTGCTGGAACAATATATTAATCATGAAGAAATGCAATCATGTAAGTGTCTCACCATTTCCATTTTAAAATTTCCTTTTGTACTATAGGAACCTAGCATAACTGTCCTCTGAGAGGGTCCACCCAGATGCTAATGGAAAGAGATGCAGAGACTCACACCCAAACATAAGGTATTCTCTCTGTGATTCCCCTTTCTAGTTCAGTAATAGGCTATTTATCTTCAAATATAAACTAAATTTAATAATAAAAATTATGAATACAATTAGAAATATTTTTTCAAATTTTATTCTAACTTGCATTATCAACCAAAGTAACTTTCTTAAACATAAAATACATTCTTAAATCTTAAGAATTCAAGCTTAAGTGTGAGAATATAACATAATAGTTATTCAGTACCATCAGAGACCTAAGAAGGAATTGTTATTACTTGAGTCAGTAGGATGTACAGACAAGCAGCTTCCAGGATTATAAAAAAAGATAGACATATTTGGCTGCCTGAACAGTTTCCCAGAAAATGTCTCTATAATGTTGAAGCATCTGTCTTTAGCCTTCTGGCCCAGTACATGTTCCAGACATTTTGTGAAGCAGGAATTATGAAGGACACGTTTTCTCTGGCTTGGCAGAGCTTGTCTGTTGACTTCCCTGCATCTGTTTGTGCACATTTCAGGACAGCATTTTGTATGTAGTTGAAGCACAGACATTTTATTTGCCCAGTGGCTAGCTTGCCACAAATGGAGCAATTTCATATTGAGGTTATTGATGCTCACCATCATCATCTTTGAAGTGGAATAGGGGTACTGTCAGGAGCAACACTGTCTCATACACAGAAGGATCTCTTAATAATGAAATAATTTTAAATGGCATATTCAGTGTATCTCTGAGGTTTGTAAAGATCAACTATCTATGAGTCATATATCTGAATCATCAAATATTGTTTATTCTTTGCTATTTATTATTTAAACAACTCTAAAAACATCATATGGTAAATAACTAAACTAGTATCTAATACAACAATGAGTTTGATTATCTATTAATTGGTATTTTTGTTTATCCCTAATTGTTCAAAAGGATTTCAATTTTGCCTTGCATCTTTAAAAATTATATAGTCACAATTTTCATCTAAAATTGTAAACAGAATATATATACATATATATATATATATATATATATATATGTATGTATATAATATCTGTTTTCAATATATTCACATCATATACACATTTGGTACCAATATATAAAAATAACCTGACTTCTGTACCAACATACAAAATACTATACCAGTTTAACAAAATATAAACTCAATTATGCATCAAAATACAAAGATCTCTATCAGTATGGGATTATGGCTATAAAATGTTTTTGGTTTCAGAGTAGATTCAATAATCTATCTTTTTTTGTCTAATATTCTCACAAAAATTCCACTTTCCCCTTTTTTCTTTTCAACCCCCTTTCCCTTACCTAAGAAAGAAAGATGAAGAAAGGAAAAGAAAGAAGAAATCCCTGAGTCTAAGCTTCCTATTTTCTTCCCTCCTTGTCTAAGACCATAACAATTTGTAATCATTTATATATATATATATATATATATATATATATATATATATATATATATATATATATATATATATATATATATATAAATGGTTACAAAACCATTCACCACTTAAGGGAGTGGGACAATGGTTTCTAATAATTACTTCTTGCTGAATGGGGCTGAAGAGTTTCTTTTTAAAGGTCCTAAGGAAATTGTGAAAGTAGTTAAGTCAAAAGAAAGCTAGCTGGCATCATTTGTTGGCCAGTCACTGTATGCTGTGAAATTCAGGCTTAAGTAAAGCCCTAACTGGATCAATCTGTAAGGCTGGATGAACTGAGATAATCTGGGGTCAGCAGTCCTTCTTGAAGGTATTCTGGAATCCAGTCTCCCTAATAATTGCATGGAAACATTCTGAAGCAGGATCAGTCATCCTAGGTCCTTGAAGGTGGATCTGTTAAGGATCCTTTCCTTGGTTGTTATTTTTCAAAAACATAATTTCTTACAAATAATATGTAGATATGTTCCAACAATGTATGGCATATGCATAGTACACAGTTTAGCCAAAGATGACTTTCTGCTCTCTGAGCAGGTAGAAGATATCTGTCTTTCTTTTTGAGCTAGTTTGATTATATAACCAATCTGTAATATAAGTATCCATTCATGCCAGCTGAAAGTATAGCACAATGAATACTGAGAACTTTGTTACTAACAAGTTCCATTGGCTATGTATGCTTGAAGTTCTTGCTGGATACATTTTTATGTCATAGTCTCAGGGCTGTTCCCATGAAGAGGGATCAGCAAATCATGTTACTTGTCCTGTTTACTCTTCTTGAATTCTTTATTCTAGTCTATAGCCAATATATTCAGTGGGGCTTCCTGTATTAAATCTGACCATTTTTATTTTGGAATTCAAATCGTTTTTGTCCTTCCTGTTTACATAAACACAAAACCTCTCTCCTAACATGCCTTTTGTCCAGTAGTTTGAACGGTTAATACATATAAACTGATCCAATTTACCATTCCCTTTTTCATCCAGGCTTGCTACATTTTGATCTCTCTTAAAGATGATGCACAATACCACCATTGCCATTGAACATAGCACCATACCTATCTTGATAAATCAAAGCAAGACTTTATGGAGTTCAAATATACAATGAAATATACCAAGAAATATATTTATTTATTTCAAGCTGGTCTGAAACTCATAAGGAACCTATCTGTTTCTGTCTTTGTCTCCCAAGTATTAGGATCAAAGTCATGAATTTATTTATTATCTATATACTTTGAAACCATATCAATTTTTATCTATTTCTCCCTTTGTAGATTTACTTTTTAAAAATTAATTATTTTATTTACATCCCAAATATTGCCTCTTCTCCCAGTCCCTCCTCTCAGAATTCATCAACCCATCCCCCTTACCTTTCATGTCCGAGAGTATGCTCTCCTCCTCTATTCCCCTTCCCTGTGGCATCAAGTCTCCATAGGATTGGGCTTATCCTCTCCCACTGAGAACAGACAAGGCAATGATCTGCTACATATGTGCCAAGAGCCTCAGCCCAGCATGTGTATGCTTTTAGGTTGGTAGCTTAGTCTTTAGGAGCTCTGAGGGGTTCTGGTACGTTAAGTTGACACTCTTGGTCTCCTATGGGCTTGCCATTCCCTTCAGTTTCTTCAATCCTTTCCCTAACTCTTGTACAGGGGTCCAGACCTCAGTCCAATGGTTGGCAGGAAATATTTGCATCTGTCTCAGTCAGCTGCTGGTAGAGCTTCTCAAAGGACGGACATGCTAGGGTCCTGTCTACAAGCACAACATAGCATCAGTAATAGTGTTAGAGTTTGGTGCCCCTGTGGATTTACTTTTTATATGGATATATCTATGCTTTCCCATTTTTCTTTTAATTTAACTTTCTTTCCTGTAACTAAATTTATTCAAATTCCTTTCAGTCTCAGTGCCCAAACATACCCTTAAGCATATTGTACTTGCTCAGAGGTCTTGGGCTGGGTTCAACATTTCATACTAGGCTGAGCTGCTATCAGATTTCCAGTGGGAGCTCCATGAGTAAGCAGACTAGTTGGCTAATCAGAGGAGCATTGATAACCTACCTCACTGGAAGTGGTAAGTCCCTAATCCATGCCATTTTAAAGTATTTTCTGGTAGTGTATCAAGTTGGATAATATGATAGTATATCACATTTAGACTTCGGTTGCGACTAATCCCTTGTATTTTAGACTTAAAACAATATTATATCTTCTCTACATGTGTATTTATTTGATTTATGTATCTCCTCTGACAAAGAACATTTGTGTTTTGCTTTGTCAGGCTGATAATTAACATAAAATAAAGTTTGTAAGCTTTACTGTATTATTTTTTTTAATCTCTTGACCAGTGGTCTCCAGATTCCTTAGTTGGTAGTTTTTCTTCTCTTGGAAAGATAAAAGCAACCTGCCCCAACCCTAACTCTGGGCCCTTTCATTGACTAGCAGAATATGTCTTGTCTAGGGCAAAATGCTTTTCAGCGACAGAAAAAACGTTATCTTTTTAATTAAAATTGTAAGCATACCTTATTTGGATATATATATATATACACAGTATTTATTTTTTTAAATTACTGAGGACATTCTACTTATTATTAAGCAACTATATAGTACCTTTCAACGCTATATAGTACCTTTAAGGAAAAATGTGTCAATTTGTGTTTCAGACTCTCTTTGGAAGTGGTTGTATCTATCAACAGGCAGTCCTGCCCTAATTTCATTGTTTTATGGGAGCCTTTAGGCCATTCTCTTGTCCTGGCTTTGAAGAGTCTGAGCTCTTGACCACTTACAAGCCTATGTGTCCAGCTATGCAGACCCAGAGCCTCTGACTGCTACCCACTCCACAAAGGTAGTGGGCCACAGCAGGGTGGTAGTAGAGACTTGTCATTCCTTTCCAATCCTCTGATTTCAGCTTAGCAACTTACATTCTCCTCTCTCAGCAGGGGTATTCAGTGTCTCTGCAATCTGGTTGACTGTTTTGTTTGTTGCTTGTTCACAGCTTTAGGCCTTTAGTTGCACAGACCTGAAGTGGGGCTGGGGTGAGCACAGCAAGTTGGCATGCATTCTTACTCACTACAGCTGTTTACAGGCCTCTGTTCTCCCTTGCAGCAGACTTCCTATAAGCAGGGGCCTTCTTTTGAAAAAGTTTTAACACAACATTCTTTTCAGCCTCTTTTCTTAAAGAGACAGAGCTTGAAGCTGTTTTGTTTTAGGGGAGAAGTGGTGCTTCTCTCCAGAAAGTTATCGCAGGTTAATTTTGTTCTACACTGTAGTTGGGCACTATTTATCGAAGTTATGCCTGGTTCTTCCTCCCAGCCCCATGCTCCCTGAAATAAGATTTAGACTAAAAATATATGTACAAATATTCTGGCCATAAAGATAGGCTATTTTCTGACTAGATCATAATTTAATATAACCTATTTATTTTAATCTACATTCTGCCATGTGGCTTATTACTTGTGCTCATCTATCATTCATTTCTCTCGTCACGTCTTCCTGGGTAAATCTCCCAGTGCCTGGTACTAACACAGAATCTTTTCTGCCTTCTAGATGTTCTACCTCTTATTTCCTACCTTAACCATAGGCCATCATGTTTGTTATTGACAAGTGTCACATCTATACAGATATAAGATATGCTGTCTACAAATTGGTTTGTATGTTTTTAATGTCATCTTTAGCATATCTAGGAGTCACCTCATGACCTCCTTCTCTATGAACAGTCACACGACTTTGTGACTCTGAACAAGGCTTTTTTTGTGAAGACTGTCTCAAAGGAAGGTTATCAAACAGGATTTTTGTTTGTTTTGGTTAGTTTCGCTTAATATGACACTAATATCTGAAATAGTAAGCATATTTTGAAAATACTTTCTTAACTTACAAACCACATACGCATAAAGCTAAATATTTATGTAGTCTGAATCCAGAACTCAAATTGTTTCTCATAATTCAAGTTCATGGACGCATAGTTAATGATTTACCCAGTCAATTCTAACAAGAAATTCTTAAGAGTTACTTTTCAATGTAAGAGTTTACCATTTGCAAGGCTAAAAAGACAGAAGATGCTGAGAACTTTGTACTCTTAAGGAATGGTCTGATAGACAAGTTGTTTCAAATAAAGTTTTCTTTTTATGCCTATGCAGAACTCCCCAACTGGACCTTGCTCAATTTGGGAATATCAACAAATTCACACTTGAAACCATACTAATATAAAACAGTCTGATCTAAATACAGTGGCTATTCTATTTAGCCTTAACTTAGTAAAAGTCCTAAAGCCATCTGAGAATTGAGTTTCCACTGGATAAGAATGACTTTGACTGTTAATTGATATATGGGGTCAAACTCTGCTATGGCCACTACCCTTCCCTGGAGAGATGGTCTGGCAATTTATAAAAAGTTAGATGAGAATGAACCTCTCAGCTAGAAAGCATTGTTACTTCATGATTTCTGATGTATTTCTTTGACTGTGAGTGAGTTTGTTGATCAGAGGAAATGCATGTGGTATAGTAAGTAGTTCTGGCTTCAAGTTCCTACCCTGACTTTTTTCAATGATAGACTATAATCTGTAAACTGAAATAAACACTTTCTTTACTAAATTGCTCTTGGAAAGAGGATTTTACCACAGCAATAATAATCAAAATAGAATGATAGCCTTTGAAAATGTGCAGAGCATATCAACTTAAAAAAATCTAAATATGATGTGATGTCAGATTCTGTTGCTAGTAGACTGTCTTCTGAAGCATCCGACATGTGTTATATACTAATATCATTTAATGCATTCAAGTCTTAAGGTACCAACAATTCTGAGATGTTTAAGTTTTACAAAGGGAGAATGATTTTGTTAAATGATGTTGAAAATTAGTTCATTTTAGTTATAATAAAATTGATGGCCTGTAAGATTTAAAATATATGAATAAAGGCAAAATTATTTTTTATATGAACCAAATGTCTTTTTGAATTTCACTGAACAAATAAAAATGTAATAAGTAGACATTTTGAAATGTAAAGAGATTATATTAGCAAGTGCTGTGGTCATTCACTTTTTCTGTCCCTATGCAAATTTATTATCTATTTTTGAAATTCAACTTGATTTAGTATGATTCTTGTCCTTTTGAGGACATAAGCAAATAATAAGTTACAAGTGTTTTTACAGTTGTAGATCTCTGAAACTACAAGTAGCATAGTCCTGATGGAGCATTTTTTTTTTTTTATTTAGTGCAATGACTATTGCATATATATTTGCAGAATGGAAAGAGAAATGATGGATGACAGTGAAATACCAGGGAATTTAGGAGCTCAGACACTTTCAGATTTCAGCATTTACTGGGATATCATCCTGATAAAGACACTACAAGAAACAGATTTCAAGTGTTTTTATACTTCAAAATTGGAACCTTTAAAAGCAGATTTTCATAGCAGCTACATTGCTACAAAGGTGTATTTTCAGAGTATCACTGCAATCAAAGCCTGACACAATTACAATGTTGTTGTAAATTCTGAAAATAGTTCTAGTATGTTATTATTATGGCTTTTTATTTACTTCAGTTTTGTGACCTAACAGAAGAAATCCCAATAGATAGAAGCATTATATCTTATTAATAAGTAATTCAATATATTTATACAATAAGTGAATGACACTAAAATTAGAACTCCATATGATTTCTTTAATTAAAGTAGTTATTCAGTATATGTGTTTGAATTATTCATTGCATTTTCCCTAGGATTCGCTGATTATGTTTAATACACATAAGAATTTCTACCAACATGAGAATTTTTATTCATTTTTTTTGAAGTTGCTCAGTCTAGTTAAAGAAAGTTAAAGTTGTAATAATCAACAAATTGATATTTTGTGCCTCAGCTTCTGGTCATATATCTCTAGATGAAAATGTGCAGGTATGATTAGGATTAGAATGAACTTATGCTAAAAATTCAAACAACATTCAAACATACAGTCATGCTAGCCTGCTAAATTGCCATTATCCTGTTACACTCAACTGAGGAAATACATCCTACAAATAGCCTGCAGTAAAATGAGTGCAGAGCTTGACTTAATACCTGCCAAGTTTAAATCTTTTCTCTTATTTAAGATTGTTTTATTGTTCATGTACATACAGGTAAGATTTTCCTGTGGTAAGTTTCTACTAGAAATATTGTTAATCTTTACATATATATTTTTAAATTTATTCTTTAATTTTTGTTTACAGCCCGGCCTTTATCCCTATCCCAGTCCAACCTCTGATTCTTCCACATGCTACACCTTTTGCCCCCATCTAGATAAAGGTGCCCAACACCCCACTCCACCAGACTTCTCCACTCCCTGGGGATCCAAGTCTCTCGAGGGTTAAGTGCATTTTCCCTGACTGACTCCAGACACCCAGCAGTTCTCTACTGTGTATGTTTTGAGGGCATCATATCAGCTGGTGTATGCTACCTGGTTGGTGGCTCACTGTCTGAGAGATCGCAGGGGCCCAGATTAGTTGAGAATGCTGGTCTTCCTCTAGGGTTGCCAGGCTCCTCAGCTTCTTCCAGCTTTTCCCTAATTCAACCACAGTGGTCACAAGCTTCTGTCCATTGGTTAGGTGTAAATATCTGCATCTGACTCTTTCCTCTGCTTGTTTGGCCTTATGGAGGGCAGTCATGATAGGCCCTGTTTGTAAGCACACCATAACATCAGTAATAGTGTCAGGCTTTGGGGCCTCCCCCTGAATGATATCCTAATTTGGGCCCATCATTGGACCTCCTTTTCCTCAGGCTCTTCTCCTTTTTTGTCCCTGCAGTTCTTTCAGACAGGAACAAGCTTTTGACTGTGTGATGACAAAGTCATTGCTCCACTTCATGTCCTCTCTACAATACTGCATTTGGCAATTTTGCTGAGTCCATGTAGTGTTCTAATGATGTCCACAGGTGAGCTGGCACTGAGGAATTTGCTGCTTACATACCCAGTGGATTGAGTAGTTTCCATAACAGCAAGCAGGATTATAACATAAGGTACAAACTGATTTGTCCTCTGGATGGCTTCATTGCACATGTAGGAAATACCATGGAGTCTAGCACTTCATTACTCTCAGAGCAGAGAAGATTGTTAAACTAGGGATTTTATTCAATTCTAAGTTTCTCACATGTGTGAGAAATAGGTACACATGTACTACATGATGTACTACAAGAGGGCCAAAGCATCTGCAAGCATAGAGCTCTTCAAGCATAACTGAGATAGAACGACTAGAGTTAGTGAACAGAGGATATCAAGACTCCTGGCTCCTAACATGGTCTGGGCTCCTCCTTGAGAGTCACTGATCACAGAGTAGATCAAGTATCAATGAACGTTTCATACATGAATTCCAGTGAATTTTTCACTTTTAATGTAAAGAGTTACTTCTTCATCACACCTTGACATCATAATTCTGTAAGAGATTCTCAGGACTCAAAGGGAGGGACCTTAAATTAAATGCCCTACAGTGGGGAGAGGGAACATGTGCAGTTCACCTTCAGTAGAAAGACAGGGCATCAAGTGGAGGGATAAGGTTTCATTCCACAGTCAAACTCTGACCCGGAATTTTTCCTGTCTGAAAGAACTGCAGGGACAAAAATAGAGAAGAACATGGGGTAAAGGAAGTTCAGAGGCAGGCCCAAATTGGGATTCAGCTCAAGGGGAGGCCCCAAGGCCTGACACTATTACTGATGCTATGGTGTGCTTACAAGTAGGGGCCTATCATGACTGCTCTCTGAAAGGCCCAACAAGCAACTAAAAAAGTCAGATGCAGATATTTGCACCCAACCAATGGACAGAAACTGATGGACACCCTGTGGTTGAATTAGGGAAAAACTAGAAGAAACTGAGGAGGAGGGTGACTCTATAAGAAGACCAGCAGTCTCAACTAACCTGGACTCTCCTGGATCTCTCAGACACTGAGCCACCAACCAGGTAGCATACACCAGCTGATATGAGGACCTCAAAACATATACAGCAGATGACTGCTGGGTCTGTGTTCAATCAGAGATGAGGAACCTAACCCTCAAGAGACTTGGGGCCCCAGGGAGTTGGGAGGTCTGGTGGGGTGGGGTGGGGCTTGTGGTATCCCCTTGGCAATGAGAGGGAGGAAGTGTGAGATGTGGAACAGTTGGAGTGTGGACTGAGCGGGGGATAAGTCTGGATTGTAAAAATTAAAGAATAAATTTTAAAAAGCAAACAGACAAGAAAAAAAATAGAAAGTCATTATTCTGCCTACTCCACTTTTAAAGATAAAGAGGTAAAAATCTGCAGTATTTAACTAGAATGTCCTTTTCATTCAGCAGATTATAACATAAGCTCAAAGTATGAAAACTGGTATTTTGTGGGAATTTGAAGACTCACAACAGCTGTTCATATTTTCATTAGTAGTTTGGCTGGGAATCCTATAGAATTCTGAGCTTTTGGTTGCCCTTCCTCATTCACAAGGTTTCCTATAGTTTGTATTCAGTAAATTTAGTCTGCTACTTTTAAGCTGTATTATCACATGCAGTCCTTCTGTGATTTTTTTTACATACCATGCATGATGTTCTTAGTTTAATCATAAGTCCTGGAAAAAAACATTTTACACATGCAGGTTTTAGACAAATTTAATCTCAATCTGGGGTTTCTACCCCACCTTTAACCAATTAGTTTTTGGATGAAAGACTTACACAAACTTTGTATTTACAATAAGCCTTAATCAGCACTAGAGCTGGAACAGATATATGTCCTCTATGTTATTAAAATAAAATTTCTACCGATAACGCTAAGTTATTATTTACTATGTTTTCTCTGAGCTGCTCTTGACTTCAATTGGCCAGCCCTTGGGGCCATGTTTTTTTGACTCCTAAACCATGGCATCTTTGTCCTCTTCCTTGGCCTTCTTCTCCATCTCCTCAAGGTCTGCTCTGACCTAAAGCCAAGGAAATGTAAACCCCACCTATGTCTCTTCTGCCCAGCTATTAGCTGTTAGCATCTTTATTTACCAATCAGAAATAATTTGGGAGCACTGTCATATAGCACCACTTGGGTCTATATGTGGACTCTCATCTATAACACATTCAGGTCTTGAGGAACCAGTATTAGCATCAGAATACAAACAACATCAGATCAACCCATCACATTTCTCACTCTTTGTCCAGTTAAAAGACTCTATTTCTTTAGTAACAAACACTACATAATAGGAACTATTTTGAAACATTTATGGAAATTGTTAAGTATTAAACACATTTAAAAGTTTAGTCTGTTTGTATTTTGTAATTTAGATGAGGTATCTTATCATCTATCTTATCTTGGTGAGTTAGGATTTCATATACAATTATTTTTTTACCTGTATTACAATTTTAGAAACATCTTTTAAGGCATAGAATTTTTTTTTATATATTTTAAACAATTTAAGTTTTATTTAAAGACTACAATTATTTATTTACTCTTCAACCCCATTAGAGATTTGAAAAGGAATATATAGTATTTAAGCAAGAAGGAAGTATAGGAACTCAGCTTTCAAAAAATAAATAAATGACAGAGAGATCTAACTGCTTGGATAGTCCCCAACATTTGTTATAATGTTGGAGCATCTATCTTTAGCCTTTTGGTCCAGAACATCTGATAGACCTTTAGGGAAACAAGAATTATGAAGGATTAGCTCAACAATCTATAGCATTTGAATATCATTTTGTCTGCAGATAAAGTTAGCATATTTCTTGCCCAGTGGTGAGCTTGTCATAATTGGAGCAACTTCAAATGGGGGTTATTGATGTTTATTACTTTTTTTGAAGTACAGTATGGGATAATCATGAGCTTAAATGTTTCATAATTAGAAGATCTTTTAATAATGAAATAACCTTAAATGTCATATTTTGTAGATCTCTGACGCTTTTGAAGACAATTTATTTATAACATACTTGAATAAGCAAAGAATGCCTATCCCCAGCTATCTATTATATGCACAATATAGGATGTCTATTTTTGTGATAATTCAGACTAGTATTTCACATGACTATGAGTTTGATTGACTGTAAACTTGTGTTACTTAATTATCTTAAACAGTTTGTAATCACAGGTATAAAAAGATTAGGATTCAACTTTGTATTTTTAAATAACTTGTATAGGCAGAATGCCTTCACAAGAGTAACAAAATTAATCTTAAATTTTGTATCAGTATGCAAGAATTTATACTAATGAAAACTTTAAAACCTTTATTAATATATTAAATTATTTATCAGTGTAACAAATTATAACCTCAATTATGCATCAAAATATAAATACCTCTACCAATGTAAGATTATGGTTAAGAGTAGATTTCATAATCCATCCCTATTTATCTAGTGCTTGGTTTAATCCTAAGTACTGGAAAAATTATATACATGCATAATATGTGTAGTTATATATCACATAAAATTCTTTTTATTTTTGATACTTTATTTACATTTCCAATGTTTCCCCTTTTCTGGGTCTCCTCTTTGGAAACCCCCTATCCCCTACCCATCCCCGCCTCTATGAGGGAATTCCACCTTCCACCCACCCATCCCTATATTCCCACCTTGACATTCCCCTTTACTGGGGCCTCTAACACTCTCAGGCCCAAGGGTCTCTCCTCTCTCCCTGATGGCCATCGAGGTCATCCTCTGCCACATATGTGGTCCGAACCATGGGTCCATAGATGTGTATTCTTTGGTTAGTGGTCCAAACTCCAGGACGACCGGGGCGGGAGGGGGGGGGGAGAGTCAGGCCCATTGACGCTCTTGCTCCCTCTATGGGGTTGCAAATTCCCTCAGCTCCTTCAGACCTTTCTCCAACTCCTCCATCTGGGACCTCACTCTCAGTCCAGCGGTTACTGTTAAGTGAAACTTGGGCATTCTGAACTTTTGGGCTAATATCGGCTTATCAGTGAGTACATACCATGTTCGTTCTTTTGTGACTGAGTTATGTCCTGCTAACCAAATACTATCTAGATTTAAACAATCTTTCTGAAAACTGGACAGATTTGTGTTGTGATACATTATGGACACAGATGACAGACAATTAAGAGATAGATGTAATCACCTAAATATTACTGAGCAATGACCATAGCACAAATTATATTGATTCAAAATCAAATCCAGCCATTGACATTTTAGCTGCTGTTATACTTTAATAGGCCTAGAAAAATATAATTGGGCTGAGATAGTTAATTCTTCTTCCTTAAAACAAGTGCAAACTATAAATGTAAGAAATAGTACTGGAAACATTTTAGAAGACTAATACTGATAATTTTAATTGAATATTGTATAATATTGTATAATAAGAGTAAATGAACATTATAAACAGTTCTCTGATTTGTTTCTCTATAGAATAAATTTTGACCACATAAAGTTCATATGCATAAATTCTTACCTCAGTTGTAACCCTAGAGATTTGGGGAAGTAACTAAGGTTAAATGACTTTCAGAACAGGGTCCTACAGAGATGGGATGGGTGGTTTTATTAGAAAAGAGAGTGTCAGATGAAGGAAGTCACAAATCTGTAAACAAAGCACTCAGAAAATCAAGAGGTCATATTCTGTAGGATTCATGGTCAAATGAGATTCTGTCTCAGAAAATTGAATAAAAGGTCAGAGGTAGAGAATCAGAAAGTTTCCTTTTAATCTAACTTTCCAGGATAAGGAGCAACATACTCTCTTCTGCACTTCCTTCTCAGCTGAAATTAGGAAATCACTGTCTAGGTCCAAGAAGGAAGGAATATTAGTCAAAGGCCAGGAGGAGCCATGAGCAGATTTGGACAATGGGATATTCATCAGAATCATCTGGTTCTGTGACCCAGGTGAGGAAACAGGGCGCAATCACATAATCTAAACTGTTTCATAATACTTTTCAGAGCTCTCCAGGTTTGTACGACTCCCTGGGGCTGTCCTGGTGTAAATTGCTCTTGGAACAGATTTGAGTCTGAAGCTGATTCCTGGATTGTATCTATCAGGTAAGTGGAAATCTGCTGGGACAGATATACACTTGGGACAGAAGATAAAGTTAAGGAACCTAAGAATCTTAAGCTTATATGATTTTTTTTATATTACAAAAAGTTCAGTAAATTGATAAGGTAGATTCATATCTTTGTGTCATAGTAAAAGCTTGGGGAGTCCAAAGTTGATTTTGAATTAGAATGGATTAATATGTTTTCATCATGATAAGATATATTTTTAAGTATCAGAACTTAATGTGAAAATTTTGAATTCTTGGTCTTATATCATGTATTATATTTGTTTTATTTTTATACTATAAGTTATTTTATCAGACTCTCATAAGTTTACATTTGTCTATATTAAATGATTTTTGACCTTATGATTTATTTAAATTTCCAAATCCTTAGATCTTTTTTCTTTCTCCTTTTTTCATTGAAACATTTATCGTGAAACATAAGTAGATGACTATTGAGAAGAGGCAGTGCAAAACATGTTTCACTGAATTAAAGAAGAGTAAAAAGTTACTTATGAAATGTGTAATTGTGAGCTTATCTCTCACCAGGTGACCTAACATCTCCACAAAAAGTAAGGCATTGCTTTCATATATGAAATGCATTGGCCAGGCAGCTGATGTTAAACTGATAAAGCTACAATTAGCACTCAACACCATTAGAAATCTGAGAAGGATAAATTATAGCAGGAAGTATAATCTAAATATCATCTGTTTCAATTAAAGGGGCAGAGACCTTTTGATACCTAGGCAGCTACACTTCTAGGCTTCCATGGTGTTCTCAGTGGCTTCACTTTGGGAAGAATTGGTCTGTTTCTGGCTATCATATAAGGCAGCATTCCAACTTCAGCTATTATATAGGACATCGTATGCCTTTGGCAGCCATACCAAGAAGTTCTGAGAGATTTTCCTGTACAAAAGAAACTACTTGGGAAACCTAGTCTACCTTGATGAAGCAGAGTAGTGGAATATCACAACATTGTCCACTGTTTAGGGAGGGCCTTAGTGCAGGGTGGGGCAGAGAACAGTGTTTACCCACTGGTTAGCATTACTAAAATAAATGTAGAGTAGTCTATATTTCATAGTCTTCTTTGGAGATATTAGATTCACAGCTAAGATCTGGTATGTCTGTCTATCACAGGAAATTTATCATTAATTTTTTAAAATTCCTTATTCAGCAGATCTTTGAAGAAAAAAGACCATTACCTACTGAGTACACCTGACTTTAAACAAACTTTGCTTGTTTTTAGTTAGTTGCATTAGCTTTGACCTAGAATATGTGTGTGAATATACACACACACACATACACACACACACACACACACACACACACACACACACACACACACACACACATATCTATCTATCTATCTATCTATCTATGTATCTATGTATGTATGTATCTATCTATCTATCTATCTATCTATCTATCTATCTATCTATCTATCTCACTCTATCTATCTGTATGTATGTATATATACATTTTGTAAATGTATGTATATATTTTGCAAACAAGTATAGTATAGAAGCAAAACAGGCAGTTAAGATTTTAAAAAAGCTAGTATGGAAATCATCTTGGAAGGCTTGTTACAGAACATTTCATAGTTATTGCTTGTAGTACAGTCAAATTCAAAAAAACAGAAATTTGAGCTTTAGAGTAAGCAAAAACCAAACTGACCTAGGAATATAGAAATGCCTCCTGATTAGAAAATGGAGTCAGCCTGGTTTCTCAGTTTCTTCATGACATTTTCATTATAGTGTGTAAGGAATAATTTTGATGTATAGAATATTAAATATGTACCCTTCATTTTCATAGTTGATACTAATGCTGTAATATAAATTAAGTCCAACTTTTTAATTTACTTTTATTTTTTTACTCATTCACTTTACATCCTGCTTACTACCTCACTCCTGGTCATTCCTCCCACAAAACTTACCCCATACCGCACTCCCCTTCTCTTCTGAGTGTGGGTAGGTGAGTATTTCCTCACCCTGGCATATTAAGTGCAAATTTAAAGAAGATATAAAAAATAAGTATTTCTACTACTGACAGATTAAAAAACCAAGTTAGCTAAACACAAGTACACTTGTAAAGATTAATGTTTCAACTATGGCATCTGTAAGTAAAGCTTTAAGGCACATGGTGACATCTTGGACCCTGCTAATTAAGGATTCAGTCTACCATTTTTATGGACAGCTCTCTGTGATGGGCCCCAAATGAGGGACTCCCTTTACCAGTGGGACTTTCCATACTCTGACCTTGTCTGGGAGCTGTAATTCTCACACTCTCTATGTGGGGGATGTTGAGTAATCCTTGGCAGACTTAGAAGTGCAATTTCCTATTTTCCTGGTAAGAACCCTCCCAAAAGTACCTGGAATTCCTGGAATGCCTCCCCATGCAAAGGAGGCATACATAGAACTTTAAACTCCAGCCAATGATTTTCATTTACCCTGAAAATCTCTGAAAAAATTGAATAAAAAAAAAAACAACAGTTATATTATTAAATGAATTTTCTTCAAAATCCTTTTTCTTCACATTAAAAGAAAATATTTCTGTTGTGAGAGAACAGCTTCAAGAGATGCATCTTAGAACTACTAGAATCCAAAGAAGAATTGATAGTATCCCATTTAGGTGACAGGGAAATTGGGGAAGAGGACAAACTGTATGAAAAATCATTAGTGATTCAGCTTTAAAGATAGTGGACTTGATATGGTACATGGATTCCTTTCGATGTAGTAATTTAAACGAAGTCAACAGACATAGAAGATACTGATTAACCCAAGTGGACTAAAAGAAAAGTGCCAAAATCATGAATATGAGAAGGGGAATATTTGGAGTTTTCTTGATAGTTGTGGGAGGAAGAGAAGAAAGTATTGGACAGTGAGTAACTAGAAAACACTATATACATGTATGAAATTATCAGAGAATTTGATGATTAAGTGTGTATGTGGGAGGGGGAACAAATAATGACTCCATTCATACCTAGGGCAGAATTCTAGTAGGCACTGCCAACACATGTTCCTTTCCAACTCATTTGTCAAAACAGGAACTACATATATCCCACACTGGGATATACTGGGAGTCATGCTATTAATAGTATTGATTAAGTAAAAATGGAGTCATTGAGGGATCCAGCCTAGCTAATTCGATTTTCTTTTCACACTCCATCTTATGTTTAGCATGTCCTTAGCTTGAAGTTGATAACTGGAAAAAACGCTCCCAAGCAACACCCACTTCACCTTTGGTACCAATAAATGCTCAATGATCAAGGCAATGACTCAAGTTAAACACAATTATATAAAGCAAGTTCAAATTGTCACTAGTTAGGCCATAATTTTTGTGCAAGCTATGATTTCTAAAATGTCAACCAATCATGTAACTGCCAAGTTGGAAAACCCCTCACCCTACTCAAACTGTATATAAAGCGAGGCTCACACGAGTTCTGGATTCTTCCATACCCATTCACTGTGTTGGAGAGTTTGGAGAGGTCTGAGCTTGAGCTTGAATAAAGACTCTGCTTATGCATACGAGTTAAACTCCTGGTGGTCTTTGGTGGTCTGCGAGTATGGGCATAACAGCCATTAGTGTGACTATAATACAGTGTGGCTGCTGAAGTTACAAGATGAGCCAACGTGGTTGAAAATAGAGGGAAGCTGAGGGAAAGACCCAAGGAAAAGACAGTTCTGTACATAAATCATGGAATTCAGACTCTCAGAAGGAGCTCACCACAGCATTTCCTCAGTTTCCTAGTAATTTAGGAACATACATGTCTGTTGTTAAAGTCGAAAAATATTTAGAAGTTTATTAGGACAGAAATTAATGCTCACATACTAACAGAAGACTTCCTGTGGTGCAGGGATAATCTGTGGCCCACTAAAGTTAAATTTTCTTATTAAATCTATAGCAGAAATTTTGATGGATCATTGTGCCAAGAGAAATCTAAAGACTTTGTCCTTAACACTGTTGTTGTAGGCAAAGGCTTCAAGTAAAAGCTGATATTAAGGAAGTAGTTTCAACCTTCCTACTGGTGGAAGCCCTTTATCCAGTTCCTCATGTGGTAGTGATGCCCAACCATACAATTATTTTCATTGCTGCTTGATAACTGTAAGTTTCTATTGTTATAAATAGTAATATAAATATCTGATATGTAGATAGTCTTAGGTGACCCATCTGAGGGTCATTCAATTCCTGAAGGTGGCAAAAGCCACAGGTTGAGAAATTCTGAATAAAGGGATTACACATGATCGTTATAAATACATATAATAAGAAGTTAATACAAAAATGTGGTATGGAGACATGGAAGTGGGATTGTGCAACACTGGTTATAGCACATCAGCAAAGAGGAAAGCAAAGAAGAAAAGATGGATGCTGAAGCTCATCCAGCTTCCTCTCTTCCTACTTTTTATTCAGTCTGAGGTACAGCATGTTGGAACAATGATTGTGATGGTCAGAGTGGATCCTCCCTTTTCAGTTATAACAGTGCATATCCTTACAGTCATGCTCAAAGTGTGTGTCCTATGTATATCTCAACACAGTGACACTGAGAGTGTTGCGACATGAAAATGTCTATACTGGCATTTATTATCCTTTTAAAATATTCCTAAGGAGAACTTAGGAAACACTTACATGAATATATACACTTTATATAATTAAACAATACCAGGACAGTTGAACATGGGAGCTATTTCACTATTAATTCTTCATTTTTATCTATTTTGTTGCTTAGAGAAAGGCAAGACAATTTTCTTATTTATTTAAACAAATTACAGAGCTATTTTTAAATATTACAAAAGTCTACTATTTTGATTTATAGAAATTAAAGTGCTTGGTTAGGAAACTTTATTAGGAACTTAAAGTTTTCTCTAAGTTGTTTAAATCTATTATTTGTGTTAAGAAATCACAGGAGCCATCCAAAGAAAATTAAATAGTATGCTTTCAGCTATAGAAAATCTGAAGTAATATTTACCAAATATCACTGGGAAGAGATTTCAGTCAGATTATAATTGAGTAGCACGGGACTAACTTAGGATAAACAGGGAACATAACTTATGAGTGGGATATTCTGAATATGATAGCAGTATAGTCTATGCCATGTTTTTCTTGGAGTTTGAAGGAGAAAAGTGCAATAGAAATCCTTTGGATATCTGTAGTCTAAGAAGTACTAGCAAAAAAAGTTATTCAGTGAATAACAAAAGGAGACAGCTCCTCTGTGGATTGACAAATTTATATTGCTCTAACTCTTTCCAAAGTTATCTAAGCATTTACAGGAAAGAAAAATATACTTCATTCTCTTTAAACAGATATGTTGTACAAAATTATTTTTGCAATCTTTGGATCTCACTGTTAAAATACTCAACAGAAGGAAAATTTACCAGAGCAATGCTCATCTTGTTTTCCACTTTGACTCAGATTTAGAAGGTAGCACAGGAGAACAAATACAGCATAAAGCTAGCTGAGTTTTCAAGCCATCAGTTCTTATTTGTATGACTGTGATTCTATCAGTGCAGTGTCAGCTCTTACCAAGTTTAAATCCTCATTAAAAAGGCAAAGTGCCTGTTCAATGCGTAATATCCAAATTACCAACAATTCTGAAAATATCCTAGGTATAGGTAGATCATACTTTCATTAGAATTTAAACTTCTTATGTTATCAAGCATTGTTTTATGATAACAATATATAACAAGAGCTTGTCTCTAGTTTTCATGTAATTTGTAATACAAAATATATTTTCATATTGATTTTCTCATTTAATTCTCATTGGAAATCACTAAAGCTTTTGCCCCTATAGTGTTATTTGGTAGAAAACAGATTTGGGGGTAGGTATACACATACTAAGGTAACGTACCTAATAAGTGACTCAAAATGTTGATATGCCTGCATACTTTAGCTTGCTAGACATCCATACAACAAGAAACACATCACAGATATATGCTTTTTAAATGCATGGTCTATAATTCTAGTGTCTGTTTCCATTTTTTCCTAAGTTTTCTTTTATTTTACTCTATACCTTATGTTTTTATAAAAATAAAGGTGCATGCATTCATATTAAAATGTAAATTTCTGAGGAACATAAATACTATTGAATTTGGTAACTGTGATGTTTTAAATTAGAATGACCCTCATATGATTATATGTTTGAATGTTTGATTACAAGTTGGTATATTATTTAGGAAAGATTAGGATGTGTGGCATTTTGGGAGGAGATGTATCTCTGTGCGTAAGTTTGAGATTTCAAAGCTTACTCCAGGCCCAATCTTGTTTTCCTTATCTAATGTTCTTTGCCTTCAGATGAGAAGACAACTTCTCAGCTGCTGCTTCAGTGATATGTCTGCCTGCCACCACACTCCCTGCCATGAGGATAATGGACTAACCCTCTGAGACTGTAGAGAAGCCTCCAATTAAATGCCTTCTTCTATAAGTTGCAATCATCATTTTGTTTCTTCACGGTAATAAAACACTAGGAAAGAGTAATGATTTTTGGTTGGCTGTAATATTGTTAGCTGTTGAGCAATTTTTGGCTCAGTGTAATTTGTTCCCTTTAAAGCATACAAACATACAGAACACAATGGCTTATGCTCTAAGATCAAGAATTGACAAATGGGACCTTATAAAATTGCAAAGCTTCTGTAAGGCAAAGGACACTGTCAATAGGACAAAACGGCAACCAACAGATTGGGAAAAGATCTTTACCAATCCAACTTATGATAGAGGGCTAATATCCAATATATACAAAGAACTCAAGAAGTTAGACTCCAGAGAACTAAGTAACCCTATTAAAAAATGGAGAACAGAGCCAAACAGAGAATTCACAACTGAGGAAACTGGTATGGCTGAGAAGCACCTAAAGAAATGATCAACATCCTTAGTCATCAGGGAAATGCAAACAGCCCTGAGATTCTACCTCACACCAGTCAGAATGGCTAAGACCAAAAACTCAGGTGACAGCAGATGCTGGTGAGGATGTGGAGAAAGAGGAACACTCCTCCATTGATGGTGGAATTGCAAGCTGGTACAACCACTCTGAAAATCAGTTTGGCAGACCCTCAGAAAATTGGATATAATACTTCATGAGGACCCAGCTATTCCACTCCTGGGCATATACCCAGAAGATGTTCCAGCACCTAATAAGGACACATGTCCACTATGTTCATAGCAGCCATATTTATAATAGCCAGAAGCTGGAAATCACCCAGATGTCCCTCATCAGAGGAATGGATACAGAAAATGTGGTACATTTGCACAATGGGATGCTACTCAGCTATTACAAACAATGACTTCATGAAATTCACAGGTAAATGGATGGAACTTGAAAATATCATCCTGAGTGAGGCAACTCAGTCACAAAAGAACAAACACAGTATGTACTCACTGATAAGCAGATTTTAGCCTAAAAGTTCGGAACACCCATGATTCAATTCACAGCAACTCTTGGACTGAGCGTGGGATCCCAGATGGAGGAGTTGGAGAAGGGACTGATGGAACTGAGGGAGTTTGCAGCCCCATGGGGAGGGAGCAGCAGTGTCAACTGGTCAAGCCCTCTGGTGCTCCCAGAGAGTGGATCACAAACCAAAGATTGCATATGGAGGGAAGCATGGTGCTGGCCACATATGTTGCAGAGGAGGGCCTTGTTGACCATCAGTGGGAGGAGAGGCCCTTGGGTGTGAGAGTATTAGATGCCCCAGTATAGAGGAATGCCAGGGAGGGGAGATGAGAGTGGGTGGGTGGGTGGGTGGGGGAATACCCTTATAGAGGCAGGGGGAGGAGGACGGTATAGGGGTTTTCCAAAGAGGAGACCTGGAAAGGGGAAAACATTTGAAATGTAAATAAAGTATTAAATAAAAAAATAAATAAGTAAAAAAAAGTACAAACATGTCATGTTGGCAGCATCATACAAATAGACCATGTAAATAGATTCCCATGGCCTCTCATTCAGTAGTCCCAGGATGACTCCTATGAGATATCAATACTAATTATAGTTGACTTTAACCCTTCACCTGCAATTAAATTCAGACCAATAATTTAACATCATATGGACTTTGAACTTTAATGGTAAAAGATGCATTATTTTAATAAACCTGGGTGATATTGCACTTTACCCCACACACTAAACTCCAATGAGATTTTGTAAATAAAAGTAACACAAATAGTAAGTACCTTCCCATCAAAATAATCTTGAACATTACTAAAACACAGAAGACACTACTATTTAAAAATTCCTGAAAAGAGCAAGTACATGTTAGCATTTAAATTATAAAAGTCTAAAGTTGAATTTAAAAATTTCTCCAAAGTAATTATAATTAAATGAAATCCCTTATATAATCCAAATAAAATATTATTAAGCATTCATATTAATTAAATAATGAAAGCAACATGCAAACTCATGTCAAAATCATAGTAAAAGTAATGATTGAAACTAATATATTCAGCAGCAAAATATTAGGCAACACCGTAATGGGAAACACCTATAAATTGAACCAAAGATCAAATTGCAAGAGAATTGAGATGTGAAGATAGTGATTAATTAAACCCTTCATTTTCTCTGTAGATGCAGAGAAGAGGCTTGACAATATAAAATGAATAGTGATACTTCCCCAAATTAAAAATTCTTAATAAAATATTAAGGCCAGATAATAAACATGAGCTTATAGACAGTTATTTATCAAAAAAAGCTTCTTGGTAATAAGAGATGGACATGTGCAGCAAGGCAGCACTTTATTCAAATGAGAAACATTAAGGTGTTTGCTCTCAGATAAGGAGGGAGAAAATGAAACCCACCATTTCCTCAGCTATCTACTGTTGTGTTGGAAGCTCTAGTTGCCAATACTCCTAGCCCAGATGGCAAACTACACACACGCACATGAACATACACACACACACATACACACACACACACACACACACACACACACACACAAACACACATAGATACACAGACATACATATGTACTTGCCTTTATACAAAGTAATGAACGTAAGAAACTCCATTAATAAAGTATCTTATGAGGCAGCTACAAACCTAACATATCAAAACTGTCAGTTAATCTCCATGCATGTGGTGTTGCACACCTGTCATCTCAGGAGTCTGGGGTTTGTAACAGAAAGATCACAAGTTCTAAGTCAGTCTGAGGAACACAGAGTTATTCTGTTTCAAACATATCAAAAATGTATTCACAACAAAATCATCTGATATATATATATATATATATCCATTAATTCATATAATATATAGTATATATATTGTACATGTATATGTATGTATATATATAGTATAGGTGATGATTTTGTGTATATATATATATACATATATATATATGGTACATGTATTTCATGAAGTAATGATTTTATAGGAATCTAATAGCAACAAAGTTGAATGTATCATTTAACGAATAAATATAGAACAATTGGAGAACCTTGTGGAAGGTAGATAATAGAAACTATTCTTTACACTGTGTGGATGTTTGATAAAAATGAATACCTACTGATTATGTAAATAGGAAATCTAGACCTCATTTATTTAATCTCATGTTACATTCCTCAAAGTTGGCTTGTGATTTTCTGTACTTCAGAAGCATGGAGACAGCTCATGTTTCTGATTCAGTCAGGTAAGTTCTGAGATCTATTTTGAGAGTTATTTAAATTATTCTAAATATACAAATAGGTGAGAGAAATCTACCTTGATAGAATTGATTTTGGATTAGCATTTATTTGAAAGATACCAATAGGAACAAGTCAGAATTCAATATAACTCCTCTATCAAGATAAGCAGCTATGTTGCACAAATCTTATTTTTGATGTTACTAAGAGTTCAAAGGTCTTTGGTCTTTCCTCAGTTTTCTTTAGTCTGTGCCTCTAGACTCACAGGAGGGGGCATCTCCCCTCATTGCAGCTGTCAGGGATACTTCGAGATGAAAACTGCAAAGTGCTCCCTGCAGGACTTAGTCCCTGCCTTCTCCTTTCTTCCTTCCCATTTCCTTGGGTGATGGAGAAAGGGACACTTCAGAGAAACTGCCTGAGACTCTTAACTGAAAGAGTTGTGAGGGGTGGGAGTGACAGGCAGAAGAGATGCTTGGATAGGAAAATAAGACTATGAAATATTACCTCAATGGTGATTTTTATTTTAGAAATTTCCCTTGGGTAAAAAATGATAGTTAATTACTGATTAACTCAGTTTCATATAGTTATATATTAATGATATATTAAGACTTATGATTTTCTTTTTTGATTTTTTGTTTTTATTGTTTTTGTTTTTTGTTTGTTTGTTTGTTCTATTTTTTCAGTTCAGGAGATTGAACCTAGTTTCTCACACATAATATAATAATTTAAAAACAGAGTAGCAGTTTCATCTCTCTCTCTCTCTCTCTCTCTCTTTTTTTTTTACTGTTTTATGTCTTTATTCATGCAGGAGTTCTTCCTTGGATGCACAGACTAGTACTGAGGCCCTAAACTGGCCTCAAATATGAAATCCTCCTGCCTTAGCCTCCCTAGAGGATGAGATTCCAGACTAAATTAGTTTATCTCCTGTGATCCCCTTAGATGCAGTTTCTGTGACTTAAGTGCAGCTCTGTTAGGACCAGGAGAGAAAACATCAATACACTAGGGGTTCTGCCACTGCCAGTGTCATGGAAAGAGGTGAGTTGCTTGTGTTTATTTGTTTTATAGATGTGTACTTACTTGTTTTGGTGCTGTAACAAAATACCTGTGGATATCTTGTTTCTATTATTTAAAACAAAAACATATGAAGAATGGCTAAAAATACCCCTAGTGGGAAATGTGTGCCCAAGCCCTAAGATCCATCCTCGATATTGCAAACCATCATTTGGTGGTCAAAGATGATTGTCCCAGAGCCAGATAACTGGATTTGGATTCTGACAACCTTCATGGCAAAAGGAGATGAGAAATGACTTGGTCTGTGAGCTCAGGAAAATAACCATACAATCCAAAGTATTTTGGCAGGGCAAAATTTTTACTTCTGTTAAAGGAAGCACAAACAAGCTCAAGCAAGCAAGCAAGCACATTCAGGGAGATCCTGAGTTTTTAATTTCTAACCTAAATGGACAAAGAGATGTTATGCCTCAATGCAAATAATCAACATTCAGATTCACATAATGCATATGAGGTGCCCAGTTGCAACTTCTGGAAGATTGTGAGCATCTTGGTTTCTCTAAACTAAACAGATATTCATTGGATGTCATTCAACTTGTTGTGTTTCTGACTCCTCTTCCCAGGGTAGGAAAAGGAGAAGCTGAAAACTCACAGAGAACATGTAACTTAGAAAAAGAATCCATGACTTCAATAAAGAGAGAAATGAAAGGAATGAAAGTAAGGACCTAAAATAATGATTGAATCTCTCTTTCTGGCCAGCTTAAGTGACCCAAAGATTTACCAGATGAAGTTGCCCATAACTCCACTCTTGGTCGTCGGTGGGGAGAGTTTTGGTTACACAACCAAATAATTATGGATTCAGTCATCCCTCATATACAGAAAAGCAATAACCCTGCCTAGCATCACACTATAATTCAATATGACATCTATGAACACCTGCTTCTCAGGGAGCAATTTAGAGTAAGTTGCAGAAGTCTGCTGCGTTGGTTTTAACTACAGAGAAGAAAACCAAAACCCTGTCATTTCCCATAAAGATTCTCATTTTTTTATGGTAGAAGCACACATGTCAAAGTGTAACAATTACATTTTTTGTGAAAACCTATGTTATATGTTGAAAATAATGCTTTCTAGTTTATCTTATAATCTCAAAGTAGTATGTCTTATTTTCCTTGAAGGAGATTATACATACTGACGTCTATTTTCTCTATGTCATTGAATCTTAAAAAATTAGAGGTCTTATTGTAAAGCAAGAGTGATAGCAATAAATGATTTAAGTTACTTTTTATTATACCTAATTAACTTTCATACTTTTAGAATTTCATCACTTCTCGGCCTTTTGGCTAAGATCAAGTGTAGAATTTCACTTTACATACTGGATATATCCATTACAATCTATAATTACATGTTTGCAATGCATAGCTTGATTTCTCTCATAAGGAATCAATTGTAAAGAGTACAAATGTTAACTTTATAATTCATGTGATAGTGTTTAATAGTGATAAGATGGCAACACAAACAGAAAATCACATAAAACTATATGAAATACTATTTTCCAAGTATTCTGTGAGCAAAATACATATTTTCATGTCAATTTGGAGACATTAGCTGAAGCCACTCTCTGGATAGGCAGTTCAAGATAAATGAGGTTAATTCAATCTAATCTATTTTCAATACCAGGATAAAGGGTTATAGCTCCCCCAAGAAAAGGGGTTCAAATCCCTATCTTGCACAACTTTCTCATTGCTTTGTTTGTTGTAAAGAAATTCTAAAATTGATATTTTTAGCCATGTGTGTCTTCCAATTTTTTAAAAATGGGTTTCTCCTCATTCTTCCGGGCTAAGGTAATATTCTTAGAAAACACTCTGAAATCCATTTCTCAAACACCTTTTTTTCTTCTGTACCCTGCTGTTCTATCTCGCCATCTCTACCACATCCTTAAGGTAATCCATCTGTGTCATGTTTAGTGCGAATCCATTTTCCTTAACCTATGAGGTCATGGACCCTCCACTGTAGACAGCAGTCAGGAGCTGAATTACTTCATGGACTCCTCACATATCTCCTGCTTGGTCTCTCACTCTTCATTTTCATTTTACATATTGTTACTGAGAGCACTTGATAGTATTTTGAAGCAAAATCTACTACAATGGTAGGTGAAAATGACATTTACACAATTGTATCAAGTGTGTAAGTAGCATCGTTATTTTGGTATTATATTATAGAGGAGAGAAAAGCAAGTAGGAAATGATATTAGTGGTTTTCAAAGTCACTCATTCCCTTTGCTTGGGAGAGTATTCTCATTGTTAAAGAAACTGAATATATATATATATATATATATATATATATATATATATATATATATATATAGTATTCAAATGGATTTAGAGAGCTAGTTTCAATGCAACATTTCACCTATGTAGTTTTAGCAGCTCTTTCTGTTGAAATGGGGAAAAATTGACTTCTGTTGAAATGGGCCAAAATTGTTGTCATTCTAGTGGTAGTGAACATCCAACTCAACAACATTCTTACTTTGTGTCTCCTAAAATAGTGAACACCATGGACAAAGGTCTGATTTTAGCTCTGCTTTGTCCAACCATTCTCTATCTAAGAATATCCTAGGTCTGTACATTCACTTCAGTCATTCATTGTCAAGCTCTTAATAATTGAAGTTTTGTCTTTAATGACTTTTATGCTTCTTACTCCCCTATGTTCATGTTTCCTTTGTAACATTTGCCACTGGTGTTGAAATTTTACTTTGTCAAAAACTATGCTACTCACATAGCAAAGGAACTTCTCTGATGTTAACATTCCAGTTCATAGCATTGTGTGGAGAGAATCTCATTTTTATAATCTTATGGGGCTTTCACATAAGCACATGTGAGTTAGAAGACTGGGACACTTCTCCCAACATGACACTTGGGTATGGGAACAGAGAGATTATTAAAAATAAAACAAACAATCAAACAAACAAATAGATCCTTTGCAGGTATATAAAACATCCTAAGAGTTAAATAGAGGGTTTATGGACTGAAGAAAGCAAAATCAGAGGCTTGTTTTGGACTACACAGCTATTGTAGTCCAAGGATTCAAGAGGATAACATTCTTGAGCTCAGAAGTTCAAGGCCATACTAAGAAATAGAAACTGCTGCTTCTTCATATATCTAAGATACTATTTAAGCCCTTGATTTTGTAGGACCATGTCATGCCAAAACTACAAAATGCCTACAATGGGAAACCAAAGACTATTACAGATAAAAAAATAGTTGAAAATTCCAGTCTTGTCTACTGCTCAAGGTCATCTGTTAGCTGTGGCTCTATAAAATCAAAAGGCAAATTATCCACTATCAACAAGTAATAATAAAAAATATTCTGCATTCCATGTATCTGGCATTATCAGTTACCTGCTTACTCATTTGAACTCATGCTTCCCCCTCACAGTTTTGAGTACATTGCTCTCTAAAGCTGCATACTAGGACTCAAACTTTGGTATGCTGTATGATATCTGCACCAATCTGGCACTTTTGGGTAAGCCTCTATGATCCCCTCATTTTAGCATTCTTCTCCCTTATAAACTGCCACAAAGTAGATGAAGTCAATTTCTGTTGTTAACTCAGTATGCCCCTTAGAAGGAGGGACCTCTCACAGAGCATATCTGGTTGTATTAGACGGACCATTTCTTGGGTGTCCCAACTCCAACACAATGTTTTTGAGTTTCCCTGTGGTTGGGTATTCTTTTTCCAAATGAAATACCTTAAAATACCATTATATTGTGGTGCACAAATGGGTGGCATTTTGCCCACATGGCAGTAATTTTATTGTCTTGATTCAATGTACCTGATATTTTAATTAACTAAACTTTAACAATTACGATCTGATTTGTCTTATCCAGAATTTTAAACTCAGTCATGACCTCTTTCTCACAAAACTATATATTCTCTTCATTTCTACTGCTTTGTATTTTTTTGTTTTGAATCAATATAATCCTCACTAAGAAGAACCAGAAAGAGTTATGCTGAAGCATGGGCACGATGCTAACTCGAGATTCAGCAGACCCAAGAAGAGAGGGACGGATGAGAGCTCTCTACCCTCTCTCCTCCCTTTATTATATTCTAGATCCCAGCTCGTGTGATATAAACGTTCACACTCAAGACGGGCCTCTGTCCTCTGCTCAGTCATCATCTCTGAAATTCTATCATATGAATGCCTAGGTTTGCCTCAATCTCTACGGTGATTCTAAGTCAAACTCTAAGTACTGTACTGTGAAGCTCAGTATTGTGTTTTGATGGGGATTGATTAGAAAAGAAACCACAGCACAGGAATGTAAGTACAGGTCTATTTCATTCTGTAACTTACCTTTTTAGCCTTGAGGCTGCTATACCCTGTAGAAGATACTATGAAGGAACTAATTTACTTGGTTCCATACACTATGCTATTTATCCACTAAGCATTTTTCTGAGGTTGTTTAAGATCATTTACCCCAAAAAGTCTCTGGAAATACCTCTACTCCACTAATTGATGTTTGTCCTCCAAGACTGTCAGGAGCTATTTAGTACAGGGAGAGTTCTTTGACCCACATCTACCAGGATTATACTTTAAATGTGTACTCAAGCACTTTTCATCATAATTATCTTCACATTTGGTGTGTGTGTGTGTGTGTGTGTGTGTGTGTGTGTGTGTGTGTGTGTGTGTGTGTATGTGCACGTGCTCATGCGTGCACGCGCACGCATGTGCACGAGCAAGTGCGTGAGTGTGTGTGACAGATTGACATATGTGGCCTTGTTAGAGGAGGCATATCACTAGGGAAAAGGTTTAGGTTTCAAAGGCCATACCACAGTCAGCTAGCACTCTTTCTCCTGGCTGTGTGTCAAGAGCTAAGTTCTCATCTACTATTCCAGCATCAGGACTGCCTGCTGTCATGCTCCCTCCCATGACTGACATGTGTTCAACCTTTGAAAATCGTGTCCCCCAATCCCTTTTATAAGTTTCATTGGCCATAGTGTCTTAACAGGGCAGCTGAAAAGTTATTAAGGCACTGTGTTTCTATTTTGAAGTAGATGTGCACTCTGTTGTACATTTTAACCTCATGTTTGTGATTTAGGGCAGGTTTGGGGCAGGAAAGATAGGTCAATGTTTAAGAGTCTTTTTTCTCTTGAAGAAGACCCCAGTTCAGTTTCCAACAATCAAGTGAATAGCTTATAGGACAGTTCATAACCACCTATAATTCCAGCTTCCAGAAAGAAAACACATTTTCTGATGTCCATGTATATCTGTCTTCACAGAATCACACACACTCACAGAAATACACAAACACACACACACACACACACACACACACACACATGCAAATGAGAGAGAGAGAGAGAGAGAGAGAGAGAGAGAGAGAGAGAGAGAGAGAAAGAGAGAGAATGCTAGTTAAATAATTCTAACACTTATGCCCAGTACTGAGACCACAGACATACACCCTAAGTGATGGGTGAAAGTTTTCTTGTTCTTTCCAAAAAAACATTGCATCAGATTAAAAAACTACTATTTGTGCTTTGCTACCTACATGTGAACTGTTCTCTAAGGGGACATGTCACTTTTATATTTATTCTTGCTGAACTTTTAACTCAAGTAATGAAACAGCAATGAACTGTTTTCTGTAGACAGATTTCTGCACTTCCTCAGATCCAGATGATGTCTCGATTTATTGATTTTAAATGCAGGATTACAATGTTGCTTTTTCATAGGAACTTCTTTAATAATTGAAGTTTTCGTGTAGATTTACATATTATTCTTTTCCTTTAGTAGATAATTAACTTCTCAGAGACTTAGCTACTCTTTCCCACTGTCCAACACTTCAATGAGACATTGTACATTTATTTATATGAAAATGTGATGTTAGCAACCTGAGCCAGTTTTCCTATTCAACAATGATTGAATTTGTTTAAGTATTTCAAAAACTGGACTTTGCCATTCACTCACTTATTTTTTAATTAATTAATTGATTTAATTGATAATTTAGAAATCTCACATCATGTACTCTGATTGCACTCACCTCCCAGTTTTCCTGTGTCCACATCACCTCTGACTCCACCTCCAAGAAAGGAAAGAGCAAGCCTGTTTTCTGTTGTTAATATTCTCACTGGAGCATAGTGAAATTTCTAGTGGCACTACTCAATCTGTTCTCCCACACCTACACTACAGCCTACACTGCATTATTGTGGATATGATAGTGGGAGAAGGAGGCAGCTCTCCAACCTCCTTGAATATTAACATGGTTTCAGGCAACAGACCAGACTGAGGACATATGAGTGAGCTTTGGTTGTAACAAGGGTCTCAAACATCAACATGGGCCCTGCAGTATCAGAGCCATCAAATCTCTTATGGCTCTCAGCAGGCTACAGAGGCCATGGGTCTCAACATGGCCTTAGATGGCTGCTGCTTACATCAGGAGGGCATTCAGAGGCCACAAAGCCTAAGAACACACCAAGTCATTAGTTAGGGTGGCATAGACTGCATGAATCCACACGGATCTCATGCTACATTCCATCTTGGTGGTTGCAGCTTGGACCACATACACCAACATTACCTGCAGTGGCTTTGCAGACAATCATGCGTCTCCAAATTGGTCTAATGCAGAAAACTATCCTTTCTTTATCTTGGACTTCTGTCTTTGCCCAGGGCCAAAGAGATCACAAAGATCAGTGTCAGGTTTGGGGCTGACTGCATTTCCATAAGCTCCAGGCTGTTGTACAGTACACCATCCCCTTGACTCTAATGGGCAATGACAACAACCTGTCTACCAGACCTCTCTCTCATCTGCCATTGTCTTCATGTCTCCAATTCTGCCTCTCTCCATATTGTACACACCACTCATTTTTAACCGCTATCTTTCCAACCTCTTTATCACATATTTGTTCATGTTAATGGTGCTTGGGTTTCTTTTGCCAGCCCGGAGGGGGTCCATTAAGTCACATATTAAAGGACATCTGCCACTATATATTTTTTTTTTCATTTTTTGACACTTAAAGCATATTTTTCCTAAAATATTGAACAATTTTCCCCTAATCTAACAGGTAAGATCAGAATCTGATTAATCTCCTCTTAATCTTTGTCTCCTCTTAATATTAAAATGATTAATTATCCCAAAATATTTTTTTTTTTTTTTGGTTTTTCGGGACAGGGTTTCTCTGCATAGCCTTGGCTCTGTAGACAAGACTAGCCTCAAACTCAGAAATCCACTTGTCTCTGCCTCCCAAGTGCTGGGATTAAAGGTGAGTGCCACCACTGCCCGGCTTATCCCAAAATATTAATGGAGATGTATACAACATTTAGAAGAGCTCGTGATTACCACTGGTTTCCCCTCCATCTTCTTACTTGACCCCTGTGTTTTGGCTTAAAGTTTTTCTCTTTCCAATTGCAAGGGTCAAGTTGGTGATTTCCTAATCTCTCCAATCCATAATTGATTTTCTTCATCACCGCCTTTTTTCTCAGACCTACTTTTAGTAGAAGATTCAAAGAAGTATCCACCTGTTAATGCTCTTTATCGCAGGAGTATTTGATAACATTGTGAACACCAAGATTGTTATTTACTGAAAAAAAAAAACTTTCTACTTGGGGTGTGGCTTACCCTTAGCCCACACATTTAATTCCTCTGGATGATACATACATGTCCTTAGTACTCTGCTTTAATCCCAAACCATGAACGTAAAGTTAGTTTGATGAAGGAACCGCCTAAATTTGGAACTCATGTCTAATTGAGTAGCAAACAAAGTGATGAATCAGAGAAAAATTTGACAGAATAGGATATTTCTAACTCTCATGAGAAGAGAGAGAAAAGGAAGATACTTAATAGAACAGTGGGAGAGAGAGAGAGAGAGAGAGAGAGAGAGAGAGAGAGAGAGAGAAGAAAGAGAGAGGAAGGTGGTTTTACCAGAACAATTGTACAGAAACATTGCAGAGAGAGAACAAACTAGACACAGGTGAAGACAGAGCAAGCCAAAGAATGAGAAGGAGCTCGAAGATTAGAGCACACTAATAGAGTTAGTTTTAGGACAAGCAGAATAATTCAGAAGAAACAGAAAAAGATGTCAGATTGAATCAATCAGCTTGAGGAGAAGTTAGAGACCAAACAGTTGAGTTGAATCAGCTGTACAGAGATCAGAAAGAGCAAGGAAGGGGTGAGCTTATTCAGAAGTAAGCCTTAGAAGCTGTTTTAGTCAGGATTTCTATTCCTGCACAAACATCATGACCAAGATGGAAATTGAGGAGAAAAGGGTTTATTGAGCTTAGACTTTCATGCTGCTGTTCATCATGAAAGGAAGTTCAGACTGGAACTCAAGCAGGTCAAGGAGCAGGAGCTGATGCAGAGGCCATGGAGGGATATAACTTATGGCTTGCTTGCTTGCTTTTCCTGGCTTGCTCAGCTGGTTTTCTTATAGAGCCCAAGACTCAGCCCACAGATGGTACCACTCACAGTGGGCCCTCCCCCTTGATCACTAATTAAGAAAATGTCTTACCGCTGGATCTCATGGAGGTGTTTTCTCAACTGAAACTCCTTTCTCTGTGACAACTCCAGCTTGTGTCAAGTTGACACAAAACCAGCCAGTACAGAAGCTGAAAACATTTTAGATCTAGATTAGATTGTATGGAGGCTAGAAGCTTCCACACTAGGCTTAGGTTAGCAGATGGAAGCAGTGGGGTTCAGAGATGACAATCACTTCATGGAATGAAAGTTACTTTACATTACTTTCTGTTCTTGAAGGCTAACACTACATTCTTCCTATAAGCTACTTTCAGAACCTAAGTCACATGTGCATTTTCCTTGCTCTGACTGCTGGAGGGGCTGGCTCTTTTGCACACTACAGTCTTCATTGCATTGTTCACAGGCCACCAATTTTCCAGAAAATTTGGTATGTGTTCTCCTTTAAGGTTCTTATTTGTACTATAAATCTTATTGTAAGATGGTGAAAAGAAAGAAGGGTCTATTTAAATTTGCCTAACTCCTGATTTATTAGATTTTTAGTTAAAGAAATTAGTAAATTTATTTATTTATGAGGGCTATCACCTAAAAATAAAAATGCATGAGAAATAAAATTGCCGGGATGAGATATAATCTAGAGCTCATGACAGTGTCACTAGGGTTTAGGAAATTATGCCTGCTCTGAACTTGCTGGAAAGAGACTGCATTTGTGAATTCACTCTTCCATTGTCTAATTTCTTGGCAACAACAAACTTCATCATTACTTGCCTCAAAATTGCCTGGAGAGCTTTCTCAATGGCAAATTGTGGGAGAGCCTCAGTCAAAGGAACAGTAAGGTAGCACCTGGCCTTCTGAGCCAGGCTTGTCTAACAGGAATACTCCTGGACCCTCTTGCTCTGCTTGCTAATAGTTGCCACTGTGCTTCCTGCATGTTCCTCAGGTCTCACATGTCTGAGGTTATTTAATTGTTTCTCATGCTGCAAATACCTATTTATTTGTCCACCAGACTCCTGTACCCCTTTGAAGCTTTTTTTTTTTTTATCTTGTTGTAAATAGAAAAAGAAAATCACCGTCAGGGTGAAATACAAATCTGTCCACTGAAATTGTTTAGTTATTACAGTAGACAGCAAGTTATTTTAATTTCACAGTACACTGCAAACATTAGCTCATTAACAAACTAATTAAGAAAGAGGACACAGGGCTACCTGGAATAGTGAACAGTGTCTACATCGTCAGCAGGCAGAAGCAGTGCTTGGGACTTGAACACTTGATGACAAGTCAGGTCTGCCTCACCCCCAGTCATCACTGAATCTTAGATCTGTGCTTCCTCCATTTTTTTTCACATCTCAGGAAATAAAACATGATCCCTTAGTACATGTGATAGGGGTAATTTTATATTTCAGGCTAGTTTTGTGTCTGGACAACTAAATTCATTTTCAGCCTCCTGCCCTCAATCTTCATACATGTCACCATGTTTCCCTGTGTGTGTGTGTGGCAAGACATGACCTCTGTGCTCATTTTCATCTTAAGACATGATTTCAAAGAAAGAATTTAGTTGGTCATTGCAAATACAAAGACATGTGAAATTTAAAAAATAAGAAAATGGATGCTGAGGAAAAGTCACCCTATTAAAAATTAATACTGCAGTTAGACCCATAACTTTATTTTTATACAAAGCACCCAAATTTATATATTCCTTTCCATAATTGTAACCCAGTAAGAAGACATAAGAAATAATCCAGGGGAAGAAACTTAACTGCTTGACTTTCTATGATGATAATTTCTAAAGCATCATTGGGGAATAAATCAAAAATCAGAATTCTATTTCAGGCCATCTGATTCTCATGCATCTAATTTAATTTCTGCAAATAAATATAGCCTTTACAAAAATAGAAGAAGAAATTTTGGGGAAAGTATTCAGGGTCCTCTTGTATAACACCACAGTAGTTTGAACAGGAGAATTTTAATATAATTATCATTGAGAAATTTATTAAGAACAAAACACAAGACACTAGAGAAAACCTTATTAGGAAGACAGTTTCCACCATACTATGTCTAGTGACACTACCTCAGTACAGGCACTGTGTCTGTGCCTAATGTCTCCTAGATGCTACAGGTAGGATCTAAAGCAACCACACTGACATCATAGTATATTGACTTCCAAACCCTGCACAATTTTATTACTAATTTTAGAGCCTGACAAATACAGAGGTGGATGCTCGCAGCCAACCATTGGACTGAGCATGGGGTCCCCAGTAGAGGAGATGGAGAAGGGACTGAAGGGACTGAGGGGGTTTGCAGCACCATGGGGGGAGCAACAGTGTCAACCAACCAGACTTCCTGGAGCTCCTGGGAACTGGATACCAGCCAAAGAGTACACATGGAGGGAGCCATGGCTCCGGCAGAGTATGTGGCAGAGGATGGCCTTGATGGACCTCAGTTATAGGAGCAGCCCTTGGTCCTGTGGGGATTTGATGCCCCAGTGTAGGGGACTGCCAGACTGATAAGGTAGCAGTGGCAGGGGGAGGAAGGATGGGATAGGGGGTTTCCAGAGAGGAGACCTGGAAAGGGAATAACATTTGAAATGTAAATAAAGAAAATATCCAATAATAAAAGAAAAGAGTCTATTTACCAACAGACATCTTATGGTAACAACAACAAAAAAATCTATGTATAAGTGTACTTAGCTTTATTTTATGTCATTCCAACATATATTTTAAAATGCAAAGTTTAGTTTTGAATAAAACAAGGATTAATGGTCTATGAGAATTTACAGTTTCAGTCAGCTCATTTAATTTTGCTTAAATAATTCTTGGTCTACATGAGAAAATCAAGCTATACCTTGTATTATGTAAAATTAGTATCTGCCTATTGAGAATATTATGAACAAAAGAAGGATCTCTCAAAAAAGGAGATTATTATGTTTTCTATATATTCATTCATTTTATGTCTTAGAAATTTTTTCAAATATGTGCCTTATGAAGATAGAAATAAGTTCTGCATTTGGAAATCTTAGTTTTAGAGAATTGGGTCAGTGAAGAGATTCTGCATTGATTTGTTTTTTAATTCAAGTATATAGCAACTTCAAATATACTGTTCAATTTACACTCCCTTGACTTGATATTAAGCAACTGTTGTAATTAAAATTGCAAAGTTTCTCTGAAAGGAATCCTCCTTCAATAACTATTTGAAGAAACCATGTGTCTCAAATAGTGACATGGGTATTGATTCCAAACAATACCTACCATGGGTATTAATTGCAGAAGATGCCTACCATGGGTGTTGATTGCAGATGATGTCTACTAGGTCAAGAGAAAATGTATAGTGGAAGGAAAACTGTCTCTATATTGCAAGAGACAGTAAAGAATTACACACTGTTATCAAAACCCATTTCACCAAAAACCTTGGGAGAGTTTTCAACTACGCTTGCTACTTTTAAGGGTTGAATTTTTCTTGGCCTGACCTTAGTATAATATAATGAGATTTTAGTTTTTCTCTCTCTGATCTGAATTTAGTGCTAGTTTGTTGGAATTTCAGAAGAATTGTTTCCTATAAAAATTTTAAAATATACTTACCATTCTAATTAAGCCATTAACTAACTATCTATGGATGATAAATGGGTAGCTCACTGTGGACACAGAAATCTAAAACAGTATAAATTTATTTTTTATAAAATTTGCCATAGGGACTAGGGTAGTGGCTCAGTGAGTAAAGTGATTGCTATACAAGCATGAAGACCTAAGCTCATACCCTCATCATCCACCTACATAGAGACTGGCTCAGTAGCAACAGCTTACAATCCCAGTTCTAGGGAGGGAAAATGAGGAATACTCCTTAGGTCCACTATACATGTAGTCTATCAGACTGGAAAGTTCTGTTATTTCTATTGTTGGATTACAATATCATTATCAAAGCCAACTTAGAGAGAAAAGTTCTCTGCCAATTGAACTCTATGCCTGGTGCTCAGTTTCGTGTTCCATGTTATTGCATTGATATCTTGGCTACATAATTGTCTATCTCTACTACTAATACACCTACCCAGGGTCCCTTGGACAGTTCGTGAAAGGAAGAGGGCCTCATTGTGTTGGGTGGCATCATGTGTTTTCATCAGCTACCCATTGCTCTAATGTAAAACTGTGCAAGATTTATGTTGTGAAATCAGAATGTATGAGGAAGATTTGTGGCAAGACATGCGAGCCAGTATTTGCAGAATACATCCACTCTAGTGAGAATTGATGCATCACCTTTTTCAGGTACAAGGAGTCTGCTAGAACTTTCTTGACAATGGGAAACTGGCAATGGTCTCAGGAAAGGAAGCATGTTGGAAGATCAGTGCTAATCCCCTTTGTTAATTCATCAATGTGCAATGTGAGAGAAATCTGCATCAGTATTTGGTGAGTGGGATTCTATGTAGTTAAGTTTATGTGTAGCCTTTGACACATATGATGTGTTGTGTTAATGAACTCACTATAGAACTAGTTTAAGAAATCTTAACCAACCTGTTCTGTTAAACTGCTTACTACCATCTGAACAACAATATACCTTATTTTGGCCAATTAATGCTTCACCTGGCCCAAAGCTCTATTCACTGGGAGACCTTCCACATTCTGTCCTTCACACTATGGTAGAAGTGCATTTAAAGTCACTCACCTATTGAAATGACCCATTTGTCAATCCTTTCTTGCAGCTAGAAATAATATTCCTATTGATCTTCATGTATCAGTGTGTAATATCAATATATAGAATTAGATCTGGAGTCTCTAAAGGCTATGTTACACATGAGCTTTCTGTAAAAGGGATGGTCATGGTTGAAAGAAAGTACATTTATGTTCATGTTTGACAAATAATGGTTGGAATACTTATAATCCAAATAGAAGTTGATTTCCTCAGCATGGATTTTACGTTTTCAGTGATATATCCTCACTTTTTAACTAACAGTGGGATTATACAGAGATCAGATTTACTGTCTTAAATGTAATGTCACTATATGCCTATCACTGTAAATAACATGTCATTGGAAAATTTGTCTCTAGCCTTCTATTTCAATACTAGGTACTTTCATTTATTCCAAACTGTTCTAGTAAATTGTGGGAAGATATTTGAGTGCTATCCAGACCTCAGATTAATGCCCGGACCACTCATATCAATACAAAGGATTTTAGTGTCTGGTGACATTCAGTGAAAATATGCAACTGCTTGTGACATGCATTGTAGACTAAAGCTCAGCCTAGAGCTTTGACTTCAGCAGACCCTCAGCATCACTATAGTGACTTCATTTCACACAACCTCACTGCATCCTTTTTTTCCAAGTTTGGGTTCCTCTGACACAGGAGATGCCTTTCTCTAAACAAGGCTATAAAGATGCCTCAATAGGCAGGTGATAGTAACCATGTGGTGAGATACTTGTGTTGTGAGCAGTTGCTCTTGATCTGTTGCTATATTTACTTCTATCAGAATTCCAAATAGCACAACTCAGATGTTCACATGGCAGTACCAATTTGGTATTGTAACTGAATCTAGCTAGCCTGTTGGTGAAACGAAGAGTGCCATACAAATGTAGAAATGACAAGACAGATAAATAATATTGCACAGAACTCACAGCCTATATGATCAAGTTTCAGGACAGTGAAGATGTATCATGTAAATCTTTCCACTATAAAACCAGTTTAGCACCTTGATTTGTGTTTTGTATATTAGCCCAAACATATATTATGTATTACGGGCTTTTATACTTGCCATCAAACATAAAGTAAAAAAAAAATAAAAGTCAGTTAAGAACCTACTTAAGAGAAGGAAGGAAATATAATTCATGATATTGACAAATAATAAAATGATTTGGTGGCAAAATTAGATATTTGAGCATACATCATTTGTGTTGATACACTAATTATAATAAAGCAATTAAAAGACTTATTCTCTCATAAACAGAGAGGTAATAATTTTTAGTATCTCTCTGAAGAACATAAATATGGCAGTCCTTAATAAAATACTAACAGCCATAATTCAGTTGTATATCAATAGGATTATACATTAGCTCAAGGGGGTTTACACCTGAGATATAATGTAATGTACCACTTCAGCAGAATAAAAGGTAATACCACATTATCTAATCAATATGTGAAGAAATTGTCAAAGTTTGGCATCCATTTATCTTAGAAATTCTGAGAAAAGACAGTGTTTCATGTTTTCCCAGGGGCAGTACCAACACCAACAAACCCATACAATGTCCTTCGCCTGACAGCTCCCCCTAAACTACAGCAAACAGCCCTAAGCTGTGCCCTATTCCCTCCGCAGACACTTTTCCTATTTTGCTGCCTCAAGAATAACTGACAAGAAAGAAGACCCTACCTGGACTGGGCCTCAGTATCTACTGAACCTGGAGACTCACTGGTCACCAGAACTAAAGGCCACGCAGGCCAGAAGACCAGAGAGGAAAGATAAACCAAGGAAAAAATATCCCCAAATCACTCATCTAACCAAGAAAAACTTAAAAATCAGCACCTCAACCTATAATAATCACAAAATCTAGGTGAACAGAAGTGAACATAAGAACATAATCAACAACAGTCAGAGAACTAAGGAATCATGAGAGCCCAGATGTCCTACTATAACAAACCCTGTATATTCCAACACAGCTAGAGCACAAGAAAATTACCTCAAATCCAGCCATAAGAAAATGATCGAGGCCATTCAAGAGAAAAGGAATAAATTTCTTGAAGAAGTACAGGAAAATACAATCGACCTGGTGAATGGAATGAATAAAAGTGTTCAAGAATTGAAAATGAAAATAGACGCAATAAAGAAAACGAACAAAAAACCTGAGGGAATCATGGAAATGCAACATGTAAGTGGGTGAATAAGAGCTACAGATACAAGCATCACAAGCACAATAAACAGGTGGAAGAACCTCTGATATAGAAGATACAATAGAAGAAATGAATACATCAGTAAAAGAAAATGTTAAATCTAAAAAGTTTCTGACATAAAACATCCAAGAAATGTGGAAGACTATGAAAAGATAATACCTAAGATTTTAGGCATAGATGAAGGAGAACACTCTCAGCTCAAAGCCTGAGAAAATATTCTCAGCAAAATCGTAGAAGAAAATTTCTGTAACAATATGGAAAGAAGGTCTATACATATATAAGAAACTTTAAAAACACAAAAAAATTTGGACCAGAAAGAAGAATCTCCCTGACACATAATAATCAATACCCTAAGTATAAATACCAGAGTAAGAATATTAAAAGCTGCAAGGAAAAAAAAGGCCAGATATGACACCAAGGCAAGAATTATACCTAACTTCTCAAGCCTGGGCAAATATTTTGCAGACTCTAAGAGACCACAAATGTTTGCAGACTATTGTACCCAGAAAAAACTTTCAATAATCATAGATGGAGAAAACAAGATATTTCCATAATGAAATCAAATTTAAACAACATATATTCAAAAGTCCAGTCCTTTAGAAGATACCTAAAAGAAAACTCCAATCCAAGGTGGATAACTACACTCAAGAAAACACAGGAAATAAATTCATACCTATCAAACCAAAGGATGATTGTGTACACACACACACACACATGCACACCACCACTACTATGACCACCACCACCAACTCCATTAAAATAGCAGATATCAACAAATATTGATCCTTAATATATTTAAATATCAAGGACTCAATTTTCTAATAAAAAGACACAGGATAACAGAAATGGTGTGAAAACAGGATCTTTCTGTCAGGAGCCAAACCCGTGAGATGCTGAGAGCCAAACCCATGAAATTACCCCCTGTCAGTTAAGGTGCAAGGTTAGAAAGGACAGGGCATTTGCGCTCTTGGCTCCCAGGTCAGGTTATTTCCTGAAAACCAGTTAACATAGTGGGTTGGCCTTGGGCCATGTGTAACCTTCCCGCCTGCCTGTCTTTTTGAACTGCTGTCCTGGAATAAACTTCGAGAGCTTGATCAGAATACAGACTTGCTCTTATTTCTCATGTCTCTTGTCCTTCATTCATTAGTCCCCTCTTTAGGTCCACGTTGATGACCCCGGGGGCCGGGGCATCTTTCATTCTGCTACATAAAATCAACATAACTAAATATCAAAGATAGATATACCTTAGAATAAAAAAAAACTAGTAAAAGGTTTTCAAAGTAAATGGGCACAAGAAAGCTGGTGTAGCCATTTTAATATCTAACAAAACATACTTGACACCAAAAGTAATCAAAAAAGATGGAGAAGGACCCTTCATATTCATGAAAGGAAAAATCTATCAAGATGAAATCTCAATTCTGAATATCTATGTCACTAATAACCAAATAAGTAAAATAAACATGACTGAAGCTTAAACCATACATTGAATACCACACATTAATAATGAGAGACTGCAACACCTCATTCTTACCAACAAACAGGTCATCCAGACAGAAACTAAACAGAGGAAAATGAAGTTAACAGATGTTATGACTCAAATGAACCCAACGCATATGTATAAAATATTTCATCCAAGTGCAAATGAATATCCATTCTTTTCAGCATCATGGAATCTTCTCGAAAATTGATCATATATTAAATCACAAAGGAAATCTGAACAGATACATGAAAATTGAAATAACTCCCTGTGGGGCAGATCATCAGCTTGTCTGCCCCTCTGAAGACCCTATAGTCTGAAGGCCTTCCAGGAGATCTGAAGCACTCAGGGTAACAGATAAGGGATGAACCCAAATAACCACAGCAGCTGGTACCACCTCCCAGGAGCCAGCAGACATGGGACCATCCCCTCTGCTCCAACTCACCTCAGAAGGGTTTTTATTTAAAGCTGTATTGCCTTTAATCCCTAGCCTAAATGAAGTAAGGAAAACAATAGTTTGAATGCTGTATCCATATCCTCCTGTACTGTTTATGCTAGTTAAAGAGAAAATGCATAGAGTTATGTTACTAAAAGAAGCATCAGTTTTCTTTGTTTCTCTTTCCTCATAAAGAAGAAGAGTCAAGCACTTTGTCAGCAATGAATCATGGGAATTCTATTCTATAAGATATGTGGCAGGATGATAATGACGATGGAGAAGACTTTCTCCTTCAACAGATATTACTGCATCAAGATTTTAATTCACTGTCTGTTTTCCACAAAGATATTTGAACTTTGTCATGAATCATCTGACTAGAAAACTAACATTCAATACAATAACAGGCTGCAGCAAGGCAACTATTCTATTAGAATTATGATGACTTTTCCTCCATCAATACATATTTATTTTAAAATAAATCTCTTCCAGTCCACTGCCTGATCATATAACCAAAATTGTTTGCTTCAGTGTAAACAACCATTCTCAGGCTTTCAGTTTTAAACTGTAGACGTTAAAAATGCAGTATTCACTTTAATTAGGCTTGTAAATTATGTTTCCTTTTCTGAAATAATTTTCAGATGAGTATGAATGATTACAAAACATGCTTTGTAGAAATTTACACAGTTTTCCTACCATTCAGGATGTGAGTAAATCAAGTCTGATCTATTCTGACTCAAGAATATAGTTTTATGATAAAAAACACAAATATTATTTTAAAAGTTAATATGTTCTCTGTATTGGTAAACAGGTCTTATCCTTAGTATTCTTAGAAGCCCTAATATGTAGATGAGGTTATTTTGCTTTCTTAAGAGAAGCCTGTGTGCCTAAGAGATTGCTGGCCAAGACAAAAGAATACCACAGTGGTGAATTAAGCAACAGTTTTGGCACCAGAGTGTATCACTATGGAGTGCACTACAGAAAGTGGGAGACTTGCTATTTGTAAAGCAATTTTGAAAATTGTTTATAAAAATGCTAATCTGTGTGGCAAAGAGCTCCTGTCCTGGGGTATTCAGCAACACTTCATCACATTTTTAAGTGAAGCCTGAGTGCTAAGGGGATTGTTGGATCTTCATAGCATGTCTTGTTGGAACTGAGGAGTTTGACTTTGATTTTTTTCAACTTAACTGTGTCTTTCAAAGTCAAATGAGCATAGGAATTTATGGGATTCTATTTATAGTGTCCCATCTAACTTTTACATAGAACTGTAGTCTGGGGAATTCAATGAAGCCAAAATCATCTGAAAAGGCAGTAAGAAGTTCTGTAACAGAGGAATAAATATTCACTCATTAAAATGTATCAGTTAAATGGGAAGAGAGCTTTAGCCTAAGAGATGTGTTTATTAAAATCAGTGAAGTGTCCAAGGAAATCACTAATATTTATGTATGACTAGAGACATTTCAAAGTGTGTTGAATTTATCCTGTATGAAAACTGGAGAGGGGATTCCTGGTGAAACAAGAGGTGATAGATTTGATACACCCATGCTGGAGTATTTGATTGTTATTTGAATGAATAATCATGAGCCCTGGCATGATTAGATGAGAGAAGAATGAATAAGACATGGGAATTTTTTCTTTTGATTTTTAATTTTTAGTGTTGTCAGTTCCTTACTTGAAGCACAATTCCATTTCTCCAATCTACTCCTCCATTGCCTTTTATTATTTCTCCCCAATTCCTGCTGACAACCTCATATTCTGCAACTATTTTGTCTCATTATGTCTGTTTATGTGTGTGTCATGCTGTGTGTGTGTGAATCATATTTTTAGTGATATTTCAGCTAGTTTTGCTTCATGTGAGTTTTTAATATTTACTGATTTATTGGGAAGAACCTTAGTTCCTTTCCATGAATCAGTGTTCTGTTTTTCTAGTGCTGCATGTTAAACCCAGATCAAACTCTACAAGGATAAACCTCATCCCCTGAACTCCAGTTTTCACAGAGTTGCTTTATACTCTTTAAAATAATAGACATTAATACATCATTTAAAAGTCTCATTTAAATACTGTAAAGAAAACTCAGATATGTAAAGTCTATGTGCATACAGCATATTTATCTTATTATTATACATGACATTACTGAAATAGGATGACTCAGCTTACCTGCAGAAGAAAAAAGGTAATACCTTTGAACTGATTTTTGAAGGTAAATCCAGTATCTAAGGTTCATGTGGAAAGATGACCAAATGATAACATTTGGGTAAATGGCTTCTGTGTCACATTCTCTAAGTTTAGCCTTTTCTCTATTGTCAGTGAAAGACAATGCATCAGAAAGATAAAAAGCAAGTAGGGAAGTCAATCTACTTTTCTGTGCCATCAAATCCTTTTTGCTGTTTTTTTCTATGGCTGAGTAACAAAATAAGTACTGTATTCATGGTTCCACAGTCAGCCAACCCTGGGATCCAAAGCAAGGCCAGCCCATCTTTTATCTGTCTTTTTGTGACTTATGGCTTCAGTCATAACTGCTGTCAAAACCAATGGTAATATATGCTTCCCTCAAAATATTGGATTAGATTTTTATGATGCAAGATGCTAGAGGCAGAAGATGATCTAGAGGCAGAAGGCAGAGCTAGAAAGGGATGTTATAGCAACAGTAAGTTTACTGCATTCTGATGGAACTTCACTTACAGAAGTAGAAAGAAAGTCAGATTGAGGGAGGAGACCAGTTTCCTTGGCCTTTTAAAGGAGAACCTTGTTTCCAGTGTTCTGTGCCCTCACTGTGATCATCCTCTAATGCTTCAGTCGTCTTGCTAAAATTACTCATACAGTATATTTTTAACTTACATGAATGTATATTTTTGCCAAGATTCCATGCTCCAGGAAGGAGAACATTTGTATTATTTATGTCCTTCATTGCTGTGATGGAACCCAGTGCAGTTACTGCAGGAGACTTCATTATCTACACTCTTTTATTGGTTGTCTGTCACCCCATTAGTAGAAGGCAGAAAGGTACTATATGTCCAAATCTGGTTTGATGATTTCATGCTTCATTCTTAGGTGCTCTTTCATTCCTATAACCTATAACCTATTACCTATAACCCCTGCTCATCTTGCTAATACAAGAGAGATTAAAGCAATATAGAACAGATATACTCTCTGTCACTTTAACAGCTGTAGCATTATTGTTTCAGGATTTTCATGCATATAATGTTTTGATCAAATACACTAACTATTTACTAACATGGAATTCCTCCTCTGTGTTCCTATCATTCTTTTTCTCTGAACTTGAAGTACTCATTTTTAAATCCACTGAATCCACTCCATGATGCCAATATGTGCATGGATGCAAAGGCATGCAATGGTGCATGGGAAGCCTCTCAGGGAATGCATCCCTGAAGAAAATTGACTCTTTCTGTTCATGGAGCCATCAATTGCCTATAGCTTCTCAGGTAGGGCCAGGACTTCTTGGGTCTCTTCTCCTATATTACTGGCATTTATTTTTCTAACCTGATCTTGGACAAGTCTTGTACATCAGACATAGCTTCAAAGTTCAAAGGCATGGCGATTACACACACACACACACACACACACACACACACACAAACACACACAGAATGTTTCACTAACTCAGGACATTTATAAATCTATTCTTTGCCAAGACTTTGAGGAAAGTTCCTGGAGTATACTGCACTGTTTAATGTTGGGTTATTTGAAGTCTCAAACATAAGATTCATTAAGAATCTATCTCAAATGCAAACCAGTACAGTCACATTTCCTAATCCTGGGATCTTCAGGAGTACTTCAGGGATACTGTCTAATTCTTCATGGAGAACCTTCATAAGTAACTATTAGAGTCATGGTCTCTTTCCAAGTGTCAATTGAGTATTGTTACTGACACAGCACCCATGCTTGCTTTCTGAAGTTTGGGAAAGATGAATCAATTCCTACTTCAAAGTTACTTACCAGAAAAGTATTATGTTATTAAGGTTTTATAAAAGAGACTTACATACTTGAATACTTCTGAACAGGATAGGTGAATTGGATCTCTTTCACTCAGTTCTGAAGAGATGCGATAACAGGTATTTGGCTACATTTTCCCTTAACATTACTGAATTATTAGATATTGATTTTAGAGATATAAGAAATAGTTGTCAGTGTTCCTGGATGGTGAGTGAAGACTGCCATGCAGACTATAGTTTTCTAAGGATGCTTTGGAAGAACAGCTTTAATATAACTATGAGGCAGCATTGCAGAATTCTTTCTGCTGGTTCTGTTCCATGTTTCTAGGCTTCCACTGAGATAACAGACTTTGGCATCAGAGAAACAGAATATTTTTCAGCTTTTACTGTGGAGTTGGGTTCTTGATAATGTTCTTATGACATTTGCCCTGTTTCCCCCCAATGTTTTGTGTATTACCTCTTTATTTTGAAATCTCAAATCTATTTCAGCACTCTGGTATAATATTCCTTATTTGAGGCTTTCATTTTCTATAGGAAATATATCAGTAACCAAGTGATTTCTACAGACTCAGTGTTCAAGTTAAAAACATTAGAAAATGTTTTAAGGTTCAGAAAAGCATAAATTGATCAACTTCACCTTTAATTTCTTTATTGTTTTCATGATCTTTATTTTTTTCATTGTAGTATCTTGTTATTTTATATAATTTTAAAAGTTTTTTTTTTTTAACATATCAGTCTTCACCCACAACCTTCTTATGTTCAATTTTCATTCTTTGTGCATATTAGTACTCAAGTGATAAAATACCACATATAAAGTAAAGGTAGTTCCTTTTTGAGGACCCTCCATATTACCAGAACTTTCTCTTTAATGCATGGATCAAGAGCTGCAGTGGAAGAACATCTGCCCAGTGTGTGGATGACTTAATTCATGGAATGACAGCAATGGACAGGCAACTGAGAAGTGTTGGACACTTCTCTTTAGAATTCAGAGAGTCTTCAGAGACTCCACAATAGGGCTATAAAGAAAATGAGAGACTCTCTTTTTTCTGACAGGAAATACATATAAATGAATGAAGAAAGAAATCTCTGGTGTTTAGAGGATCAATAGGAGAGCTGACCCAGAAAACCTGGTAACTGTGAACTGGATCTTCGGTGTTTGATAATACTTGTGAACATGATTTGCTCTGAGTTGTGTTTTCTTGATGGTATTGGTACTCTCGGTCATTTTCTTGTTTATCTGTGAACTTTCTGACATTAGAACCTTTTTCAATTTAAAACTATATCATTTATATGTGCTGGCTAGCTTTATGTCAATTTGACACATGCTATGTCACTTGACAGAAGGAAATATTGACTGAAAAGTTCCTCCATAAGAACCAACTTTATTCTTAAAGGCTTAAGCACTCTAAGCCTTTAGAGCATTTTCTTAATGAATGATCAATGGAGGGGGATCTCAGTGTATTTTGAGTGGTGCCATCCCTGGATTGTTTGTACTGGTTTCTATACAAAAGAAGGCTGAAAATATGATGCCCAAGCTAGTAAGCATCAGTCCTCCCTGGCTTATGTATCAGCACCAGCTTTCAAGTTCCTGCCCTATATGTGTTTCTACCCTGACTTCCTTTAATAATGAACTGTGATTTGAAAGCCTAAGGAAAGTAAACCTTTACTATCTAAGAAGTTATTTTAGTCAGAGTGTATTATCCCAGTATTATTAACCTGATCTCAGACAATGTGTTAATTTTTATGTATATGTTTGTGTGCATGAAAGGATGTTTGTTGTTTGATGATGATGCATCAGAGCAAGTCACAGGACAAATGTGTTTTTTCCATCTATCATGTGGTCTTAAGTATTGAATTTAGGTCATGAGCTTGGGGGCAAGCACTGAGTCAGCTCACCATTCCTGTTAGTTTTTTTTTTTTTTTTTTTGAACCTTATTTTCTTGTACTTGGAAGATTTTATCCTCATTTTCATCTCTTTATGGATTTTCATTCTTTCACTTCTTAGGGTTACTATTGCTATGATGAAACACTATGGCAAAAAGTAAGTTAGATGAAAAGGATTTATTTGGCTTCCTCTTCCACATTGCTGTTCCTCAATGAAGGAAGTCAAGACAGGAACTCAAATAGGACAGAAATCTGAAGGCAGAAGACAATGCAGAAGCCTTGGAGTGGTGTTGCTTACAGTCTTGCTCCCATAGCTTGCTCTGCCTGCTTTTTTAATATAAGCTAGGACCGCCATCCCAGGGGGTCTGTACCCACAATGATATGTGTCCTCTCACATCAATCAGTATTTAAGGAAATGCCTGCTTGTCTACATCCCAACTGTATAGAGGCATTTTCTCACTTCAGGCTCCCTGATCTGCAACAACTCTTGCTTATGTTAAGTCGACATAAAACTAGACAGTACATATCTCCATCAGGAGTGTAAAGCCTCTGCGTATGTTTTGATTTACTCCAACCTAGTACCATGAAAAGGGTACATAGTAAAAACTCTGTCATGTTGTCTGACTCTTTGTTGGCTGTAAGCTAAGCAACGTTAAAATGATGTAAGGACGAACAGACAGGAAAAGGAAACACTATTGTTCTTGTTGATTTTATATCAATGCATTACCATGGTATGAAAAAAGGTGTGCTGAAAAAATAAAGCAATTCTATCAGCAACATTTTCTTTCTACATTACGAATGGCATCTGGCCTTAAAAATATTATAGACTATCATAGTGTTATAACCTTTTGTGTAAGAGTAAAGTAAGAAGTTAAGAATTACTAAACAATTGGAAAGTGAGTGAAGATTTGTTTTCCATGGCTCACACATGGTCACATGTATGCACAGTTTTCCCAAAAGATCAAACTTGTCATGGTTTATAGACTGAACATTGATGATTTAGCATCTGAGAACATGACTTTTACACTTCATTATTAAATATAGAATATATTCCATAGGATATATTTATAAAGGGTAATGCTAGTAGAAATCTTTGAAAGAATCACTTTTACTTACTAAAGTTGTATGTTGCAAAGAAAGCATCTTCTATAGGAATAGAACATAAGTTCTTTTGTCGTAGTTTTAGTAATTGATTAATTAAGTTTTTAAAATTAACTTTTTAAAAGATTTATTTATTCATTTAATGTATGAGTGCACTGTAGCTGTCTTCAGACACACCAGAAGACGGCATCAGATCCCATTTCAGATAGTTGTGAGCCACCATGTGGTTGCTGGGAATTGAACTCAGGACTTCTGGAAGAGCAGTCAGTGCGCTTAACCGCTGAGCCATCTCTCCAGCCCTATTAATTTATTTATTCACTTTACATCCTGATTGTGTCCACCTTCCCAACTCCTCCCAATTCTACTCTTACAAATTCCTCTCTCCAATCCCCATTCCAATTATGCTCAGAGAAAGGGAAGCCCCTTTGGGTATCACCCCTTCCTGGGACATCCAGTCCCAGCAGGATAAGCACACACTGAGGTTCATCCGGGAAATCCAATCATGGGCTCCAATTTCAGGCAACAGATTCAGAGACAGCCTCCGCTCCAATTGTTAAGGGAACCATATGAAGATCAGCATGCACATCTGCTACTAATGTGTAGGGTGCCCAGGTTCAACTCCTACATGCTTCTTGGTGGTTCAGTCTCTGTAAGCCCCCATGTTCCAGGGTATTTGACTCTGGAGGTCTTCTTGTGGTGTACTTGACTCCTGCAGTGTGCTCCGTTCTATTCCTCACTCTTTCACAAGCTCCATCTGATGACTGGCTGTGGGTCTATGCTAGGTTTCTATCTGCAATCATAGCCGAGTATCATTAATAGTGTCAGGGGTTAGCTGTCTCACATGGAATAGGTCTCAATATAGCAAAGTAAAATGAATTTTCATCACCCAGATACACAATCGTCTATAGTAATTTTGCTGGTTTGTGCAAATGTCCAATGAAACAGTATTTCCTGATGTAAAACCTTACATTACAATCTTCATCTTGTTAAAATGATCATTAGATATGTTATTTATATTTATCAAATTTTCTCTCACATGACACATATATAATTTCTCTCTTGTCCTTTTTCTTTAGTTATACAGATCATAAATATTTTAGTGAGTTAAATAAGCAGACATATTCTACATTTTATTATGATATATTAGATGGAGCTTTCTAAACATAATTTTGACACATATTAACCTAGTTACAATTCCCACTCAAATTATTTAAAATTAGCTACATTTGGATATCTTGAACTATGTATATGAAAATGTGTACTTGCCAGGCAGTGGTGGCGCATGCTTTTAATTCCAGCACTTGGGAGGCAGAGACAGGCGGATTTCTGGGTTCGAGGCCAGCTTCATCTACAGAGTGCTTTCCAGGGCAGCCAGGGCTATACAGAGAAACCCTGTCTTGAAAAACCAAAAAAAAAAAACCAAAAAGAAAAAGAAAATGTGTTCTCATTTCACTGTACTTTGAATTAAATTTTAATTGTTTTTGTTATGGTGAAAAGCTATAAAATATCAGGTATTCATAACCTACTGTGCTTTAAGCATATTTCCTCTTCTAGAATGATTTGCATAGTTGAAAGCCATACAATTAGTACTTAGCAATTAATAAACTCCTAAGGGAATAATGATAGTTAATGAATGAATGGTTACTTTCAATGAGAAGATAATTATGTAAGTATTCTTTAGCTGCAACTCTGTTACTAGCCTGAATTCTCTATGTATCTGTGAACTGGAAAGACGAGCTGCATACCTAGCACTACGGAGGACAGGTAATAAAAAAGCAAAACTATTAGTTCTTATTAATGTCAGTTGACATAGCATGTCAAACTCTAAGCTGTCTTTGTAGATGTTTAGACAACATTAATTAATAGGTGATCAATAAATAAAATATGATACTCATTTTTCTTGTTCTAACTTCTTCCTTCCACCCTGCCATATTCAGCAGATGGTAATGTCATTTGTCTGACATTGCTCATATCAAGGTCAAGTTGACAAAGATCCTTGATTCAAGCAGCCACATTGACAACAATGCTTTTTCCTTTCCACATGCTGCTTTGCTAATCTCAATTATCATATTATTTCCCCCTCTTGGATTCTTTTATTCTGCATTGTTAACTTGTTTGTGTTTCTCCTACTGGTCCTTTGTGAATTTTGTCTGTTTTTGATTGGATAGATTAAAATAGGCAATTATACACACATATACATAAATACAAATATATATGCAAATATACCCCTGCATACTCAAAGATCATATGCACAAATACATAAGCACATGCAGAAATACATATACACACACAGAGATAAATGTTCAAAACCATGCATGTACTCTCAAATACACATACATACACAGATGTATACCTAAACACACACATACAGAAATACTTGTATATAAACCTACATATATAAATATTAAACACTTGCATATACAATGCACATATAAACATGCACACACAAAGATGCATACTTATGCATACATACATACATACATGTAAATAAGCAGAGAAATATGCACCAACTATAATCTCAATGAACCCAACTCCCCCCATCAAACAATAGGCAATTAAAGAAAGAAAATAAACACTTTAGTATATACTTTGCTGTAATGGATAAAATTCTGTGAACTTTCTTTTAATTCATCTAACAGCTACTGAAAATTTTAAAATAAAAGAAAGGTAGATAATAAGGAGAAATGCATATATGCATGCAAGCTTTATGCTTTCATTTTCAATTTATGTTTTAATGAGAAAAATTTTTATACATTAACAGAAAATAAGTTAAAATATGTCCAATAGAGCATTCATTATTTAATATTTTCAAATTTTTATCTAGAAAAAGTTGGAAATCATGAAATGAAGTGCAGATGATATACATTATTAATAGGACAAAATGAGAAGAAATGAACTCAATAGAAAAGAAAACCTATAGACTATATCACCACAGAATATCAAATGAATTTAAAAGCCAGAATGGTAGCAGTGCACACAGAGTCTGTTTGATGACTATGTGACACATGCATGGGGTCTGATTTGTAATATTGTCTTTGATGCAGGCTTTGTTTTGAACGGTTCCCTCACCAATGCTTACCTCTACTGCTTAGTCTGCCCAGGCTGTGGTGACAAACAAAACCTTGTAAGCAGGGTAAATTGAAAGAAAAAAACTGATTTCTCTAGGCTCTGGAGATTTTGAAGTCTAAGATTAAGGTACATGGAGATATAGTGTATAGTGAACTCTGCTACCTGCTATGCTATGCAGGCTCCCTGTTCTCTCACATGGCTAAAAGCTGAGGGAAGAGGGAAATATGCTGAATTATAATTATAATTATATAAATATAATTATAATTATAACTCCACAAAGACCCCGCTTCTTAGTATTAGCATACTGTGAAATAAGATCTTGGGTGACTCCTTTGGGGTTTTTCTGGATTCTTTATCAAAAATCAGGTCTCTGTGTATGTTTGAATTTATATATGAGTCTTAATTTCAAAGTAAAATCAGAAAGAGATAGAGGAGCCAGTCTCTACACCTCAGAGGAAGCTAGAGCACTTAGGAATGAAGCTTCAAATAATTATACACCTTTGTGACTGCAAAACAGAAGCAGAAGCCTCATTAAGAATGTGAGTAATAACTGATAATTAGACTTATACAAAGGGAAATCAGAGTGAAGTGGTGTGACTTTATAAAACTGGATGCTCAGATTTGATTAAGTGCCAATTCTGATTTGTGGTTTAACTGTATTCCTCAGACCTTTAGTTTGATATAATAAATTCTGTAATTGTTTTGGTCTGCATATTCCCTGACAATTAATAGGTTCTAAACTATAACCAAATTGAGTTGAGAGTATTATAGATGGAAGTTAGTATATTTCACAAAGAGGACGGGAAGTTGTGCTTTGACCATCTGATCTCTTGAGAACCAAGTTAGACTGAGACCTCTTGTATCTGGAAAATTACCAGACCCAGGATCATCTAGCTCCCAGATATGAAAGAAAAAAATAACCTCATTGTACATAAGCTCTTTGTTGTATGATAGGAAGTCACAGTAGCCTCAATATCAGAATGTCATTAGGATTCTTGGTATTGATATGTTCTTTCAGTGGAATGATAGTTTTTGGATTTTCTCCATGATTATGGCCTATCTAGCCCTCAAACAAATAATTTAGAGATATGTTCAATGGTGTACATTTATAAAGTCATGAATAAAAGGTTTTTCTTCTAAGATTGATGTTAGCATTCTCTCTATTGCTTGAGTAATATGCCACTCAATCCTCTCATGGAAACCTTCCCATGTAAGCTCCCTAGGAACACAGCATGCAATTCATTATTGTATTATATAAGCTTACCAGATGGAATTCTTTATTTACCTTATGGTATAATTTATACATCAGTTCTCAATGTCTCTTTATATAATAACTCACCTCTTCTACAGGTAGTACTGGAAAATACCATTTTATTGTCTTATGATGGTCTAGTTATTTGTCAACAATCTGAGGCCCTTTCTTTCAGCTTGAGTGCCTCACCACTTTACTTGAAGTAATTCCTATGGTCCATTGATATCTTTTCCTTGACCAATTTTACTTGGTCCATAGAAAAAAGTTGAATGATCATTCATAATGGTCAGATATTGTGCAAGTGTGTGTGTGTGTGTGTGTGTGTGTGTGTTTGCATACCCATCCGGGAAATTTAATAATAATTTTCAGGGCAGAAGTAAGTAGATTTAAGACATGTAAGAAATCTCCGATTACCACTAAGGAATGTTGCTCAGGACTATGACACACCTGTGATTAACATGTGGCATCTTCCTTACTCTTCCTCATATCAGTGTGTATGTGTGCAGATAACTGGACTTCTGTGTGTCTTTCCATCTTATTCTGTTATCATGTAAATCAGCAAGCCTCTGTTCACCACCTTCACAGAGATAAGTTAGCCTACTATTTCAGTTTGCTGACTCTCAGCCCTTGTCTACAGGTCAGCTTCACTAAGAGTTCAGGGAATACTGCACTCATCGAGAAATCGAGGGCTACTTCCATTGCTATCTCATGCATGTATCCTGTGAGAAAATTTGTCTCCAAACAAACCACACTGACTGGCATGATGTAGACTTGACTGCCACTTGCTATTTATGCTTCATTTTATTCATGTTCAGTAAAAAAATGATCCATCCTCTTTTAAGAGAAGCAGAATAGTGGATTCACTGCAGAATGAAAAGGAGGTAGCTTGGTAACGAATTTATCTTCATGGTGATTGTGCAAAATATGATGTAATATAACTTATCTTCTAATTAAGATAAATCATGTTTCTTCAGTAAGTAAAATGAAGGCAAGTACTGCTTAGGACCATTAACCACTTTATATGAGGATCATACTTGAGATCAGGGGTCACAGAAAGTATCTGTGTGAAGATGAGACTTGTCCAGGGAATGTGTTCTGGGCACCTAAGAATTTAAAGAATGGGCCAAGGAAACTGTGTGTGTGTGTGTGTGTGTGTGTGTGTGTGTGTGTGTGTGTGTGTGTGTGTGTGTGTGTGTGTGTTTTGCTTGTTTGTTTTGTTTTTTGGTTTTTGGTTTCTTTACCTTACTTACCTCCCACCTCTCCTCCTAGTCCCTCCCTCTCACATCTCACCTCCTCCATTCCCCCTTCCTTTTTCCTCAAAGCAGGTAAGGCCTCCCCTAGATATCAACCTGCCTTGGCATATCAAATTGCCATAGGATTATGTACATCTCCCATTGTGGCTAGACAAGGTAGGCCAGTTAGGGAAAAGGGATCCAAAGGCATGCAATAGAGTTCAAGACAGCCCCTGTTCCAGTTGTTAGGGGTCCCACATGAAGAACAAACTGTACACTTGTTGCATATATTTAAGGGACCTAAGTTTGTCTCATGCAGGCTGTCTGGTTGGTGGTTCAGTCTCAGGAGTCCCTATGGACTCAGATTAGTTGATTTTGTAGGTATTCTTGCGGTGTTCGTGAACTCTCTGGCTCTTCCAATCTTTACTCTTCCTCTTCTACAAGATCTCTCAAGCTCTGCCTAATGTTTGCCTGTGGATCTCTATATCTGTTTCCATCAGCTGCTTTTTACTCAGATGGGTCTAATGTAGGGCCAGTCGTTGATTGGCCATGCCCTCAAATTCTGCACCATCTTTTTCTCTGCACATCTTGTAGACAGGAAAATTTCTGGCCAAAGCTTTTATGGTGGTCTGAGGTCCTTCTCCCCCCACTGGAAGTCTTGCCAGGTTATAGGCAGTGGCCCATTCAGGCTCCATATCTACTATTGCAGTAGTTCTACTAGGACTTACTCGACTACCCTAGTAGTCTTAGCTATGGTCATCTTCATATATTCCTGGGATTTTTCCCTTGTACTAGGTTTCTAGGTTGTTCCAGAGATGCCCATTATTAAAGCACTTTCATTTCTTTTTCCCACTTCTCACTTCCTCTCTCCTCCAGCAACTTCACCCCTCCTATTCTCATCTCTAGCCTTTCCCGACACAATCACCTCCCTCTATCCCACCCTTAATATCTAATCTATTTTCCCTTCTCAGTAAGAATCAAGGGTTCTCTCTTGGGTACTCCTTATTACTTAGCTTCTTTGGGTCTATGGTTTGTACCATGGTAATCCTGTACTTTATGTTTAATATCATTTATAAGTGACTACACAGCATATGTGTCTTTCTGAGTCTGGGTTATCTCAATTAGGATGATATTATCCAGTTACATACATTTGTCTGCAATTTTCACACTTCCACTTTTTTAAATACTTGAGTAATATTCCATTGTGTAGATTTACCTTGTTTTCTTTACCCATTCTTCATTTGAGGGATATCTAGGTTGTTTTAAATTACTGGTCATTAGAAATAAAGATGTTATGAACATAGTTCAGCGAGAATCCTTGTGATTTGGTAGAATTACTTTTGGGTATTTGCTCAAGAGTGGTATATCTGGTTCTTGAGGTAGAACTATTCCCAATTTTCTGAAAAACCACCAAATTGATTTCTAAAGTGTTAAACAGACTTCAGTATCATGGCTGGGAAACATTTCTGAAGGCTCTTCTCTTCATTTTTAGGATTCCATTCTACAAAATTATCTACAAAATTTCTATGATGCAGAAATTTCTAAAAGTGAGGTCACTTCTGCCAATATTAATTGTGGAATCGAAGATCTTCTAAAAACGGTGTAGTTGATCTACATTTCTCTTAAGGGCACATTGCAAATACAATTTCTTTAAAAACTGTGGGTTTCATAAATTATGTGATTTTCTCCACTCAGCAAAATGCATAGCTAAAATTCCTTGTCAGCCTTTGATAAAAGTAACATGAGAGTTCTTTCTTGAAGTTCTTCCCCTTATTTTAGTACAAATGATGCACAAGATATAGTAGTGTGAGTTTTAGGAACCAAACTTCACACTTGTAGAAATGCGGTGAATTTCTTAACTGTTGATTCATCATCAAGCCCCACACAGTTGGTTGTGGGAACAAAGAAATGATGAAATAAAATTAAAAGCATAATAAATACCTTGAATTTTCTTTTTACATGGCACACACATATATGTGAATATTATACTATATTCCATAAATATGTATACTATATGTTAATTAAAATATGATTTATTGGAGAAGAAATACACTGTGGGTCACCAAATAAATTCATGACAACCCCTCCTGTTCTTTCTTGGTGATTCAAAGATTTATTGTTCTTTTTTGATGTTAAAATCAAATAATATTTATGCATGTTTGAATTCATAAGGAAAGTTGATCTGGGAAAAATTATATTTTCAAATTTTAAATTCTCTTGTTTAGATTCCACTTTTATATTTTCAGACAAGTATGGGATTCTTTCTCTTTATTTTAATAAAATTTTTTGTTTACAAATAAAAAATATCTTTATTTACTTTTGAAATGTTATCCCCTATCCCAGTACCCCTCCCCCAGAAACACCCTATCACATACCCCCCTCCCTCTATTTCTATAAGGGTATTCCCCTACCCACCCACCCACTCCCACCTCTCTGCCTTCTAATTCCCCTATACTGGGGCATCTAGCCTTCACAGGACCAAGGGCCTCTCCTCCCACTGATGCCAGACAAGGCCATCCTCTGCTACATATGGAGCTGGAGCCATGGGTCCCTCCATGTGTACTCTTTGGTTGGTGGTTTAGTCCTAGGGAGCTCTGGGGTATCTGGTTGGTTGATATTGTTATTCTTCCTATGGGGTTTCAAACCCCTTCAGCTCCTTCAGTCCTTTCTCTAGCTCCTCCATTGGGGACCTGGTGCTCAGTTCAATGGTTGGCTGCAAGCACCCACCTCTGTATTTGTCAGGCTCTGGCAGGGAATCTCAGGAGACAGCTGTATCAGGATCCTGTCAGCAAGTACTTCTTGGCATCCAAAATAGTGTCTGGGTTAGGTGTCTGTATATGTGATGACTCCCCAGGTGGAATAGTCTTTAGACGGCCTTTCCTTCAGTCTCTGTTCTATATTTTGTTTCCTTAATTGCTCCTGTGAGTATTTTGTTCCAATTTCTAAGAAGGACCTAAGCACCCAATCCTAGGCCTTCCTTCTTGAACTTCATGTGGGATGTTGAATTTTGTCAAAGGCTTTTTCCACATCTAATGAAATGATCATGTGGTTTATTTCTTTGAGTTTGTTTATGAAGTGGTTTACTTTGATGGATTTCTGTATACTGAACCATCCCTGCATCCTTGGGAAGAAGTCTACTTTATCATGCTGAATGATCATTTCCATGTGTTCTTGGATTTGGTTTATGAGAATTTTATTGAATATTTTTGCATTGCATAAGGGAAATTGTTCTGAAGTCTCCTTTCTTTGTAGGATATTTGTGTGGTTTAGGTATAAAACTAATTTTGACTTCACGAAATGAAATGGTTAGTGTTCCTTCTGTTTCTATTTTGTGGAATAATTTGAAGAGATTTGTATTAGGTCAATTTTGAAGGTCTGATAGAATTCTGCAAAACTCAACTGGTCCTGGGCCTTTTTTGGTTGGGAGATTTTAATGACTGCTTCTATTTCTTTATGGATAATAAAATTGTTTAGATGGTTTATCTGATCCTGACTTAACTTTGGCATTTGGTATCTGTCTTGAAAATTATCCATTTCATCCAGTTTTGCCAATTTTGTTGAGTATAGGCTTTTATAATAGGATCTGATGATTTTTTGATTTTCCTCACTTTCAGTTGTTATTTCTTCCTATTCATTTCTGATTTTATTAATTTGGATGTCGCCTCTTTGCCTTCTGGTTAGTCTGGCTAAGGATTTATCTATATTGTAGATTTTCTCAAAGAACCAGCTACTGGTTTTGTTTGTTCTTTGTATAGTTCTTTTTGTTTCTACCTAGTTGATTTCTGCCCCATGTTTGTTTATCATGCCATCTACTCTTCTTGCGTATATTTCCTTCTTTTTGTTCTAGAGCTTTCAAGTTTGCCGTGAAGCTTCTAGTATATGTTCTCTCCAGTGTCTTTTTGGAGGCTCTCAGAGCTATGGGTTTTCTTCTTATCACTGCTTTCTGTGGGTCCCATAAATTCATTTTCATTAAATTCTAAAAAGTCTTTAATTTATTTCTTTATTTCTTCCTTGACCAAGTTATTATTGAGTAGAGTGTTTGTCAGCTTCCATGTGTATGTGCACTTTCTGTTTTGTTTGTTTGCTTGTTTGTTTGTTTGTTTGTTTTGTATTAAAAACCAGCCTCAGTAGGTGGTGATTTGATAGGATGGATGGGATTATTTCAGTCTTCTTGTATCTGTTGAGGCCTGTTCTATGACCTGTTCTATGTGGTCAATTTTGGAGAAGGTACCATGATGTGCTGATAAGAAGCCATATTCTTTTGTTTTAGGATGAAATGTTCTATAGATATTTGTTAAATCCACTTGGTTCATAACTTCTGTTAATTTCACTGTTTCTCTGTTTAGTTTCTGTTTCAATGATTTGCCCATTGCTGAGAGTGGGGTATGTGTGCTTTTAGTAAAAGTTTTTTTGTTTTGTTTTGTTTTGTTTTTTTTGTTTTTGTTTTTGTTTTTTAAGATGGATGCCCTTGCATTTGGAGCATAGATGTTCAGAGTTGGTAGATTTTTCCTTTGATGAGTATGAAGTCTTCTTCCTTAAGTTTTTTGATAATTTTTGGTTGAAAGTCAATTTTATTCGATATGAGAATGGTTACTCTAGCTTGCTTCTTGGGACCATTTGCTTGGAAAACTGGTTTCCAGCCTTTTAATCTGACATAGTATCTATCTTTGTCACTGAGGTACATTTCCTGTATGGAGCAAAATGCTGGGTCTGGTTTAAGTATCCAGTCTCTTATTGTCTTTTTATTGGGGAATTGAGTTCACTGATATTAAGAGACATTAAAGAGAAGTGATTGTTGCTTCTTGTTATTTTGTTGTTAGAGGTGGAATTATGTTTGTGTGGCTTTCTTCTTTTGGGTTTGTTGAAGGGAGATTAATTTCTTGCTCTTTCTAGGGTGTAGCTTCCCTCCTTGTGTTCGTATTTTCCTTCTATTATCCTTTGTAGGGCTGGATTAGTGGAAAGATAATGTGTAAATTTGGTTTTGTCATGGAATATCTTGTTTTCTCCATCTATGGTAATTGAGTGTTTTGCTGGGTATAATAGCTTAGGCTGTCATTTTTGTCCTCTTAGTATCTGTATGTTTCCTGTCCAGGATCATCTGCCTGTTATAGTCTCTGGTGTAATTCTGATAGGTCTGCCTTTATATGTTACTTGACATTTTTCCCTTACTGCTTTTAATATTCTTTCTTTGTTTTGTGCATTTGGTATTTTGATTATTATGTGATGGAAGAAATTTCTCTTCTGGCCTAGTCTATTTGGCATTCTTTACGCTCCTTGTATATTCATAGGCATCTTTTACTTTAAGTTAGGAAGTTTTCTTCCATAATTTTGTTGACAAAATTTACTGGCCCTTTAAGTTGGGACTATTTACTCTCTTCTATATCTATTATCCTTAGGTTTGTTCTTCTCAGTGTTTCCTGGATTTTCTGGATGTTTTGGGCTAGGAGCTTTTTGTTTTTTGCATTTTCTTTGACTGTTGTGTCAATGTTTTCTATGGTATCTTCTGCACCTGAGATTCTCTCTTCTATCTCTTGTATTCTTTTGGTGATGCTTTCATCTATGACTCCTGATCTGTTTCCTAGGTTTTCTATCTCCAGGGCTATCTCTGTTTTGTGATTTCTTTATTGCTTCTATTTCCATTTTTAGATCTTGGATGGTTTTGTTCAATTTCTTCACCTGTTTGATTGTGTTTTCCTGTAATTTTTAAAGGTATTTTTGTGTTTTCTTTTAAGGGCTTCTACCTGTTTACCTGTGTTCTCCTATATTTCTTTAAGGGAGTTATTTATGTCTTTCTTAAAGTCCTCTATCATCATCATGAGCAATGATTTAAATACAAATCTTGCTCTTTCAGTGTGATGGTGTATCCAGGTCTTGCTGTGGTGAGAGAACTGGGTTCCAATGATGCCAAGTAACCTTGGTTTCTGTTGCTTGTTTTCTTATGCTTGTCTCTCATCATCTTGTTACGTATAGTGCCACCTGCCCTCACTGTATGTGACTGGAGCCTGTCCTTTCTGTGGTCCTGATGTGTCAGAACTCCTTGTAGTCCAGCTCTCTCTGGGATCCTGTGATTCTGTGATTTTGTGATCCTGAGATCCTGGGTTTGTCAGAGCTCCTGGGAGTCAAGCTGCCTCTGGGATCCTGAGATCCTTGTGTGACCAAGCTACTGAGATCCTGTGATCCTATGATCCTCGGCATGTTGGAGCACCTGTGAGATAAGTTTTCTGTGGGTATTGTGCAACTGCATGTGGAGCTAGTGTCCAAGGTCTGCTTAGTGTACCAGCTCAGACCAAAAGGAACTAGTGCCACTTGCTGTGTGGGGTTCCTGTGTTCCTCAATCCCACTGGTCCCAGTTACATATGGTGTTGGGGTAGACGTAGCCTCCTCACCTATGATTCTATGATCCTGGGTGTGCTAGAGCGCCTAAGAGTCAAGCTTCCTCTGGGTGTTGTGGGACTGAGTGTGGAGCTATTGCCCAAGGTCTGCTCAGGGCACTGGCTCTGACCAGAAGATGAGATTCTTTCTGTTCAAAGAAAATTGATTAATCATTTTTTAACATAAAATAAGGTGTGCCTTTGATTTTCCTGTGGATCCATTGATATAATCTAGCATTTTGTGTTCCTACATACCTAGTTCAAACCCTAAAATTTACATGTGATTTGGGGCTTGGAATGTTTCCTCTCATTTACCTGTTTTCATGATGAAGGTGGAACCATCTTTCTTGAAGGTACAGAGGTCTTTATCTCTTTTTCCTCCACTGGATTGGTGTTTCCTATCTCTGGGGATACGGTACTAGAACCTCCTAGGATCCATCTTTTGCTTTAATCTGCTGATCTGTCTCCTGTGTCCTATGAGTAGTTCTATCAGGATTTCTCACAGAAGATACAGACATCACCTCTGCTGGGTATGTGAGTGTGGCAAGATGTTGAAGTTCATGTTGTCCCTCAGTCATGCCAGGTTCAGTAGCTCAGTTATAGCACCAAAAACTTTAATCTGTGTCTGCCCTTCCTCCCTTAAACTGGCATCCCTCAAAAATCCCATAATAATACAGCAGAGTGATAGTAAATATAGCTGTTAAATGGCTTTACAGAAAATAGAAATAAAAGGGTAAAGTAGCCCACTTGTCCAGATGGTGACAGACAGCAAAACAGAGGTAAAAGTCTAGGTCTGTCAATGTAAAACGATGCTTCAGGAAATTGGAAGACTCCTAGTATGCATTTGGGAAATTGAATTGAAGAGATGGCACATTAACCCTGGGAAATGAATGGGTACTCTTAATTCTGAATCTGGCCACTTTTAAGACTTTGACATTTTTGCCATTACTGAGATCTGCCTCAAGGTACCCACAGGCTCTGAATCTATCTAGAACAAGGACACTCATGCAAATTACCCACTTAAAATGAGGAAGGAAATTCCCTCCTAACTCTCCATGTTCACAGGAAATTTTAAGAAATTTAAGCAGCATAATCTGTACTAATCAGTGCCCTGGCTGTCTGAGCAGCTAAGAGTCCTTAATAGATCTTATCAGTTTTTAACTCTCCTGCTCCTTTGTTATATGCCTGGGTGGTTCTAAATTAGCAGCTACTTTTCAAGCATCATAGAGGCCTGATATGGCAAGGTGAGACTCCTATTCATTCTGGTAAAAGTGCTTCTGGGTTATGTCATCATGCTTCTATGGTTCTCTACCCACCATAATAACCAAAAAGTCTTAACACTTATTTTTGGAACAGAAATTTCCAAATTTGTCCAAATGGACAAAGTAAAACTCTGGTAGAATAGGTTTTTATCCTAAATTCCGGATTCCAAAGGATAACTAATTTTTTTTTTTAAGTAAAAACAACTGTAATCAAAGTATAACTCAGAGAAGGCCATTGGATAATTAATTGGCTATAGATAGCAGGAAGTGTGCCCAGACTAAAAGTTATTAGGATTGATTAACTACACAAAACTCCATTTGTTCCAGTTTGTCTAAAAACTATTTTTATTCATTATTTAAGGCATACAGATGTACAGTGATCAAGGCAGCTGTGTAGAGCATCTGCTAAGTAAATATATCACAGTAGAATCCACAAAAGCAAGTTAAAATCCTGACTCAGTTGTAAGACAATTGTCTCTAAGTAACGCTGCTGTGGAGAAGAGTGTTGAAGTTTAAGTGAAAAACCCTTCCGTTAGCCTCAGGCAAATGAACACTTAGTCCTCATTGCTGTTCCTGCTTTTGGAGGTTTAGGAGGTGTGCATTTGCTGGAGAAAAAATGTTAATGGCAATGTGCCCTGAGATTAGAATCACTGCATCTCTCCCAGTTCACTCTCTCTGCTACATATCAGCAATCCAAGACACAAGATTTCAGGTTCCTGTTCTTGATCCCATGCTTACTGCTTAGTACCATGCCTGCCCACCAGGAAAGACTGTCCCTTTGGAACCATAAACCAAAATAAACTCTTACTTTTAGAAGTTGCTTTCGGTCATGGTGTTTTATCACACAAAGGAGAAGTGATAAATATGGGGGAAATCAGGTGAGCATGAACCTGTTGAGAATTTGACCAGGACACAATATAGCTAGTCAGAAAGGAATCCTATGGTAAGGTGGGAGGTGTTCGCTAGGATGGAATGTGTGAAATGAGGTACAACCATAAAGGACAAGATAAAACTGTAGTTGTGACATAGGCAGATTAGAACCTTAGGCACAGGATATCATTCCCATGTATTCCTCCCCGTGCCCGTTTATTACCACCCACATGTCCATTGCTGTGTTTTCCCATCTATCCTCTTTCACCATTGCCAAGTGCCTATCACAGCTGGGCTATTCCATGCCCAGTACCAGCAGGATTTCTGGCCTATGGGTACTTGGAAAACTCTACCCACCTGTTTCTAGAGTTTTTTTTATAAATCTTTTAAAAATATAGCATTTTCTCTAAGTATGAAAAGAATTACTAAGAATTTGAATTGTGAATGTGTGCTCATTACACACCATTTCTATCCCAGACACAGTGAAGGGCTTCATTCCAACTACCCCTTTGACTTTGAGATTAGAAAACTAGATTGTTGTGTTGATAAAAATGATAAACAGATATGAGATATGAAGGTGTGGGGTAGGGAGGTGTGGGGGAAGGGTGTGCCTCAGTGGGTCCATGACGAGGCATCCCTTCCCCCTGAGGGACCAGCCACACCATGGTATAGTATACAATAGAGTTTATTTAGGGCATTGGGAGGAGATTTAAGAGGGTAGTAAAGGCAGAGAAAGGCAGAGAGAGGGAGAGAGTAGAGAAGTGGAGAGGTAGAGGCCGGCCATGATCATGTGGAGAGAGGGGGGAAAGGGAATGGGGAGAGGTAAGAGATAAGACATGCAAGAGAGAAGCAAGAGAAGCAAGAGAGAGAGAGGAGGGGCAAGCAGCCCCTTTTATAGTGGGCCAGACCCACCTGGCTATTGCCAGGCAACTGTGGGGAGGAGCATACCTGACTATTGCCAGGTAACTGTGGGGTGGAATTTAGACAGAATGTTAACATTGCCCCGTTTTGCTTTAATTAAAAAAGAAAAAATAGAAAGAGGCAATGGCAAAGCAGGAATAGGGTCATCATAATATCTGACTGCTTCATGCTGGCATTGGGGGCAATATTTCTCTGGGGAACCTAGAAGAATGGGTGTGGGGGAAGTTTGTCTAGTTGTAGGAGAGTTGGCTGTTTCCTTGCCATCCTGGATCTGTGGAGCCATCGGAGGATAGGTCAGAAGGAACAGGTCCAGTAGAAGTGTCTGTGTCTGAGAGGAGATAGGAGCATATGAAGGTTGCTTCTCTGGAGCTGTCCTGGGTGTAGTAAGTGCCTGTTCTTGACAAGATGTTGAAACACATTATTATAGGTAGAGAAATAAGGTTAAGTACATTCTCAGCAGGAAAGGTGGTTCTGGCCCCTCCCCTTGCATTGTGCTGGAGGCCCCCTCCCTTAGACTTACTTTCCCATGCATGTGCAACCATCTGCCACATCTGCCAAAGCTCACAGATGAGGGAAAGGCAGCTTTGGTCTTGCCCATCCCCTATCTTCCCCTAAAACAGCGTTTGCCTTGTCTTAGCAGACACTTCTGCACATGTGAGCCCCTTCTGTCTCCACCCCCTCCCAGGGACTCTGCTACTTTACCCCCCACCCCCTAGCTCTCTGCTCTGAACTAACAGTTACACTTGTCTCCTTCAGCCTGCTCTTGATGAGCCAGTCCCTGATCCCTGATTGCATTTCTACCTTCCAGTACATGCATGGGACTTTCTCCCTCTCTCTCTTTCTAGGCCACTACTGCCAGCTTTCTTATTCTGGTCCTAGCCATATGTCTCTTTTCTACTGCTATTAAATTTTATTCAGTTATAATCAATCTATCTCACTCTCAATCCTGTCAGAAGTTTGTTAATTCTTAAGTTTATGGGAGACAGAATTCCCAAAGCCTTTTAACAGTTGGCCCAGGATGGTAGATGGTCTCAAAAGATGTGGACACAGCTACAGGATACTGCCTAGATTGTGATATGACAATCACTGAAAACTCAATGGACAAAACCGGATACTTTGGGTTAAGGGGCTTGGCTGAAACAAAGTAAGCTCACTTCTCATATCACATGTATCCATTCCACAGAGAAAAAGCCCTGTGTCTTCTGGGCTTGAAAGTCAGACTGACTCTGCCCAAGTTGCCACAGAGACCAGGGAACTGTTGACTAGTGAACTCTGTCATTTTTAAAATAATATAACTGCTAGATTTTTGTTTATTTCTCAAACTTCTGACTACATTGACAGCTAAGCTTTCATAGATGTAATCTGTTAATTCCTTATCTAAACTCGGTTGCCATTAATTAAATGTTTTATATTTCCTCTTCTTGCTATGCCACTTCTCTGTTATCTGAATTCCTATAAATTTGCCTAACTCTAATAAAACATTCCACTATAAGATCTAACTTTTTCAACTTTTTAATCTTGTCCCTTCTGCTCCATAAAATGTTCATCTTAAAGACTGTTCATGTTGTTAACTCATGTTGTTATCTCTTTTATAAACTTATAAGCTATAGAAAATCCACTCAGATCTACCTCTCATGGACTAAATAGGCTCCATCCAGATGAGTACATCTGCCCAAAGTTCCCACTTATTATGAATTACAAAGAGTGGGATCCCTCTGGGTTTAAAATGTTTAAAATTTTTCTTTCTCCCAAATATACTTGACCTTATTTCACTAACTATAATAATGTGTTTCAACATCTTATCAAGTCCAGGAACCTCTCCACTTCTCTACTCTCTTCCTCTCTCTGCCTTTCTGTGCCTCTACTGCCCTCTTATTTCCCCTCCCCATGCCCTGAATAAACTCTATTCTTTACTATATTGTGGTGTGACTGGTCCCTCAGGGGGAAGCCTCAGCTTTGGCCCACTGAGGCACACTCTTCCCCCACACCTCTCCCCAAACCTTCATAAAACATATACATCTCTTTACATTTTTATAAACACATCACGGATACTGTGCTATCATACATAATACTTGGGACTTGTTTGAAGCTACTAAGACAGTTCCATATCAGTACTAAATTAATGTCGAGTTGTGTTGCAGATTGAAAACTGTGAAGCTGTTTTTCCCTGTGTCCATGCCATTCCTACTGAGAATGTCTCAGAATATAGGTTTTTGAATGTCCTCACCAGTGCTTGATGGAGGTTTCAATCAGTCATTTTCTGTCTGTCAGTTTATTTAAAAATGCTATCCCATATAAGGGGAAAACAGAGAAGTCAAGATTCTTGAGGATCTTAGTGGGATTTTCTGACAATATATTCATACCTCTACTCTTTTGGTCTTAAAAATCTAAGAAATGATCCTTGTCCAAGAGAGGCATTGTGACAGAGCCAAATTTGGTGACAACACTTGTGACAAAGCAATACAAGGTAAAATGATATCAGTTTGAAAAAAGATACATTCTCAAGACCTTGGACAGGAACTTGGTCAGTAAGATCTGTGATTATAGGAATGGACAGCAGCTACTGGGAACATGTTTGGAACAAATGGCAGCAGCTTCCTGCAAGCTTATGAGGTATCCAACAGTGACTGTGGGAACATGTAAGATTCCCCAGGCTGAAGAATAATGAAAGGATACAGTTATGATATTAGTGTGCTGTTAACATCAAGTAAATGAATCTACATTATCAAAATACCCATTTCACTAAGAATGATTCATTGAAAATTGCAATTCAACATGTTAGTCTTGACAACTAGTCCTATTAACCCAACTTTTAAAAACACAGAATTATCTCCCTATTTTTGAAAATAAAATAAAAACATTAAAATATTCACCATTGCCTCTAACAGAATGCTATTGAATACAGAAGGGTTTTGCATCAGAGCAATTTAAACACATTGTGGAATTGTTGAGGGCCCAAAGACACCTTGGTAAAGTGCAAGACAGTCTTGTGCTTCTGCATGTTTGAAACTGCTTGGGCTACAGCTCTTGTAAAGTCTATGGTAAATTGTGCTGGGAGTTAGGGCTAGGCACCTATATGCAGCTGCTCTGAATATAAGAACCTGAAAGTATTTCCTTTGTCAATAAAATGACAGTGACAAATCACAAATTGTACTGATTTCCCAGCAGCTGCAGGTTTGCCTGTTTGTGTGTGTGTGTGTGTGTGTGTGTGTGTGTGTGTCTGTGTGTCTGTGTGTCTGTGTATCTGTGTGTCTGTGTGTCTGTGTCTGTGTGTATGTGCCTGTGTGTGTGTACGTCTTGGGGGTGTGTATATATGCATATTTGTAGATACATTTGGAGTTCCGAAGAACGTACTATATCCCAGGGAGTTGTAGTCACAGGTTGGTATGTAGTGCTTATCAAAGGTGTTGGGACCCTAACACTGCTCCTCTGGAAAATCATCAAGTGTTATTTAACCATTGAACTATCTCACCAGTGCAAAATGTTTAACTCTTACATGTTCAATTTTATACATTTTGATACCTGTATAAAACTAAGCCTTTACAAACCACTCATTAATTTATATGTCATCTCCATTGCTCCAATGTGCTTTCTTAAGTGATTACTGTGTCTCCAGATAACCTGTAGTCTAATATCTACTTCCATACTAGCTCCATATGTTTCAAAGCATACTTTTGATTATGAAGTTTATGAATGAAAGCATGGCACTTATTTCTGATAATGTAGGGTTAAGACAGAATAATCGTTAAAACATTTTAGAAAATAAATTGTAAAATGTAGAGTTAGAAGAGAGACAAAAGTCAAAGAACTTTGAAATAAGTTAAATTACAGGATTCCAGATATAACCTTACTCTTTAGAAAACAAAGCTATGGTATCTTAGAATTAAGAAAGTTAATTTAATCTTCAGTTATTAACTATTACATAGATTGTAGACAACTACTCCAAACTATTGATGTATCTTAGATTCATAGTAAGAAAATGAGAATAGTAATAAAAGAGTAAAAACAATGCTCAGCTTAGTAAGTTAGAGTGCAAAGAAGATTTTAACTTCAAGAGACAAAACAAAACAGAACAAGACAAAATCAAAACAAACTCTTTCTAAGAACTTAGCAAATCTGAGGGTTATAGAGATTGCTTAGTAGTTGAGTGCTGGCTGATTTTTCTGAGGACTTGAGCTCAGTTTCCAGAATTCATGGCAAGTAACTCTCAACTGCCTCTAACCACAGGTCTATGAGATCTGATTTCCTCTTTTGACCTTGATGGATATATACACTTACATGCACATAGAGACAAAGATAAGTATACATGACTATATACATTTTAAAAAAAGAACTAACCAATTCAGGGGTCTAGGGAAAAAAATTGTAAATCTGGAAATTAGTAATGGCACTTTTCAGCTTTCTTCAGTATAGATTTGTTTTTGCAAGCTAATGTCAAGTTGTATAAGAAGTTGAAGTCTCAACAGTGTGTGAATTAGTCTTACACTCACATTTCTATGGGCACTTCTCTTGACTTTATTGCAAATTGTATTTAGGCATTCACCTAAATTTCATAAAAGATAACCTCAGCACCTTGAAAAAATACACTGGGTCTTGAAAGTCCTGCCTGGTTTTTTACCCAGTGTCAGCCCAGCATGCACTAAGCAAATTCTAATCGAATCAGTTTTATAGAGGAAGACAGTGTGTGATAAATTACTACAAGTCACAGCTTGACTAGTTCCTCTGTAAATTTGATAAAAGAAATATTTTGTTTCGAAATTGTTGGATTTGAGGCAACCTGACACCATTGCCTGTTTTCCTGGCACAATGGAAACACCACACACAACTCACATAAAGTGGGGATAAATACTTAAGCAGAATGTATTAAGCTTTCTCTCATGAGAATATATACTTTTATATTCTCAGTCAGTAGATATAATACACATTAAATCAGGCTCTGAAACATATTCTCATAGTTTGACATATATTATTCTGGTCCTTTTCTATTTCTGTGATTAAAACACTGGCAAGAAGAAACGGGGGGAGGAACAGATGAATTATATTACTGCAAGAAGACAGAGCAGAAAAGTAAGCATGAACTTGGAAACAGAAGCTGAAGGAGAAGCCTTTCAAAAATGCTTCTTAAGGCTTTGCATTCCCCTGGCTACTCAATTAATTATCTTATATAACCCCAGATCTACCTATTGCTTTGATGAAACAGTATGATGCAAGCAAATTGAAGAGGAAAGAATTTATTTGGTTTAAAATTTCACATCACTGTTTATAGTCAAAGAAAGTCAGGACAGGAACCCAAACAGGACAGAAAACTGGAGGCAAGAGTTGATGAAGAGGCATAGATGAGTACATGATACTGGATTGTTCAGCCTCCTTTCTTATAGGACATAGGATCAGCAGCCCAGGGATAGCACCACTCACAGTGGTAGGACTGGGAAGAGAGGAGGAAATGGGGTCTGTGATCAGCATGTAAAGTTCATAAAAATAAATTATTGGAAAGAGTAAATAAAGTAAAATAACAATTTTGTCCATATTCCAAACTATTTGACAATTTACTTATTCATAATTATTTATCCATCAAATTTCAATATACACATCTTTTATCTAAATGATTACCAAAAAAGAAATTACAGTCTACATTATATTTGGAATTGTATCAAGTAGACAGCCAGAGAACTACAATTTTATATTGGTTTATTTTAATGTAAATTATGGTTAATTTTAAACATATTATGATCTTATGACACAGCAATGATTACAGTAAATGAAAATGGAAGGTTAAGGATCAGGTCAAAGCTATTCATTCTTCTTTTTTAATATCTCATTCGCTGTAAGTTCTTAGATGGGTAAGTTCTAAAATTCTAACATCAATGATGGATTGGAGTCTATCCATTCAATGCTATAGGGAACATATCTGTCAAGTTGATCTTCCTCATAAACAAATATTAATCAGGAAGTGAATAAATGAGTGAAATAGACTGTATGGTAGGAGACTCAAAGTCATTTGGAAAATAGATAATAATATGGAATACTGAAGTCCTTTATAGGTAGTAGGCATTTAATCAAATGGAGTGATTCTTTTGAATTATTTTCTGTGAAAGATACTGATATGAAAATTAAAGTTCATATGATTGATTTAACATAGTGAAAAAATGGCAATAAGGTAGAATGGATAAAATTTCCTTTTGAATAGTTGTGGATATCTTTGATAATCTCCATATGTTTTATGAAACTTCTTTGATGAGTGGTGAAAGCAGCACTTTTCTGTGGGTATAAGGACAAGTAGTTAAAAATCAGTTAGAGATTATACTGGTTTAGGAAAGTGTCAGCTGCATGTTCTCCATGTCAATATTGTGATCCCTCTAATGATGGGTAGTTAACTAGGTTTAGTGTAACATGTTGGACTCATCCCTATTAAATTGGTATTGCAGATGTTGATAGCCCCAGTTTATAAGTACTTTTAATTTACCATTGAAAATATCTTGCTGGAATGGTCATTGTTTTGGTTCATAGATATTCCAGCTACCTAAGACTATTGATGACTTTTCTCTCTTGGAAGCTTGCATAAAACCGTTAAATACTATGAAAGATATTACTTATGGAGGAAGACTCCAGATCAGTTCCATTTCAATTTTTTCAAGTCCTGAATCACAAGCTGTGGTACCCAGAAAAACCGCACCTCCTTATCCTTTCCAAACACTTCATCAACTTGGACAAAGCATGCTAACATGCCTATGCTAACATACCTATGGGGGCTGTACTGGTTAGTTCTGTGTGTCAACTTGACACAAGCTGAAGTTATCACAGAGAAAGGAATTTCAGTTGAGAAAATGCCTCCATGAGATCCAGTGGTAAGGCATTTTCTCAGTTAGTAATCAAGGGGGGAGGGCCCCTTGTGAGTGGTACCATCTGTAGGCTGGTAGTCTTGTGATCTATAAGAAAGCAGGCTGAGGAAGCCAGGAGAAGCAAGCCAGTAAGCAACATTCCTCCATGGCCTCTACATCAGCCTCTGCTCCTTGACCTGCTTGAGTTCCAGTCCTGACTTCCTTTTGTGATGAACCGCAGTATGGAAGTGTAAGCTGAATAAACTCTTTCCTCCCCAACTTGTTTCTTGGTCCTGATGTTTGTGCAGGAATAGAAACCCTGACTAAGACTGGGAGTGGTTCTAGAGGAGCAGAAAGCAGTATGAGGATGAATTTTTTTAAGAATCTGAAGTTGGTTTAATAATTCACCAGTACCTTCAACTGCTAACACCCCTCCAGATACACTCTCTTCTGGGAGCTTGGAGAATATTGAAGACCCATGGATGGAAATATATTTTAAACTTAAAGAAGTTAATGCCATTGAGCATCTTGATGAATTGGGTGATTGTGTGCTCAAAACTTTTTGCAATATGGCAAAAAATTTGAAAATACCTTTGCTGGCCGGTTGCTTTTAGTATCTCTGGAAAAGATGATGAAGGAAAAGAAGGAGCTGCATAATAAAATCGAATGGATCCAGATGCAAGTGAGCAATCTAAAACCTGCTAAGTGTATCCTTGAAGAGAATCTTCTTTCCAGCAGCCAGAGCTCAGGTTGCAGAAAATCAAACTGAAGCCCTCATTATAAGGTTGGCTGAATTGCAGCGAAAGTTCAGGTCTCAGCCTCAGAGGGTGTCAGCAGTTAAAGTACGGGCATTAATTGGTAAAGAATGGGATCCTATAACTTGGGATGGGAATGTGTGGGAAGACCCTGTTGAAGCTGAGAATTCTGAATCTTTGGATTCTCAATGGTTTACCCCACCTGAGGAAGTAGAATCCTCAGCCCCACCCCTTCACATAATGCCTTCTCCACATCAGGAAATAAATTCCCCAGAGTCTGATAAACCAGCAGTGACTTTTGCTGAAGAAAATGCCAGACAAGATAATATTGATGTTTCTCAAGATCCACCAATAGTTTCTTCTAGACCTATAACCAGACTCAAGGCAAAACAGGCCCCTAGAGGGGAGGTAGAAAGTGTAGTCCATGATGAAGTACGCTACACTACTAAGAAGCTTAATGAGTTTGCTAATTCATTCAAGCAGAAGTCTGGAGAATATGTGTGGGAATGGATTTTAAGGATGTGGGATAATGGTGGAAGGAACATAAAACTAGATCAGGCTGAGTTTATTGACATGGGTCCTCTGAGTGGAGATTCAGGGTTTAATATGGAAGCTCGTATATTTAAAAAAGGTATTAGAAGTTTGTTTGAATGGTTGGCTGAAGCGTTTATCAAGAGATGGCCTACTGAAAAGGAGTTGGAGATTCCTGATATTCCTAGGTTTGGTGTTGATGAAGGGATTTTAAGGCTCAGGGAAATTGCAATGTTAGAGTGGATACTTTGTGTAATACCTAATTCTCCACAATGGGAAGGCCCAGAAGATATGCCCTTCACCAATCCTACGCAAACTGATGAGAGGTGCACCAGCACATTTGAAGAGTTTTGTTCTTGCTCTTATCCTTGTGCCAGACCTTAGGGTTGGAGATGCTGCTGCTCAACTAGATGAATTAAATCAATGGGTTTAATTGGGTCTCAAGGTAACAAGGGCCAGGTGGCAGCATTGACTCGCCAGAGACAAGGTTGTCATAGTTATTATAATGGACAGTATAGACAAAACAACATTTATAATGACATATACCGTGATGGTCAGCAGGGGGAGAATTGAAATTTATAATGGCGTGACTCGTTCAGACCTTTGGTTTTGGCTGATCATTCATGGTTTTTCCAGGTATGAAATACATAAGAAGCCTACTGCATATCTGTTTGATCTGTATAAGCAGAAAAATTCTCAAACAAATGAAAGAAAGGCTACATTGGATCCTGACAAAAGGCAATCTTGGCCAGTGAATCAATTCCCAGACTAGAGCCTGTTTGCAGACCCAGAACCCCTTGAATGAAGGAGTGGCCAGGTTCCCCTGAGGAAGGATCTTGATAAGACATCTAAAAGTTTTGCTGTTAGCCTTTCTCCAGTCCTTCCCCAGAGGGACCTACCGTCTTTTACAAGGGTGACTGTACACTGGGGGAAAGGAAATAATCAGACTTTCAGGGGCATATTGGATACTGGCTCTGAATTGACAATCCCAGGAGATCCCAAGAAACATTGTGGCCCTCCTGTTAAAGTAGAACCTTATGGAGGACAGTTGATTAATGGAATTTTGACTGATGTCTGACTTACGGTAGGTCCAGTAGGTCCCCGAACACATCCTGTGGCCATTTCCCCAGTTCCAGAATGTATAATTGGTATAGACATACTTAGAAATAGGCAGAATTATCACATTGGTTCCCTGAATGTGGAGTGAGGACTATTATGGTTGGAAAGACTAAATGAAAACCGTTAGAGTTGCCTCTGCCAAAGAAAATAGTGAATCAAAAACAGTACCGTATTCCTGGAGGAATTGCAGAAATTACTGCCACTATCAAGGACTTGAGAGATGCAGGGGTGGTGGTTCCCACCACATCTCCCTTTAACTCTCCTATCTGGCCAGTGCAGAAGACAGATGGATCATGGAGAATGACAGTTGACTATTGAAAACTAAATCAGGTAGTAACTCCAATTGTAGCTGCTGTACCAGATGTAGTTTCGTTACTTGAGCAAATTAACACATCTGGTACCTGGTTTGCAGTTATTGATCTAGCAAATGCCTTCTTCTCAGTATCTGTCCATAAGGACCACCAGAAACAATTTGCTTTTAGTTGGCAAGGCCAGCAGTATACCTTTACAGTTTTGCCTCAAGGATATATTAACTCTCCTGCCCTGTGTCATAACTTAATTAGAAGGGATCGTGATTGTTTGTCTCTACCACAAAATATCACATTGGTGCACTATATTGATGACATTATGCTGATTGGACCAAGTGAGCAGGAAGTAGCAACCACTTTGGACTCATTGATAACACATATGCGTATCAGAGGATGGGAAATAAATCCAACCAAAATTCAAGGACCATCTACCTCAGTGAAATTCTTAGTAGTCCAGTGGTGTGAGGCTTGTAGAGACATTCCTTCTAAGGTGAAAGGTAAATTATTGCACCTGGCCCCTCCTACCACCAAGGAAGAAGCACAGCGTTTAGTGGGTCCATTTGGATTCTGGATACAGCATATTCCTCACTTGGGTGTGTTACTCAGCCTCATTTATCAAGTGACTTGGAAAGCTGCTAGCTTTGTGTGAGGTCTGGAACAGGAGAAGTCTCTTCAACAGGCTGCTGTGCAGGCTGCTCTACCACTTGGGCCATATGATCCAGCCGACCCAATGGTTACTGAGGTGTCAGTGGCAGATAGAGATACTGTTTGGAGCCTCTGGCAGGCTCCTGTAGGTGAATCACAGAAGAGACCTTTGGGATTTTGGAGCAAATCTCTACCACCATCTGCAGACAACTATTCTCCCTTTGAAAAACAGCTCTTGGCCTGCTATTGGGCCTTAGAGGAAACTGAACATTTGACAATAGGACACAAAGTTACCATTCGACCTGAACTGCCCATCATGAGCTGGGTTGCCCCGACCAGCGGGACCAGTTATTGGAGGGAAACCCGAGGAGACCCCATGACCTGTGGGAGAGAATGGGCGAGAGAGAGAAGAAGGAGACCAAGCAAGCTCTTTGTCAAGGTCTCGTTTAATTTTCAAAACTCATCTACTTTTATACAATACTCAAAAAGGGGGAA
>CM052713.1:8174693-8240849 GCA_028551405.1 Uromys caudimaculatus
GCTAGAGGCCCCAGTAAAGGGGAATGTCAAGGTGGGAATATGGGGATGGGTGGGCGGGTAGGTGGGAGGAGGAATTCCCTCACAGAGGCGGGGAGGGGGAGGGTATAGGGGGTTTCCAAAGAGGAGACCCAGAAAAGGGGAAACATTGGAAATGTAAATAAAGTATCAAAAATAAATTAATTAATTAATTAAAAAAAGGAATAAATAAAAAAAGAATATATATACATGTATGTAGGTGTATACATATGTATATAGATGCATATATATTAGTATATAGATAGACTTGTTATTTTTCATAGTTTCATAATTAACATTTCATTGTGTACATACAATACACTTTATTTGGCTGTAAAAAAAACAAAAAACAAACAAAGAAAACAAAAAAAAAATAAAAAAGTGTATATATATATATATATATATATATATATAAATTTGATTGTCATTGTTATGAAAAAGATTGGTACATATTAGGTTATGATTTTGACATGCAACAAATTTTACACAATTTAGAAATAACTTGCTGTTTAAAATGTGTATGTATGCATGAGTTTATTGAATTTAAAAGTAAAAATCTGAATATTTTCCTGCTTTCTTCTGTCACATGGAATCCTGGGAGTAGTGGGGGGAGGATAAATTGTGGTAAAGATGTATTGTATGATACGAGACTCTATTTTCAATAATAAGAAATTTCTCATAAATACAATTCTACAGTATGCAGGGATTGTGATTGCAGCATCTTTCTTAGAAAGAATTTACTTTAAAATTATTCTTGTGGTTCCATTTCTATGCAAAAGTGTTCATGCACATAACTGTCACATACACTAAACATCACTATTTTCACTGCATTACAGTTCTTAGTATTGCAGCATGTAATGGCTGTACAACTTGCCTATAAAATTTCTTTGTATTGCAGTTAGTTCATATCATACAAGGGTGATGTTAATAATGTATCGATGCATAGACATCAGCACTGTGTTTCACTTGTTTCCTTATTCTTAAAGGAGCATTGCCACTGTTGTATGATAGAACATGGACTTTTATGGCCCTGACTAATTGTTTCTCAGTATTACTTTGATTTATATACATTGTGAAGCTTCCTAATTGTCATAGATTCCTGTCCTTGAGAGATTTGGTGACAATTAACAGCATTATCCATTTTAGTAATTGTGTAAAAATATATTGCTATGGCAATATTTACATTAACTTGATGAGTGATGGTTCCAGAAACTTTTAGCATGTCATTTTTTAGCATTAGTGAAACTTCTTTTTTAGTAAGTGTGTACATAAACCACTAAGGTTAGCTTTACTTAATTGGATTGTTTTCTAATTTTAATTATGATGTATTGCATTTTTATGTTTCCAAGTTGACTAATTCCTCTATACCCAACAACTTCATTTAACACTTCTTATAATATAAATTCTTTTAAGAAAATATGTATGACTTCAAATTATTTGCATAATTGTTTATTAATTCTAGCACTTTTAGCTTTAGGTTTTGCTATGGTTTTACATTTTCAGTTTGCAATAATCTCTAATCAGAACCAATCATCTCACTTTATGTAAGTTTGAGAACTTCTAAAAAGATCAAAATGTAGCCTTTATTTTTTGCCTTGTTTTGTTTTATATTATTTATTATTCATTTGCTCTTGAAGTAAATTATCATTTTAGAATAACAAAAATAATAAAACTATATTAAACAGATGTTGCTCAAATTACAGTGGAATTATATGCTAATCATATATTGTAAAATGAATGATGGAAGTACATGACTGATCAAACAGAATCTGTCTCAATAAGGTAGCTGTCTGAAGTACATACTTATATGGACTTACAGTCAGTTAAGTGCTTGTAGGTATTCAGCTAGGTTGTTTTACAATGCTGGACATAAATGATAAAGCATATTCAAGGAACGACATTAATATTTATTTTGTATTTTTACAATTTCCAGATATTCTCTGCAAAATTTCTTCCTCTAACTGTTCACAGTGTCAAATAAAGTCGATTAGACTGAAAACAGGATTGGAAAGATAGCATATACTATATATACAACCTTCAATTATGTGCCCATCATTGTCTCTAAATTACCAGAATCATGATAGGTTGCATGATAGAAAATATCTGAGAAATCATAGAACATTATTTTGACATTGGTTATTATGACATAGAACCTTGGTCTTTATGTTCAAGATAGATTTGCTATTTGTACTTTTGAAGATAGACAGTACAATAGTAAAAGGCCTCATAATGAGTCATCCCACATCTATGTTTGAAAAATCAAGCATAGTGTGCATTTATTTATTTTACCATCCATGCAAAGATAAGGGTGTCAGTTTTTTAAATCAGACAATAATGTATATCATAGATTTACCCAGACACTAAGAACCCATCTGTGTAAGTTTGTGTGTTTAGTATTAGAAAACAGTGAATAAACCATTGGGGAATAATGTGTGCAAAGCGAAATCTCCTCCAAACTCATTTTATGTACAAATTCAATTAATATTAGAAAGTTGAGAGATTTCCCCGAGTCATCTAATCAACTAGTGGTAAAACTTATAAGCTCAATATTCTTTGTAGCAAACTAATTATTAAATGCAGTCTTATCACTTGTCTCTTTAATGTGATATTACACCTCTTGAACAATTCTGTCACCAAGAAGCAGCTCTTTGTCAGAATATCTGACCAGTTTTTGTCAAATTTGAAGAGCAAAAGTTTAATACCAAGGAGTGACAGGGTGTCAGGGACTCATTACTGCTGCCTTTGTCCTAAATTTTCTCACAGTGAAGAGCTGTCATGATTTGACAACTGAGCAAATACTGTTTTTTCAGAATAGACTTTGGTTGTATGCAGACCATCAAATCTTCATGCTGATAATTCTGCAAATAATGAAGAAACTAAAGAGCTATTCAATGCCCTGTTCATAAAACACTGCTGTAGAGCAGCTCTATCGGGATGCTAATTTAACTTTGGTATATATGCCTAGATAAAGTTGCTCGAAAATTGTTAAGGATTGATTGAATTCTTTGCCCATTCTCATTTAGTTCATGTACTCTACATTTGAATGTAGTATATAAACACGAGTCTAAAATATACACAAGTGTATAAAATAGTAATGCAGTAACAGAAGCATAACACAGCATGGTAATCTTGTCATTTTCATTATTTTTATATAGAAAACTCACAATGCAATTCAGAAATGCCCTTGTTATATTCTAAACGCAATCAAGAGTTGTGAACACAAAAGTAAAGACTACTGCTTCTAGCTTAGGAGCTCTGTGGGAACACAGAGCATGAAATTGTACTTGACATTACTCTTGAAGAAGGTGCACAGTGATATAAGAGCAATAAGCTAAGAACCAAGAATATATATTTTTATGAACTATTTAGATACTTTTCTACATCCTTTTGAAAGTATTCCCTATGTGCCTAATTAACCATATTTCTGTATTGAAGCCAGATGTTGGCTAGTTTGTGGGTTCTTTATTTCTTCCACTCTTTTCTACCCATTCAAATTTCTGACTCTACATAGGAAAGAAAAGGGAAATGGGATGGTGTTACCGTTAGACGACTCCCTGTTAATTAGGAGCATTGAGTTCCTTGGGACAAGTTTGATCTTCACCATCAGAAGATCTTATTCCTTTTCCTTCTTTCTTTGAGCACAACTACTTTACAAACTGTGACAAACAGCAACCAATACCTACCACCACTAAACAACAACCCATCTTGCCTCTTGTAGACCTAGGATTCATATGCCCTCCGAAAAGTCTGCAGAATTTTAAATGTCATACAATTGCAGAAACTATCTCACACTGTCAAAATCATGACCCTGCAAGACCAAGAGGCAAATCATAGTAAGTTGCTGTGGACAATCTGAAGCATCTCCATATCTCACATCTGTGATTAAAATGAAAGTGTACTCATATTTCTGTGGCTTTTTTCAAGTTACCAAGATTTGCACTACTTATCTTTCAATAAAGGTGAAACTAAAATGCTACCATATACAAATTATTCCTTTCCTTGAACACTGGTTAGATGTATTTTTGCTGTATTTTAATTATCATTCTTTAAACTATCTATACAATTTTAGTAGCATCCAAGATCATTTATATGTATCTATTGTTAGGAAGAATGTGAGCCCTGCTTTCAAACAATTTGGATTTCATAACATGGATTTTCTTTAGAACCAAATATGTAGAGTTCTCCAACTTGAAGTCTAATCTCTGATGTTTTTATTAGTTCCTGAGCTGTTCAATATTCTTCTCCACTAGTAAAAGATAAACCCAATCAACTTCATGATCACCATTGGTTGCTCTTCTAGAGTGCTTAATACCCTGATAACTCATGTCATAATCCACTAGTTCAAGGAAATTCAATGTCCTCTTCTGTCATTCATGGACACCTGTATATTCATGGCATATACACATACATATGAATAAAACTAGAGTATTTAATTAGAGAGAGGATTATTAACAAGAAGACCCTTATAGCTGACTTCTCATGGTCTGAATCAAATCTGTGCCATAATGGGGCAGCAGTTCAGAACTGTATATTAGTTTCTGCAGATTGGAATTGTTAGTATAACAGGTGTGCAAAGGAGAGATACATGAAATCTATATTTGTCTTTCAGTAGGAATTAGACTTCAAGTATAGTAAATGACCATGAAAACTTTGCATTTTTATATTCTAAAAGACCAGGAATAATAGTAACAGGCCTGGGAATGGATAGTGTTAGAAACTTCTTATGGTTTGACATGCCTCTTTTTAGCAAAACCTTCAATATAATCTATATCCTCATATCAATATTTCCATCACATTAATTCTGAGTTATGCTGTTTTCTGACTCCATTAGATTCCAGAATAGGATAATGTTTGGCCAAGTGACAGTTTTCCAATTTTAGCATTACGTCAGTTTTTAGAGGTTGACATTCAGTGATGCATAGCAAGCACTCCCATTGAGCTGAACACTCTGAATCTTCATCAGAATATACCTGATGCTCTATTCCAGAATGAAAGACTGATACCTTGATTGATTCCCAATTTTCAATAAACAACCCATAAAGCAATTAAGTAAGTATATAACTGAAGCAATTTAACGAAGATTAGCTAGTTCATTAGAAGCTCACTCTGTTCTAGACAATTGAGACTTGCACACATCCCTTTGAGTATGATACTATTATCCATTCAAAAGGGCTCTGTAGCAGGGATAGGAAGATACATCATTTAAAATTGAAAATTGTAACAATGTATGTATGATGCTGTTGGCTTAATAAAATGTTAAAGTTTGTTTAATCTCTATATCAGGAAAAGGGGTCTATAATATAGAGGGAAGACTAAGGTTTGAGAAGGAAGAAAGGGTTTTATTGCACTGAGTTTACAGAGGACATCATTATGTTTATGTCCCAGAGCAATCTTGCCCAAGCTTGAGCTCATCTAGTTCAGATTCTTCAGTTTTAATACAGATGAAGTGACAAATCCAAGAATCTGTGAGCCTCAGACAAAATCTTATTAGCATGCTGAGAGAGTATCTGATTTGCTACCCAGCAGTGTTCATGGATTACTAAACTTTCCATTGTAGTTTTGTATCACTGAGTGTGAAAGATGGATGCCTATGTTTGCAGCTCTGCTCTTTTTCCTTTTTATTAACTATTAATCCTGCATTTATTTTTCTTCCCCCAGCCTGTGACACAGGGAAGTGATCCTGATAAATGGAAACTCATTTATTTTTAATAACATGTATCATGGGAAGAAAAACATGATTAGGTTAAATGAAATAAAGATGGCAGAAACATTAAAGCACACAAGTAAAGACATATTGCAGTGCTTTGGTTCAAACAATTTGAGCTCTTTAGAAAAGTCAAATGTATGTGGAAAGGATATTTTAGACAGGCAATTGGAGGCCTCTGTCAGGAGCTGAAGGCACTGTCCACAGGTACAATTCACTCCACTTAACCATCTCCCATATTTGTTCTTGAGAACCTCCAGTAATGTGATGCAGCCACTCAGACAATCCAGTTTCTACCCAATAAAAATAACTGATTGTAGATGTTCATTATATTGGGAAAAAACTGTCACAGCAACATCTACAATTTGGTTTCACCAAGTTGACATACAAAATGACTGTCAGGTTTCAGATGCTGAAGGAAATCTTCCTACTGTTCTAGGACACCAGCTGTCATCCTATAGACATTGAGTTAATTAAAATTGACATTTTGAATATCTGGGTAATAAATATAGGAAGAATTAGTACCTTTGGAGACATGGTTAAGTCACTGATTTATCTAATTCTCTTCTACATTAGGGATATATGAACATGTTTCTGTGTCCAGAAGTATGCTGTTTGTGCACTTGATCAGAGGCAGGAGACAAAATTCAGATGTTGCTCTTCAGGAACTACAAAAAGAAATAGTATTTGAGTGAGGGTTTCTTGGACTCTTAATAGCCTGGAGTTCACTAAACTGGTTAGAATGCCTTCTGAAATGAGCCATTATGATCTGCATGTCTCTGTCTACCCATTGCTGTGTTTAAAATGCTTCATTCCCAAGCCTGGCTATTGCTTTTTAAATGTAGATTCTGGGTGACTAAACTCACAGACACATATTTACAATACAAATTCTTTTCTGTACCCTCAATTCTTCAACCACACACACACACACACACACACACACACACACACACACACACACACACACCTGGGTGATATTAAAACCTGTTACTGCATGCAGCTAACATAATCCACTACTCCTCCATCACTATTACTCTAGGTCTTTCAACATGAGCAATGGATTATAAAAAGTATAAAAATAGAAACACTTGTAAGATTATTATGACTTTGCATTCATTTTCTTCATAAACATTACCCAGAGCTATTCCAAGGAGAGAAATTGACTTATGTATCACATAAAATTCTACTCTATAGTCTAGCCATAATTTGCCTGATCTTGGGACACCAAAACTCTTCCAGGCACATTGTTTGATTAGTTAACTATGATTTGAGTTTTCTCATTAAATATAAAACTCTGCCTTTGGGAGTATTTTGATTAGTTATGTCCAAAACCCTCTTAACAACATGTGGGAAAATTTGAAGTTTAAAAGTAAACTTTAGGGTCCACATATGAGAGAATACATGTAGTGATTACCTTCCCGAGTTGGTGTTACTTCACTCAGGGTGATTATTTCCTGTTCCAGCCATTTGCCTCCAAATTTGTTCTTTTCCTTTAAGAAAATAGATAAATATAATTCTATTATGTATATGTACTAGGTTTTCATGAAAAATTCTTAACAATTTTTATTACATTACTCAGTGTTGATGCACATTCAGGCTGCCTCCATTTCCTAGGCATTGTTAATAGAGCAGCAATGATCATGGTTGAGTGGGTATCTCTGCAGTAGGAGGTAGAGTCCCACAAATAGTTCAAGAAGGTTCTAACTTCTCACATCCTTGTCAGTGTTTGTTGTCATTTGCTTTCTTAATCTTAGTTCTTCTAATGTGGGTAAAATGAAATATCAAAAATATTTTAATTTATAGTTTTAATGACTAAGAATGTTCACCTGGATTGCACTGTAAGTTTTTTTTGATAGATGGCTATTTTCACAAGGTTCATTCTACCCATCTATTAGCATAGGTGGTTCTAAATATCTTCAGTCTTCCTCCTTTTCTTTATTCATAGAATTACAGGTTCCATTGCAGAAAATTTTCACTTACATCATTAAATTTGTCCTAGTGGTTTTGTTTGTTTAAGTCTATTGTGATTAGAAATATTTTTTCCTGATTTTTTTATATGCCATGTTTGTTACTGATATATAGAAGAACTACTGATTTTTATATGATGATTTACTTAGTCACTTAGTCACTTAGGTAAAAGTATGGGCCAATCTTCTTGGTTTTCTGGCAGAGCTTAAAATTTTCTTATAGACATTATTTTTAATATTATAGTGTTCTCTAGCACAATGAAGCATTATTATATTTCTTACCAATTTTTTTTTTTGTTTCTACTCACCCTAGTAAGAAAGGGAAAAAGACAGAACAAAGAAATATCTTGAGTTACAATATGATAAACTAATGGACTTCTTGGACTTGGTAAAGAATTGTAAATAACTGGATTCAGAAAAACACACCCAGCATTAGTGAAGACAAAGGAAAGCTGTACACTAGTGCCCTTTATGCAACTAATCTCCTCTACCCCAAGATATTTACAATTAATGTTATCTAAGAGAGAGGACTCAGGCATTGAGAGTCTTCTGATATTCATGGGTTTTCTGAGTCTCCCCTTTTCCATATGTGAATCTTAGGATTGACATTGAGTGAGATAGTTACAGCTTATGACTACTGTTGGCATGGTTATACTGGTGAAGGAACAAATCTCCCCAAATGAATAGACCCTATTATCCTCCTCATGAGAACTGTTACAACCAATAAGAACAGACTGTTAGCATTCACATACTTTAATACATTGATGTGTATAAATATTTACAATACTTAACATTTTAAGCAACTAGGAGAACTTGGTAGGTAAAAGGGTATGCCCATAGTAGGTAGTAATTACACAATATCAAATAAAGCTACATAGTGAGTTATGACTTTGTATTCATGTGAAAATATGCATTTTAAATTAGTCAGTGTTTTATGAATAATTTTGGTCTACTCTTCATTTTATTAAATTATGTTATTGATTAAATTATTGATTCATTATAACTATATTTTTATTTCTTCCAGAAAAGCCTTTGAATTTTTTCTTATGTTGTTCTGGCTGGTCTTGGACTCATTATATAGACCAAGATTGCCTTGAAATTACAAGCCTATCTCTGTCTCCTGAGTACTGGAATTAAGGATGTGTATGCACCACCACGCTCAATTAAGTTCCAACTATTTAATCACATTGGCTACCAAATTAATGTATGTTTGCCTATTAAGGATTTCAACATCTGGAATATATTATTTATTTTCTCAGCCCTAAGGGCATAAAACTTCTTATAGTTGTTAATATGGGTTACAAAATTGTTCTCCAACGGGACTATAACTATTTCTTATTTTCTTTAGATAGATTAAAAAAAAAAAGAAAACTAAACAAACAAATCGCTAAGCTCCGTTTTCCAATGGATTAATTTTTTCATGTTGCACTTACAATGAAAACATACATTGAAATACATCTCAGCTGTATTTCATCAGTCAGTAAAATGAGGGAATAAAAATTTAATGATGCTAATGTAACCATTTATTAAGCTTTATTGTCTTTATCAATTAAGCTGCTGCCTGGAACTATTTCTCCTGCTACTAAGTATGAATAGAGATTATACTGAGAACTGAAGCCCTGAGTCACACACTGTAGATGGTTAACCTAGTACCTTTACCAATTTTTATCTTAAATAAACTCTAGGAGATAAAATGACCACATATCAACCAACTCCATTTAAATTTAAATTGTGCCTACAATCTCCATTTACATCTTGGAGCCAACCCTGTGCCACAGTTCTCCATACCCAAATCTCACCCAGAGAGAGCTGGTCTCACAGGAGTGCTGTCACTCCTAAGACCACAGGTGAGACCACCATTATTGCTCTAACAGCTGGCCCAAAAGGGACCCACCAGGAGCCAACGGGGCACAGGAACCATAGAGTAGCCAAAGACAGTATCCTTCCTCTTTTCATCTGCACCCTGGAGCTAACCCTGTGCCACAGCTCTTTGTATCCAATGCACACCCACGGAGAACTGGTGTCCCAGGAGTGCTGGCACACTTAAGATCACAGCTTTTCTCACCTTATTACCACCCAGAGAAAGCTGCTCTCCTAGAGGTGCTGACACACCTAAGATCACAGGCTCATGGGTCCAAGGAAGGGAAAAACTCCAGTCAAAGAAAACAAGACCAGCTAACACTAGAGATAACAAGATGGTGAGAGGCAAGCACAAGAACATAAGCAACAGAAACCAAGGCTACTTGGGATCATCAGAACACAGTTCTCCCACCACAGCAAGCACTAGATACCCAAACACACTGGAAAAGCAAGATTCAGATTTAAAATTATGACTCATGATAATGATAGAGGAATTTGCAAAGGACATAAATAACTCCCTTAAGGAAATATAGGACACAACAAACAGGTGAAGGAATTGAACAAAACTATCCAAGATCTAAAAACAGATATAGAAATGATAAAGAAATCACAAAGGGAGACAACCCTGGAGATAGAAAACCTAGGAAAGAAATCAGGAGACATAGATGTAAACATCATCAACAGAATATAAGAGGTGGAAGAGAGAAACTCAGGTGTAGAAGATACCATAGAAAACAATGACACAACAGTCAAAGAAAATGCAAAATGCAAAAATCTCCTAACCCAAAATATCCATGAAATCCAGGACATGATGACAAGACCAAACCTAAGGATAACAGGTACAAAAGAGAGCAAAGATTCCCAACTCAAAGGGCAAGTAAATATCTTCAACAAAATTATAGAAGAAAACTTCCCTAAACTAAAGAGATGGCCATAAACATAAAAGAAGGCTACAACCACAAATAGATTGTACCAAGAAAAGAAATTCTTCACATCACATAATAATTAAAGCAAGAAATGCACAAAACAAAAAAGAATATTAAAAGAAGTAAGAAAAAAGGTTGAGAAACATATAAAGGCAGACCTATCAGAATTACACCAGACTTCTCAACAGAGATTCTAAGAGCCTGAAGATCCTGGGCAACTGTTATACAGACACTAAGAGAACAAAGATTCCAGCCCAGGCTACTATACTCAACAAAAATCTCAATTACTATAGTGAGAGAAACCAAGATATTTCATGACAAAACCAAATTTACACAATATCTTTCCACAAATCCAGCCCTACAAAGGATAATAAATGAAAAAAGTCCAACACAGTAGGGAAACTTCCCCATAAAAAAATGAAGACAGTAATTTTCTTTCAACAAACCTGAAGGAAGATAGCCACACAAGCCTAATTTCACCTCTAGCAACAAAATAAAAGGAAGCAACAATTACTGGTCCTGAATATCTCTTAACATCAATGGAACCAATTCACCAATAAAAGGACAAAAACTAACAGACAGGTTATGTAAACAAGACCCACATTTTCCTACATACAGGAAACTCACCATAGGGACAAAGACAGACACTACCTCAGAGTAAAGGGGTGGAAAAAAAAAAACTTCCAAGCAAATGGTCCCAAGAAACAAGCTGGAATAGCCATTCTATTATTGAATAAAATCAACCAAAAGTTATCAAAAAGATAAGGAAGAACACTTAATACACATCAAAGGAAAAATATACCAAGATGAGCTCGCAATTCTGAACATTTATTCTCCAAAAGAAAGGCCAACCACATTCATAAAAGGAACTTTACTGAAGCTCAGAGCACACATTGCACCTCACACATTAATAGTAGGAAACTTCAACACTCCATTCTTATTAATGGACAGATTATGAAAACAGAAACTAAACAGAAACACAATGAAATTAACAAAAGTTATAAACCAAAAGAATTTAACAAATATCTATAGAACATTTCATCCTAAATCAAAAAAATATACCTTCTTCTCAGCACCTCATGGTACCTTCTCTACAACTGACCATATAATTGGTCACAAAACAGGCCTCAACAGATACAAGGAGATTTAAATAATCCCATGTACCATATCAGATCACCATGGATTAAGGCTGGTCTTCAATAACAACAAAAATAACAGAAAGTCCACATATGCATGGAAGCTGAATAACTCTCTACTCAATGATAACTTGGTCAAGGAAGAAATAAAGAAATATTTAAAGACTTTTTAGAATTTAATGAAAATGAAGGCACAACATACCCCAAATTATGGGACACAATGAAAGCAGTCCTAAGAGGAAAACTCATAGCTCTGAATGCCTCCAAAAATAAACTGGAGACAGCATACACTGGCAGCTTAACAGAACACCTAAAAGCTCTAGAACAAAGAGAAGCAAATATACCCCAGAGTTGTAGATGGCAGGAAATAATCAAATTCAGGGATGAAATCAACCAAGTAGAAACAAAGATAACTATACAAGCAATCAACAAAACCAGGATCTGGTTCTTTGAGAAAATAAATAAGATAGATAAACCCTTAGCCAATCCACCCAAAGGGCACAGAGACTGTATCCAAATTAACAAAATCAGAAATGAAAAGAGACATAACAACAGAAACTAAGAAAATTCAAAAGATCACCAGATCCATGCACAAAAGCCTCTACACAACAAATCTGGAAAATCTGGAAGAAAAGAATAATTTTCCAGACCAATACCAGGTAACAAAATTTAATCAGGCTCAGAGAAACCATCTAAACTGTCCCATAAGCCCTAAAGAAATAGAAGCAGTCATTAAAAGTCCCCCAGCCAAGGACCAGATGAGTTTAGTGCAGAATTCTACAGGCCCTTCAAAGAAGACCTAATACCAATACTCTTCAAACTATTCCACAAAATAGAAGCAGAAGGAACACTACCCAATTCATTCTATGAATCCAATACTATGCTTATACCTAAAACACACAAAGATCCAACAAAGAAAGAGAACTTCAGACCAAATTCCCCTATGAAAATCGATTTAATGATACTCAGTAAAATTTTTAAAAACTGAATCCAAGAACACATCCTGATCAAGTAGGCTTCATCCCAGGGATGCAGCGATGGTTCCGTATATGAAAATCCATTAATATAATCCACTATGTAAACAAACTCAAAGAAAATATCATATAATCATCTCATTAGATGCTAAGCAAGCATTTGACAAAATTTAACACCCCTTCATGATAAAAGTCTTGGAAAGATCAGGAACTCAAGGCCCATATATAAACATAATAAAAGCAATTTACAGCAAAGCAGTATCCAACATCAAACTAAATGCAGAGAAACATAAAGCAATCTCACTAAAATCAGGGACTAGACAAGGCTGACCCCTCCCTCCTTATCTATTCAATATAGTACTTGAAGTTCTAGCCAGAGATTTTAGACAATAAAAGGAGGTCAAAGGGATACAAGTTGGAAAGGAAGATTTCAAAATATCACTATTTGTAGATGATATTATAATACAATTTAGTAACTGCAAAAATTCCACCAGAGAACTCCTAGAGTTGATAAAGAACTTCAGCAAAGTGGCTGGATATAAAATTATCTCAAAAAAATCAGCAGCCTTCCTCTACTCAAAGTATAAACAGGCTTTGAAAGAAATTAGGGAAACAAAACCCTTCACAATATTCACAAATATTATAAAATATCTTGATTTGACTCTAACAAAACAAGTGAAAGATCTGTATGACAAGAACTTTAAGTCTCTGAAGAAAGAAATCAAAGAAGATCTCAAAAGAGGTAAGATCTCCCATGCTATTAGATTGACAGGATTAATACAGTAAAAATGGCTTTATTTCCAAAAGCAATTCTCAGAATCAAGGCAATCCCCATCAAAATTCTCATTCAATTATCATAGAGTTAGAAAGAGCAATTTACACATTCATTTGGAATAATCAAAAACCCAGGATAGTGAAAATGATTCTCAATGATAAAAGAACTTCTGGGGGAATTACCATCCCTGACCTCAAGCTGTATTATAGAGCAATAGTAATACAAACTTCATGGTATTGGTACAGAGATAGGCAGGTAGATCAATGAAATAGAATTGAAGACCTATAAATTATCCCACACAATTATGGTCACTTGATTTTGGCAAAGGAGCTAAAATGATCCAGTGGAAAAAGGAGAGCATTTTCAAGAAATGGTGCTAGTTCTAATGGCAATCAGCATGTAGAAGAATGAAAATTGATCCATTCATTTCTCCTTGTACAAAATTCAAGTCCAAGTGGATCAAGTACCTCCACATCAAATGAAATATCAAATATACCGAATCTAATAAAAGAAAAAATGGTGATGGGCCTCGCAAACATGGGCACAAATGGAAAATATCCTGAACAAAACACCAATGGCTTATGCTCTAAGATCAATAATCAACAAATGGGAACTCATAAAATTGCAAAGCTTCTGTGAGGCAAAGGGCACTGTAAATAGTACAAAAGAGCAACCAACAGATTGTGAAAAGGTCTTTAACAATACTGTACCTACTAGAGGATTAATATCTATTATAGATAAAGAACTCAAGAAGTTTGACTCCACAGAACCAAATAACCCTTTTAAAAATGGGGTACAGGGCTAAACAAAGAATTCTCAACTGAGGAATATCAAATGGCTGAGAAGCATCTAAAGAAATGTTCCAACATCCCTTAGTCATCAGGGAAATGCAAATCAAAACGACCCTAAGATTCCACCTCACACAAGTCAGAACTGATAAGATCAAAAACTCAGATGACGGCAGATGCTGGCTAGGATGTGGAGAAAGAGGAACACTCCACCATTGCTGGTAGGATTGCAAGCTGGTATAACCACTCTGGAAATCAGTCTGGCTGTTCCTCAGAAAATTGGTCATAGTACTACCTGAGGATCCAGCTATACAACTCTTGTGCATATGCCCAAAGATGCTCAAACCTATTACAAGGACACATGCTCCACTATATTCATAGCAACCTTATTTATAACAGCCAGAAGCTGGAAAGAACTCAGATATCCTCCAACAGAGGAATGGATACAGAAAATGTTGTACATTTACACAATGGAGTACTATTCAGCTATTAAAAAAATGAATTCATTAAATTCATAGGCAAATGTCATCCTGAATAAGGTAACCAAGTCACAAAAAACACACATGATATGCATTCCAAATACCCATGATACAAGTCAAAGACCATATGAAACACAGGAAGAAGGAGGACCAATGTGTGGATGCTTCAGTCCTTCTTAGAAAGGGGAATAAAATATTCACAGGAGGTAAAGTGTAGGAGGGACTTGGGAGGAAGAGAAGTGGGGGAGGGGAAAAAGCAGAGCACAGTAAATTATAGGGGAGATAGTCATGATATACAGAGGGTCAAGAAATTGAATGGAGATGTTTAGCAATGGGGGATGGGAAACTGGGCATAGCCACCAGAAGTCCCAGATGCCAGGAAAACAAGAGGCTTCCAGGACCTACCAGGGATGAAATTAGCTGAAATGCCCAATAAATGGTAGGGAAACCCTGTAGAGACTATATGCAGAATTTAGGCAAGTCTCCTGGTAGGGGGATGAGGTCACACCCTCATCTCCAAATTTCTAACCCAGAGTTGCTCCTGTCTGAAAGAAATACAGAGAAAAAGTGTGGAGAAGAGACTTCAGGAAAAGCCATCTGCTGCTCCACCTGGGGATCCATTCCATATACAGACACCAAGCCCAGACAATATTGCTGATTCCAAGAAGTGCTTGCTGACGGTAGCCTGATATAGCTGTCTCCTGAAAAGCTCTGCCAGACCCTGACAAATGCAGATGTGGATGCATGCAGCTAAACATTATTCAGAGCATGGGGACCCCAATGGAGAATTTAGGATAAGGCTGAAGGAACTGAAGGGGTTTGCAATCCCATAGGAAGAAAAACAATATCAACCAACCAGACACCCTCCCCCCCCCAGAGCTCCCAGGGACTAAACCACCAATCAAGGAGTACACATGGAGAGATCGATGGCTCTAGCTGCATATGTAGCAGAGGATGGCATTGTCTGGCATCAACAGGAGGAGAGGCCTTTCTTTCTGTGAAGATTCAGTGCCCCAGTGTAGGGGAATTATAGGGTGGTGAGGTGGGAATGGGTGGGTGGATTGGGGAGCACCCTCATAGAAGCAGGGAATGGGATAAGGTGTTTGTGGAGGGAAAACTGGAAAAAGGGATAATATTTGAAATGTAAATAAACAAAATATCCCATAAAAGTAAATTTAATTTGCAAGTTTCCAGGCATTTTTTTTTCCTGTGATTACCCTGGTAGCTGGTATAGGTGGACTGTTTACAACAAAGAGCAGGTAGGAGGCTGTAAATAGAAGGAACTTCAGAAAACCAAGCATGAATGTCTTGAGCTGCTGAGTGATAAGATGTGGGCTGTGCATGTATGAATTCATAGCCTAGAAAAAAACATCTAGAAAAGCAATGCCTAGGACCTAAACATTCAAAGTGCCAGGCAGTGCTTAGCTTTCAGTTACTGTACTGAAAACCAGAAGCAATAACACAGACCCAAAATATTCAGAAAATAAACAAAAGAAAGAGAGCTTTGAGTTCTGTGGAAAGTTCAAGATGGTAAAGGTGCTTCTAATGATGCAAAGACAGCTCCATTCAAAGTTTTAAAACAGTGGAGACACTGAGTCAAAATGTTGAAAGGGCTGACAGTTTGTGACCTGGTTTAGAAAGTATAGGTGATAGAACCTATCTTGAATCAACTCAAATTATTGTATTAGTACTATCTTGATGCCAAAATCAAAGAAATATATCACTCAAAAACAGTCTGCCCAATAATATCCTTCATAAACATCATTGTGAACACTCTAATGTAATCTAGTTACATTTAAATTCAATAGTACGTCATGACTAGGGACATTTTATTCAGAGAAAATAGGATGGTTTTTGCTGTTAAAAAATGGTCAATGAATTTTACCATGAATGGAAACAAGCTCCTCCCCATGTATTCATGTTCATCCAGAACATCAGTATTTTATCTAATTTAGTAATAATGCCTGGGCCAGGTGAATTAGTAAAGGATGTAAAGATATAGCCTTTCTGGATTAGGATAAGCTCATGTTCAATGGGTATTATCAGAGAAGAGAAGTAAAATCCAAAGCAAGTTAGACACAGAGAGATCGACGTGGAATGGCATCAGCTCTGTCCTTACTTCACAGAACACTTCATCCAGGCTCGTCACACTACAAGCCTAGTGACACCAGGAGTTGCTAAAGCTAGAAAGATTTTCCCTGAAAATGACCAAAACGGTGTGCCTTCCTAAATATACTAACTCCAGGATTCTGGACTCTAGGAATGGAGCCTGATAACACATTGTCTTCAGAACTCTGCCTTCAAGATCTCTGGGAAAATAAATTCTAATTGTGTTACATCACTGAATTGTCTTCAGTACTCTATCAACCATAAAATTCAAACAATCTTTGAAATACATTAAAGGTAATTAACAAAATGAACACACATCTGAATATATATATGTATTCAGAATTAGAAAAAATAGAAAAGTTTTATCAATCTATGATTATTTTCTTTAACCAAAAAACAATCTCAAAAATTTAAGGATGAAAACAGAAAAAATTCCTCAATTTCATGGAACTTGATATATATCTAGTCAAAGTATCACTTTGTATGCAACAATTTTGAAGAAATAAAATGTTTTCCTTATACAGTTAACATTGTCTCTGTTAGTGTCAAACTGAAATAATCTCAATAACATAAATAGGTAAGTGATATAATAGTTATTTTAATAAAACCACATTATTCTAATGTATTCAAAATACAAAAACCATTAAACAGTTTAAGGAAGCCAATCAAACACTGATTCCCTAACTCCTAACATGTTAGTCAAATTCTATAGAGTTGGAATGTTTATTCTGTAGCCATTAAGCTTCACTTAGAATTTTATACTTTATCTATCAACCACATTTTATTTATTCTTTATTTTTATTGTTCTTGTTACTTTACTATTCAGAAAATTCTATTATCTTACCTAACAATCACAACAAAACTTATGATTTATTTGAAACTAGAAGAACACTAGCTTTGTAATCTCATGACTCATGTTTCCTTCGGCCAACACTATTAATATTGGGTGTAAGTGAATTTATTGATGTCACCAAAGCCCTGCATACATATTTTACCATCTTTTTGAGCTGTGTCCTGTAGCTCCATGGGGCAGTCAAAATGTTTGTGTGCAGGTTTTCATACCATAATCATGAGCTTTTTAAAATTATTGATATCCTTAGCAACTCAACACATACAATATAAAGTATTTATACAACATTATTTATGAAGTATCACTATACAGTAAAGTAATTAGAAAGGGCTATTTAACAGCACTAAATATTAGTAATTGATAGGGAACAAGAGAGGCACATACTATAATTGCTATTAGGAACAAGAAATTGTTATGGTTGATTTGAAGAGCAATTTCATATCACAGATTAATAACTATAAGAACTTTTGTCCCTCGTAGTCACATCTTTTTTTTTCTAAAAATAATATAACTGCTTCTTTATTTAAGAAGAGGATCTGCAATATTATATTTACATCTCTGTGGAGAAAGCTGTTAGCATCCAGACAGTCACAGTTTATGGCACAATGTCACTTTACATTTTCATGGGTTGCATAATTTTTTTCAGTGTATAATCCTTTGGTGTGTGCCTCAGCCTCCAATGCCTACATTAATTTAGCATAGTCAGACAAATATAAGATGCACTGTATATGTAATAGAAACCTATGTGTTGAAGCAAAGATATTTATATGTTCCAAACAAAATTAACTTAAAAAAATGGAAATGTCTATAATTAATAGGAATAATTCTGAATGAATTAAATAGAGGAGACATGTCACAAACACACTGAGAAAAATATCCTGGAGATAAAAAGAACTTCCCTGAGTCAATGTGGCCAGGACATCAAGTTTGCACTTCAGTCACAAAACTTCCCATAACACGAATAGAACATTCCAAGGGTCATGGAGACAAGTAGAATGATGGATCCTGCAGTTGTCTGTGTTCTAATCTCTGGAGACTAATAGATATAGTATTTTAACAAACAAAGAGAAATTTCAGGTGCGATTACCAAAAATTTGAAAGAATCTTATTTTCTCTAAGGTTCTCAATGTAAACATTTGGTTGACAGCAGTGAGAACGTTTCCTGGCTGGAATGAGTAAAAAGATTGTTTGAAAGACACAAGAATCAGTAGTTGAGATAAAGGAAGGCCTCCAGGATCTAGGACTTGGGGACACCTGGTATCTGTAAATACAACGAAATGACTGCTTTGCCAGAGCATGCAGAAATGAACAGTGCCCTAAAACATCGATTTTAAAATATTGAGATCACATCCAGACCGTCAAAGCTGCCAGATCATGAATATGGGATTTTTTAAGGCACAACTGTGTGGAAAGTCATTAAGAAGACAATAAGAAACTTGCTGTGTGGATGTGATTAAACTCCATTTCCCACTGAGGATCTGAGGTACAGGAAGTTTTGATAAAAACTGCTAATCAGCACAATTAAAGGCTCTGCCTGTCTAGGAAATGCAAGGGAAAGTCACTGTCATGTTCCTGAAAGCTGCATTTAGTGACTAAAGCTTCTGGTCTTTGCAGTCTACATCTTGCTGTTCTGATTGGCACAATCACTAGGGTAGAATTAAGTATTTTCCTTTGCTAGGAGATTCTTAGAGTAAGCTATCTTGATTACACAGGATGAAAGAAACACTTACGTGTTTGCTGCTGAGCCAATGCACTAAGCTAAGAGGAGCAAGAGAAAAATCCACCATTTTTGCTTCAAAAGACATAAAGCTGTATTGAGATGTCCAAGATAAGGGCAAAAAAAGGGAAAAACGCAGGAGAGGTAGGAGTGTTCAGAGAAGAGGAGGTGAAAAATCTAGAAAATATTCACAAGAAGCATAACTTCATCAGATTTTATTTGTATGACTCATTGGTTTGGCAAATCTCATAACAGAGGTGATCAATATTTTCAACTTGCTTTTTAAGGACAAATACCATTTTACTGAAAAAAATCAATTTCAATATTTTCCAAAAGCCTGAGGCTAAAGTCTGATTCAACATTCTGATTATCATCCAAGATATAATTACCTTGTATCTTTTAGTACATTATTTGTTCAAGGCAAAGACTGCTTTCAGAAATAGTTATAGCAACACTAATTCTAAGAATTAAAATTTGTGCCCTTTCAGTTTCCTTTCATAGCATTTTCAATTAAATTGCAATAATTTAAACAATAAATCTATTTAATGAAATATGATAGTGCTTTAATATGCAAATTTTTGTTATACATTGATTGTGCATAACTGAATATTTTACCAGCCCACATATTTCAAAATAAATGTCCAATATTCTATTCTTATGCCTTCTGATCAGTGTGCATAAGTGAAGATATTTTAAGAAGAACTACTTGAAGTAGTTCTTTAGTAAGTAGTTTTAAAAATCAAAGGGTTTTAGTTATCATACTGTGTAAAGCATCCAATATAATAGATTAAAAGCATCCGTGTTTTGTGTTGTGATCAAATTTAACGATTAAAAATCATTTTGGACTTGATTTTGGCATGTCCACAAAGAAATAAATTGGAAAACTATCACACATAATAAAATAAAGCTATTGGTCTCTCAGAATCTTTGGGACTATGTTTCCCAGAAGAGAGGAAAGACATTTCTTTAGTCTCTGCAAGTAATTTAATTACATAAAAAGGAACATTTTTCCCTCTGCTTCCAGACTTCAACACATCTATACTAAAAATCCAATATTTTCTAGACTATCACATAAATAAAATATCTATTAACTTTCATTTAATGTCATAATAGATACGAGCAATATGAAAATTAGTAATTTCAAACTCATCAACATTGCCATGCTTTCTGTGTAAAAAAAAATAAGTCAAAATAAGGAGTTAGAAACAATCTTCAGCAGAGAGAATAGGAAGAAAGAGACAAAGAAAGAAATAAGTATCAGGAAGATGCAAAGACTAAGATAAATCCAGGACTGATTGCAGAGACTGATTTCTTAGTGTGTGCCAATGATTCCCTTGTACAAATTTCTTCATTTAATCTGGTTACTGGTTATGATAAGGCTGTTATGATTATATTATTTTAGCAAAAATGTTACTTACAAAGAAAAGATTGTACATTTACCCAAAGGCCTGTGCTTTGGAGAGGGGGCTGAGTTATTGCAGGTGACCCCTGTTTTCATTCCCTATATCTGTGAAATTGCAGACATTTGCCACCAACCCCCACCTCGTTTCAGTCTGTTCTATTTTCAGCTATATGGTAAGAAGTCCAGTAAATTGATTTTTAGTGAGACATTCATTCTGTTTTGTAGACATTACCTCACCAGTCAATGTCCTAGTGGGTGAAATGGTCCAGGAAACAATTTATACCCATCTTTAAAGTTTAAGGAGGTTAAATGACTCATCTATGGAACTAAAAGTGAAGGTTTGGCATCCATAACAGGTTCTGTGTTTGACACATTTCTTCCAGAATAAGAATGCGTTCAAGAGTATTGAAATGTTATCAGACACAAATTTTCAGAGACCTCATTTACTGTAAACTAAAGGCCAGTTATCAAGGGGCTCAGAGGATGTATTATTCCAGGAACACAACATATGCTGAGTTTTTTGGTAAGCTTTCTTCTGAGACATTCTGTAGGAGGAAATGGAAAATGACTTTCAATTTCAGTGGGTCATCCACACAGACATGTAAAGAGATGTTTCCTGTGCTTAGCATGCTTTATAATGGGCGTTATCCATGCTCCTGTTGGCCAGTTTGAGAGAATGTATTAGGGAAGTTTCAGGTAATGCCTGGTGGTTTTATAAGACCCAGAAATGGTCTGATGTGTAAAACTGATTGACATCTTTATCCTTGATTTTGATTCTGTAAAATAGTGTTCAAACCTGAGAATTTCATTCTAAGCTAAGGGATCCTTTTGGAGATCACGTCAATGTTGCCGAGGATCACATAATCATTCTCAAAGGATTCAATTATTTTCTCTATCTATTATTTTGTATGTACACTTATATGTTTTGTGCATGGATGTGTGTGCATTTTTTGACTCAGATAACATGGCATGCATGTGATTGTTGCAGTAAATTTAGGAGAGTCGGTTTTCTCCTTCCAGCATGTGGAATACAGGGATCAATAGAAATCAAGTCACCAGGCTTGGTAACAAGAACCTATGGGTGGCAAGACATCCCAAAGCCTCATCAAAGAATAGTTTATGCCTAATCTTTAAAATCAAGTCGTTTGGCTTTAGTCTTATATGTTGGTGGTGAATTCTGAACCTATACATTTTAGAGGTAATGAAGCCATTTAAAATTTGTCCTCAGCCCCTCAGGATCACTGAGTCTCCTAGCTGAGCTTCTGTATTCCTGTTCACTCTCTTGGACACACTCTTCTCTATGTTAGCTCCCTTTTCTCATCAGGTAAATGTCTTGACATCTGCTTTCTCTTCTGTCTTCCATGTTTTTCAAGATATAGTCACATTGATTACATCCTTTGCACATATACAATTTCCTGTCTTTAGTAAGTAGTATTTTAATCTATTTTTCTCATTCCTGCATACTTACCCTCCTCCTTGGCTTTATCTTTTTCTCCTATAAGTTATTGTTATGTGACACACACAGATTTAATTTACTTAACTCATTCTCTATCTTTCCTATACATCATGCCCCTTGTCCTGGCAAAGAAGCAGGTTTGCACCACTGTATTCCTCAAAGAGAATTTTGAATATGGGTCATCCCTCTGTTCAGGGTCATTAATTGAGTGAAGGTAAACTGCTTTTTGATTAATAGAATTATTAAAAACTACAAAATAATGTTGATCACAATTTTAGCAATATCTTCATGAAAAATTCCCAACACCTTATAAGTCCATAGAAAATGCTTCATGTCTTTCATCCATAACCAAATTGTTTGAAGCTGTCCAAACTAATTTACTTTAGTGTATGAAAACTTTTGTTTGGCACTGGTGTAAAAATGAATAAAGGAAGAAAACTAGGTAACTTTGTAGAAATTATTTCATGGATGAAGCAACATTTTGTTACTTACGCTGTGCTGATTTTTTCCACAATTTAATGACTCAAGTTTAAGAGCATAGTTCTCTAATGATGAAATTCAAATTAAAAGTGGGTTTTTGTTATTTTCTGGTTAGCCAAAACCTCCATGACACAGCTACAACCTACAGATGCAGGCAGGGAACCTGGCTCAGGGGCCTCTCAGCACACCTGTTCTGGCCTTATCTTAGATAGTTAATGAAAGAGACGAACTAGCAAGATATTTTTGTTTCCTAGAGAAAATAATCAAATTTATGAAAAGTTTTAAAATGTTTTATCTTTTTTGATTACATCTACATTACATTTTTTTTGAGTGATCTTCAAGGAAAATTTAATTCTTTCATATTCTTAAAACTATGCTTATTTTATGAAATCTTGCATTTTTTCTCAAGGAAGAAAGGAAAGGAAAATAAACAGAAAAATACAATTTTGGCCCTGACTAGTCCTGACTTGACAGTAGCATAATTTAAAATGGAATAAGCTTAAACTGGCTGTTGAACATCTCTGGTATATTTTTTCCCAGTATGCACTTGGTCCTCCTTATGTTATTCAATCAAGTTCTTTCATTATACTTTCTGTGACAGTCACACACAGGTGAAGCTCTGCCTCTTGATTTATTCTTATTACTCAGCCCATTGCCATCTGTCATGGCTTCCTCTGTTCCTACCACTCATCTCTTTGGAGTTCTTCCTCCAGTATCTATCCCTGAGGATGCTGGACCATAGTATTCTAGATTCTTAATACTCTCATAGTCTGACGTGGGTGACCAAGGAATTATCTCTGGTCACCTTGAGTGTCAGTTGTCACCATAGTATCTCCCATTTTCTGGTATTCATCTCTCATCTTTTCTTTCTGAAAATAGTTTTATCTCCAACATATTATAACCAGACAGGGTCTAATGGCAAGTGTCCCTGTGGGAAGGTGTGCAATTCTGATTAGGATTCAAGTACAGAATATTTGAACTGCAATATCTTATGGCCACTTTTATGCTGTGTTTTAAAAAGTTTCAAAGATTGAGATTATTTCTGACATTTTCAAGATATGGATTGCCTGAGGTACATGTCTATTGGGTTACTGCATTTATTTATCCCGTAGACAGTAGAAATGGTCTTTAGGAAATGGGGAAGTGTGAAATGTCTGCACATGATCTTGAACCCTAGCTCTGGGGCGGCTCAATAAACACTTGAGCTCTGCCCTGCTTAGTCCATTGTTTCTGATACTCATCATTAAAGCTTGGCTTCTCTATTTGTGTCCTGACCACATGTCTCCTGAGACAGTCTTCCAGTGATCTTTTACAACCCCTTCACACACTTGGTCTAGTTGACATATTCATCTATAATCCTAAAATTAGTTGTTCGATCATAGAGGAAAATGCTCTTACTCAATGCAGAAATGACTCTATTAATGAGAGCCTACTGTGTACACCAAGGCTGCACATAGGTGTTGTTCAATTTATCTTTCTAAGAGGATGGAGATGAAAGAGCCTGTGTTAAAGAAATTTAGGGTAATTACACATTAAAGTGATCAGATGCAAGTGCTGTATGCAGAACATCAGATCTCAGTACCACTTTCTTCTGTAAGGATTTAACTATTTTTTTCTCTAGGTTTAAAATAAAAAATTCAGGGTGTTTTCCTTTTACCTTTTTTACTATACAAAGCAATGTTTTCATTATTACATGTGCTTATCTATGCAATGTACATAGTTCATAGTCACCCTTGTTGATCTCTTGTTCCCCCCAGGCAATTTTGTTGCTCCTTTTCCTCTTGTTCTTCCCTTTCCCAAGAAAATTTCTTTTCTACTTTCAAGCCTTTTAAAAAGAAATCCATATTCAGCATATGAAAAAAATCTGGAATAACTGTATGCATTATTTATACTCAAACCTTCATACTTATTTTAAACTATAAGAAATGGAATAACTTACAATTTAGTTCAAATTAAGGAGGATACATCCCCAAAGATCAGTGTTATAGGAAAATTTTCTTAGGCTAGGCTCTTTCCCCAGGTCCCATGGACAGCAATGTAGGGAGGTAAAGGAGGATCATCCGACCATCCATAGGAGCTTCCCAGGATGAGTCTATATCTTCAATGTTTTATGGAGGGGAGAAGCTATTAAAATGCTCACAACTTTTATTTTGTGCCATATTTTTTGTTTATTTTTAATGTGAAATTCACCATTTTCAGATTATGTCAAAATCATTAACTTTTCCTTCTTCAGTAAAATATAAATCATCTTTTTCTAAAATGTTTTTTAATCACTATTTTGAATATCTAAACTAAGTCAGGTTTATAACCCATATTGTGTAGTACACTGAGTCTTTGTAAGCCTCTGCGAACATTGTAGCCACCTAATTAAATAGATGTTGGAAGTTATTTTTTCCTTTAACAAGTGACACCTCCCATAAGCAGCAGTCCTGTATAACAAGTGCCTCCTAACCCAATCTATAATGAGTTTCAGTTGTAATTCCTCATTCTCACCTCTAGAAATAATGCTTAGGTCTCTAGGAATCTCACACCTACCCTCTCTTGATAGGATCTGGGTGGTTTGTTCTTTTTGACAGTAATTTCCACTGCCTAGCAGCAATCATCCTCTAATCAGAGTTATTGAGGCTTGGGAGTTTTCTAAGTCTCAGCAGCAAAGGTATACACTGCATGATGAGATGGAGCTTCTTGATTTCTATCCATGCTGGAGTTTGGGACTTCTAAAGGATGTGACAGTAAGCATATGTGCAGTGTTATGTAAGGGATTATAATTTATCATAATGGTGAGTATCATTTACCAAGAGCATGTGTGACAACTGGAATCTTTATCACATTGACAAAATAAGGATCCCATAAGCCATGCAGTTATAACATCACCAGTATCAGGCTCAAGTCACATTGAGGATAAAAGGAAATATAGAACAATGAGATGAGCTACACAGGGTTGCACTTCCTTCCTGATAGGCAGCATTCAGCTGCTGAAACAGAGAATAGCCCTGCAGTAAATCCCAGGACCAAACACAATAAACCTCTCCTTGAGTTGTTAGCTATGCAGCAGGATTTATTGGACCCACCAGCATATGAATAATGACACAGAGATTTATTGATTTTTATTGTAACTTAGTTCTTAGATTAGCAGTCCTTCCCTATTCTATCCTGAATAATTCTGGAATATATCTTGCCATGTGGCCTGTTAAGCCCCATCCCCTCTAGGTATTTCTATATTCCTCCATGTCCTGCTTGGAAATATCCCACACCTGATTCTTCTCCAGTAAATCCTCTCAGCCTAATAGTACCACCTTCCCTTTCCTGCCTAGCCATTGGTGGTTAGCTCTTTATTAAACCAATAAGCAAGTGGGGAAGGTATATGTTTAGAAAATACTGAGCAGGTGATGAACTCTGAGAATAAAAATATCAAAATCTGGCCAGTACTCAGATATCTGCTGGTACAGAAGTAACAATTGAATAATAAAGACAACCTTCAAACCAAAAAAAAAAAAAATTATCTGGAGGTGGCTATGCAACACCTACAAGGAACAGTTTATGAGTGCTTCACCTTTGGGGTTCTACTGTGGCAAAGTCCATGGAAACCCCACACCACAAGGCCAGGACCTGTGGCAAATTTAGTGACCTCTATGCTTATTCCCTAGATCGCATGTGCTACAAGCTCTTTTTGCTTTCGCTATGCTGCCTATACTCATAGCAAAATTTCCTTTCACTTTCTTGGTCACAGGTCAACATTCCTGCATTCTTACAGTGATGTTCATGTATCAGCTGTGCTGACACAGGGGCATGGAGACACAGCTCTTAAAAACTTCTATCTGCTGTATACAGAATCATATCATTTATTTCTGCTTTCCAAAAACACAGAGAGAGAGAAATAATAGAATTACTAAAGGAGGTTGCTAAGATTTATGTTCCAGACAAATTGAGCTCCCAGAAGGCATCCATAGATTAGCTACCTGTCATCACTTCCTGACCCTTTTCCAGGTTGGCATAATCCTTTCCAGAGGCATGGACATAATCATGTCAGAGTCGAATCCTCTTGTCAAGTCTTCCCACTTGGGAAAGTGATGCAAATCCATTCCTCTGTTGAGATTGTATTAATTTGCCCCTAAGCTGACTGTGGTGATCATTTGCTAGAACAAGACCCACTTACCATTTTAATAACCCTTTAGTGTTTCTGTGAGAAGCCATAAGAAGTGATACAGTAGCATTCTGAGACACTGTAAGCTTGTAAAATGAGAAGAATTGTTAAAATGAAAGACAGTAAATCCATCATGACAGGTTCCTCCTTGGATTTCTACCCATGCTCACAGAATGATCCTACAGACTGTGTAAAATTCCAGAATATTGTCTATTTTCAAGGTATTATCTCTTTTAATTGGCTACAGAGTGCATAGTAGCAATTTTAAAACCACAGAGCATCTTAAGAAATCTACATCAATACAACTCTGTCCATCAGATACTGCACACAGAGGCTATTGAGGTTTAGTCCTTGCTGTGTATTGTAATGTTAAGTGCAGGGCCCAGAAACCTAGTCGCCCCAGATACAAAAGAGTCTGCATGTAAACTCAAGTGCCCTACTTGGCCTTGCCCCTAAGTTATTTTTGATTGGTAAATAAAGATGCCAATAGCCCATAGTTAGACAGAAAGACATAGACAGGTTTTAGTGTTCCTGGGCCTTGGGGGTTGGGGAAGAATCACAAGGGAGAGAAGAAGGTGAAGGAAGAGAGAGAAGCTACTATGGGTTAGGTGAGTCATGACAACCTGCCCCTGAGGTCAATTGGGGTTAAGAAGAGCCCAGATTAAATATAATAAGTAATGACTTGGGATTATCAATAGAAAAGTAGATTGTAATAGCCTAGAGGGTAGATATCTGGCCAGCTCTTGTGCTATTTAAGGCTAATTGTAAATAATAAAAGTTGTGAGCCTGGAGAGAGCTGGTTTTCCAGGAGTGCTGTCACTCCACAGCTCGAAGATGAGACCGCTACTTTTGCTCGAATAACTGTCCAAAGAGATACCAGCCAGGAGCACAAAGGGCACAGGAACCACTAGGAGCCAGGGACATGATCTATTCAGTTTCCATCAGCACCCCAGAGCTAACCAAGTGACACAGATCTCTGTCCCAGATACTGTCCAGAAAGCCTCTCTCTCAGGGATGCTGACACACCTAAAATCACAGGCTCACAGATCCACAGGAGGGAAAAGATCCAGTTAGAGAAAGCAAGATCAGCTAAGACTAGAGATAACCAGATGGTAAGAGGCAAGTAGAAGAACATAAGCAACAGAAACAAAGGCTACTTGACATCATCAAAAACCAGTTCTCCCACTACAGCAAGTCCTGGATACTCCAACACACCAGAAAAGCAAGATTTGAATTTAAAATCACATCTCATAATGGTGATAGAGGACTTGAAGAAGGACATAAATAACTCCCTTAAAGAAATACAGGAGAAGCCAGGCAGTGGTGACACACTCCTTTAATCCCAGCACTTGGGAGGCAGAGACAGGCAGATTTCTGAGTTCGAGGCCAGCTTGGTCTACAGAGTGAGTTCCAGGACAGCCAGGGCTACACAGAGAAACCCTGTCTCAAAAAACCAAAAAAAAAAAAAAAAAAAAAAAAAACCAAAAAAATACAGGAGAGCACAGGTAAACAAGTAGAAGCCCATGAAGAAGAAAAACAAAAGTCCCTTCAAGAATTTCATGAAAACACAAAAAAACAGTTGAAGGAATTGAACAAAACCATTCAGGATCTAAAAAATGGAAGGAGAAACAATAAAGAAATTACAAAGTGAGAAAACCCTGGAGATAGAAATCCTAGGAAAGAGATAAAGAGTAACAGATGCAAAAATCACCAACAGAATACAAGAGATAGAAGAGAGAATCTCAGGTGCAGAAGATACCATAGAAAACATTGACACAACAGTCAAAGAAAATGCAAAATGCAAAAAACTCCTAACCCAAAACATCCAGGAAATCTAGGACAAAATGAGAAAAACAACCCTAAGGATAATAGGTATAGAAGAGAGCGAAGATTCCCAACTTAAAGGACCAGTTAATAGCTTCAACAAAATTATAGAAGAAAACTTCCATAAACTAAAGAAAGAGAGATACCCATGAACATACAAAAAGGCTATAGAATTCCAAATAGATTGGAATCTATTCCAATCTATTCCAGAAAAGAAATCCATCCAATCACATAATAATCAAAAAAGCAAATGCAAAAATCAAAGAAAGAATATTAAAAACAGTAAGGGAAAAAAGTCAAATAACATATAAAGGCAGACCTATCAGACACCAGACGTCTCAACAGAGACTGTGAAAGCTAGAAGATCCTGAGCAGATGTCATACAGACCTGAAGAGTACATATATGCTAGCCCATACTACTATAGCCAGCAAAATTTTCAATTACCATAGATGAAGAAACCAAGGTATTCCATGACAAAACCAAATATACACATTATCTTTCCAGAAATTCAGACATAGGAAGGATAATAGATGGAAAACTCTAACACAAGAAGTGAAAATACAGCCTTGAAAAGGTAAGAAAGTAATCTTCTTTCAACAAACTCAAAAGATGATAGCAACACAAATATAATTTCACCTTTAAAAACAACAACAACAACAACAACAAAAACTGGAAGGAACAATCACTTTTCCTTAATATCTCTTTTTAAAATTTTTTTGATATTTTATTTACATTTCAAATGTTTCCATTTTTCCATGTCTCTCCTTTGGAACCTCCCAATCCCCTACTCCCTCCCCTTGCCTCTATGAGGGTATTCCCCTACCCTCCCACCCACACACTATCATCTCCCCTCCTTGGCATTCCCCTATACTGGAGCATCTAAGTCCCTCAGGTCCAAGGGCCTCTCCTCCCATTGATGGCCAACAAGGCCCTCCTCTGCCACATATGTGGTCAGCACTATGGGTCGCTCCATGAATATTCTTTGGTGGGTGGTCCAGTCTCTGGGATCATCTGTGGGTCAGGCCAGCTGACACTGTTGCTTCCTCCATAGGGCTGGAAACTCCCTCAGCTCCTTCAGACCCTTCTCCAACTCCTCAATCTGGGACACCACACTCAGGTCAACAGTTGCTGTGAAGTGAATCTTGGGTATTTCAAATTTTTGGGCTAATATCCACTTATCAGTGAGTATAAACCTTGTTCATTCTTTTGTGACTCAGTTATCTTGATCAGGATATTTTCAAAATCCATCCAACTGCCTGGGAATTTCATGAAGTCATTGTTTTTAAGAGCTGAGTAATATTACATTGTATAAATGTACCACATTTTCTGTGTCCATTCTTCTGTGGAGGGACATCTGGGTTGTTTCAAACTTCTGGCTATTATAAATATGGCTGTTATGAACATAGTGAATCATGTGTCTTTATTACATGTTGGAGCATCTTCTGGGTATATGCCCAGGAGTGGAATAGCTGGATCCTGAAGCAGTATTATATTCATTTTCCTGAGGGTCTGCCAAACTGATTTCCAGAGTGGTTGTACCAGCTTGCACTCTCACCAGCAATGGAGGAGTGTTCCTCTTTCTACACATCTTTGCCAGCATCTGCTGTCACCTGAGTTTTTAATCTTAGCCATTCTGAATGGTTGTTTTCATTTGCACTCCCCTGATTACTAGGGATGTTGAATATTTTGAAAGGTGCTTCTCAGCGCTAAGAGTTTCCTCAGTTGAGAATTCTCTGTTTAGCTCCGTTCCCCTTGTACGATAGGGTTATTTAGATCTCTTGAGTCTAACTACCTGAGTTCTTTGTATAAATTGGATATTACCCTTCTATCGGATGTAGGATTGGTAAAGATCTTTTCCCAATCTGTTGGTTGCTGTTTTGTTCTATTTACAGTATCCTTTGCCTTACAGAAGCATTGTAATTTCAAGAGGTCCCATTTGTCGATTCTTGATCTTAGAGCATAAGCCATTAGTGTCCTGTTCAGAAACTTTTCCTCTGTGCCCATGTGTTTGAGACTTTTCCCCACTTTCTATTCTATTAGATTCAGTGTATCTGGTTTTATGTAAAGGTCCTTGATCCACTTAGACTTGAGCTTTGTACAGGGAGATAGGAATGGATCAATTCTCATTATTCTACATATTGACCAAGAGTTGAACCAGCACCATTTGTTGAAAATGCTGTCTTTTTTCCACTGGATGGTTTTAGCTCCTTTGTCAAAGATCAAGTTACAATAAGTGTGTAGGTTTATTTCTGGACCTTCAATTCTATTCCATTGATCTACCTGCCTGTCACTGTACCAATACCATGTAGTTTTTATCACTACTGCTCTGTAGTACAGCTTGAGGTCAGGAATGCTGATTCTCCCAGAAGTTCTTTTATTGTTGAGAATAGCTTTTGCTATCCTGGGTTTTTTGTTGTTCCAAATGAATTTCAGAATTGCTCTTTCTAAGTCTATGAAGAATTGAGTTGGAATTTTGATGGGGATTGCATTGAATCTGTAGATTGCTTTTGGCAGGATGGCCATTTTTACTATATTAATCCTCCCAATCCATGAGCATGGGAGATCTTTCCATCTTCTGAGTTCTTCTTCGATTTCATTCTTCAGAGACTTGAAGTTCTTGTCATACAGATCTTTCGCTTGTTTGGTTAGAGTTACATCAAGATACTTTATATTGTTTTTGACTATTGTGAAGGGTGTCATTTCCCTAATTTCTTTCTCAGCCTGTTTATCCTTCAAGTATAGGAAGGCTACTGATTTGTTTGAGTTAATTTTATATCCGGCCACTTTGCTGAAGTTGTTTATCAGCTGCAGCTGTGAAGGTTATCAGGTCACTTAAGTATATGATCATATCATCTGCAAATACTGATATTTTGATTTCTTCCTTTCCAATTTGTATCCCTTTGACCTCCTTTTGTTGTGTAATGGCTCTAGCTAGAACTTCAATTACTATATTGAATAGATAGGGAGAGAGAGGGCAGCCTTGTCTAGTCCCTGATTTTAGTGGGATTGACTCAAGTTTCTTGCCATTTAGTTTGATGTTGGCTACTGGTTTGCTGTATATTGCTTTTACTATGTTTAGATATGGGCCTTGAATTCCTGATCTTTCCAAGACTTTTATCATGAAGGGATGCTGAATTTTGTCAAATGCTTTTTCAGAATCTAATGAAATGACCATGTGGTTTTTTTCTTTGAGTTTGTTTATGTAGTGGATTACATTGATGGATTTCCGGGAATTGAACCATCCCTGCATCCCTAGGATGAAGCCTACTTGATCATGATGAATGATCGTTTGATGTGCTCTTGTATTCGGTTTGTAAGAATTTAATTGAGTATTTTTGCATCGATATTCATAAGGGAAATTGGTCTGAAGTTTTCTTTTTTTTTGGGTCTGTGTGAAGTTTTGGTATCAGTGTAATTGTGACCTCATAGAAGAAATTGAGTAGTGTTCCTTCTGTTCCTATTTTGTGGAATAGATTGAAGAGTATTGTTATTAGGTCTTCTTTGAAGGTCTGAAAGAATTCTGCAGTGAACCCATCTGGACCTGGGCTTTTTTTGGTCAGGAGACTTTTAATGGCTGCTTCTATTTCTTTAGGCTTTATGGGACTGTTTAGATGGTTTATCTGCTCTTGACTTAACTTTGGTAATTTGGCATCTGTCTAGTAAATTGTCCATTTCATCCAGATTTTGCAGTTTTGTTGAGTATAGACTTTTGTAGTAGGATCTGATGATTTTTTGAATTTCATCAGAATCTGTTGTTATGCCTCCCTTTTCATTTCTAATTTTGTTCATTTGGATCCTGTCTCTGTGCCCTCTGGTTAGTCTGCCTAAGGGTGTATCTATCTTGTTGATTTTCTCAAAGAACCAACTCCTGGTTTTATTGATTCTTTGTATTGTTCTTTTTGTTTCTACTTGGTTGATTTCAGTCCTGTTTTTGATTATTTCCTGACTTTTACTCCTCTTGAGTGCATTAGCTTCTTTTTGTTCCAAAACCTTCAGGTATGCTGTTAAGCTGCTAGAGTATGCTCTCTCCAGTTTCTTTTTGGAGGCACTCAAAGCTATGAGATTTCCTCTTAACACTGCTTTCACTGTGTCCCATAAGTTTGGGTATGTTGCACTTTCATTTTCTTTAAATTCTAGGAAGTCTTTAATTTCTTTCTTTATTTCTTCCTTGAACAAGTTATCATTGAGTAGAGCATTGTTCAGCTTCAATATGTATGTGGGCTTTCTGTTGTTATTGTTGTCATTGAAGACCAGCCTTAATCCGCAGTGATCTGATAGGAGGCATCGGATTATTTCAATCTTCTTGTATCTGTGGTTTGTTTTGTAACTGATTATATGGTCAGTTTTGGAGAAGGTACCATGAGGTGCTGAGAAGGTATATTCTTTTGATTTAGGATGAAATGTTCTATAGATATCTGTTAAATCCATTTGGTTCATAACCTCTGTTAGTTTCACTGTGTCTCTGTTTAGTTTGTGATTCCAAGATCTGTCCATTGATGATAATGGAGTGTTGAAGTCTCATATTATTATTGTGTGAGGTGTAATGTTTGCTTTGAGCTTTAGTAAAGTTTCTTTTATGAATGTGGGTGCTCTTGCATTTGGAGCACAAATGTTCAGAATTGAGAGTTCTTCTTGGTAGAATTTTCCTTTGATGAGTATAAAGTGTCCTTCCTTATCTTTTTTGATCACTTTTGGATGAAAGTCAATTTTATCGGATATTAGAATGGCTACTCCAGCTTGTTTCTTGGGATCCTTTGCCTGGAAAATTGTTTTCCAGCCCTTTACTCTGAGGTAGTGTTTCTCTTTATCACCGTGGTGTGTTTCCTGATTGCAGCAAAATGCTATGTCTAGTCTGTCAGTCTATGTCTTTTTATTGGGGAATTAAGTCCATTGATGTTAAGAGATATTAAGGAATAGTGAATGTTGGTTCTTGTTATTTTCTTTTATTTTTTTTTTTAATTTTTTGATACTTTATTTACATTTGCAATGTTTCCCCCTTTCTAGGTCTTCTTTTTGGAAACCACTTATCCCCTCCCCCTCCCCCACCTCTATGAGGGAATTCCACCTCCCACCTACCCGCCCACCCACTCCCATATTCCCACCTTGACATTCCCCTTTACTGGGGCCTCTCCTCCCTCTGGTGTCCAACAAGGCCTCCTCTGCTACATATGTGGTCCGAACCATGGGTCCCTTGTGTGTTCTTTGGTTGGTGGTCCAGCCTCTATGAGGACTGGGGGGCGGGGGTGGTCAGGCCAGTTGACACTGTTGCTACCTCCATGGGGCTGCAAACTCCCTCAGCTCCTCAGTCCCTTCTCCAACTCCTCCATTTGGGACCTCACTCTCAGTCCAGCAGTTACTGTAAAGTGAAACTTGGGTATTCCAAACATTTCAGCTAATATCCACTTATCAGTGAGTACAAACCATGTTTGTTCTTTTGTGACTGAGTTACCTCGCTCAGGATGGTATTTTCAAGTTCCATCCATTTGCTTGCAAATTTCATTAAATCATTGTTTTTAATAGCTGAGTAGTACTCCATTGTGTAAATGTATCACATTTTCTGTATCCACTCCTCTGATGAGGGACATCTGGGTTGTTTCCAGCTTCTGGCTATTATAAATATGGCTGCTATGAACATAGTGGAGCATGTGTCTTTAGTACATGTTGGAGCATCTTCTAGGACTATGCCCAGGAGTGGTATTGCTTATTTTCAATGTTACTTTTAGGTTTGTGTGGCTATCTTCTTTTCAGTTTGTTGAAAGATTACTTTCTTGCTTTTTCTAGCGTGTGGTTTCCCTCCTTGAATTGACGTTTACCATCTATTATCCTTGTAGGGCTGGGTTTATGGAAACATATTGTGTAAATTTGGTTTTGTCATAGAATATTTTGGTTTCACCTTCTATGTTAATTGAAAGTATTGCTATGTATAGCAGCCTGGGCTGGCAGTTGTCTTCTCTGTATGCATTCTGCCCAGGATTTTCTAGCTTTCATAGTCTCTGGTGAGAAGTCTGGTGTAATTCTGATAGATCTGCCTTTATATGTTACTTGACCTTTTCCCCTTACTGCTTTTAATATTCTTTCCTTGTTTTGTGTATTTGGTGTTTTCACTATAATGTGACAGGATGAATTTCTTTTCTGGTCCAATCTATTTGGAGTTCTGTAAACGTCTTGTATATTTATGTTCATGTCTTTAAGTTAGGGAAGCTTTCTTCTAAAATTTTGTTGAAGATATTTACTGGTCCTTTAATTTGGGCAACTTCACTCTCTTCGATACTTATTATTCTTAGGTTCTGTTTTCTCATTGTGTCCTGGATTTGATGGATGTTTTGGATTAGGAGCTTTTTGCATTTTGTATGTTCTGTCATTGTGTCAGTGTTGTCAATGGTATTTTCTGCTCCTGAGATTCTCTCTTCTATCTCTTGTATTCTGTTGGTTATGCTTGCATCTACGATTACTGATTCCTTTCTTAGGTTTTCTAACTCCAGGTTTGTCTCCCTTTGTGATTTCTTTAGTGTTTCTATTTCTATTTTTAGTACCTGGATGGTTTTGTTCATTTCCTTCGTCTGTTTAATTGTGTTTTCCTGTAATTCTGCCTGTTTGATTGTGTTTTTCTGTAATTCTTTAATGGATTTTTGTGTTTCCTCTTTAAGGGCTTCTAGCTGTTTACCTGTGTTCTCTTGTATTACTTTAAGGGAGTTATTTATGTCCTTCTTAAAGTCTTCTATCATCATCATGAGAATTGATTTTAAATCTGAGTCTTGTTTTTCTGGTGTGTTGGGATATCCAGGGCTTGCTGTGGTGGAAGAGCTGGGTTCTGATGATGCCAAGTAGCCTTGGGTTCTGTTCCTTAAGTTCTTGTCCTTGCCTTTTGCCATCTTGTTAACTCTGATGTTAGCTGATCTTACTCTGTCTGGCTGTGGCTTGTCCCTCCTGCAGGCCTCTGTATCAATACTCCTTGAAGACCAGCTCTCTCTAAGAGGTTTTTGGGTTTGGAGTGCTGTGGCACAGGGTAAGCTCTGGGGTGTAGACAGAAACCAGAAGGATCTTGTCCCCAGCTGTCCCTTGGTTCCTGTGTCCTGATGGCTCTGCAAGGGTCCCTCTTGATCCAATGAGTTTGAACAGAAGTGGTGGTTTTGCCTATGCTGGAATGGGTGTCAGCATTCCGAGGATACCAGCTCTCTCCTGGAGCCCTGTGGCCCAGACTGAGGTCCCCAGGTCCCAGTGAGCAATGGTGCTTGTCTTATCCCCACTCAATGCTTTTCCACACTCCTGGGAGATTGATTTTCTCCCAGAGCTGCTTGGCTATTGAACCCTGGTGGCCCAGGCAAAGGTCTCATGACACAGATGGAAACTGGAAGGTTACTATGCCCAACTTTACCTCAGTCCCTGTGTCCCACAGGTTCTGGGCAGGTCCCGGTGAGCAGTGGTGCTCGTCTTAACCCCACTCACAGCTTTTCCACCCTCCTGGGAGGGTAGCTTTCTCCTGGTGCTACTTAGCTATGGAACCCTGGTGGCCCAGGCACAGGTCTCCCGCCACAGATGGAAACCGGAAGGTTCCTGTCCCTGACTTTTCCTCCTCAGTCTCTGTGTCCTGAGTGCCTGGAAGAGTAACTTTCTCCTGGCGCTGCTGCTTGGCTATGGGACTCTGGTGGCCCAGGCAGAGGTCTCCTGGCACAGATGGAAACCAGAAGGTTCCTATGCCCGACTTTACTGCAGTTATCGTGTCCCGCGGGTTCCCGGCAGGTCCCAGTGAGCAGTGGTGCTCGTCTTAACCAGTTTGCAAGAATTTTATTGAGTATTTTCGTATCAATATTTATAAGGGAAATTGTTCTGAAGTTTTCTTTCTTTGTTGGGTCTTTGTGAGGTCTTGGTATCAGTGTAATTGTGGCCTCATAGAATGAATTGGGTAGTGTTCTTTTTGCTTCTATTTTGTTGAATAGATTGAGGAGTATTGGTATTAGGTGTTCTTTGAAGGTCTGATAGAATTCTGCACTGAACCAATCTGGTCCTGGGCTTTTTTTGGTTGGAGACTGTTAATGACTGCTTCTACTTCTTTAGGCATTATGGGACTGTTTAGATGGTTTATCTGATCCTGACTTAACATTGGTCTTTGGTATCTGTCTAGAAATATGTCCATTTCATCCAGATTTTCCAATTTTCTTGAGTATAGGCTTTTGTAGTAGGATTAGATGATTTTTTAAATTTCCTCAGAATCTGTTGTTATACTTCCCTTTTCATTTCTAATTTTATTAATTTGGATACTGTCTCTGTGACCTCTGGTTAGTCTGGCTAAGGGTTTATGAATCTTGTTGATTTTCTCAAAGAACCAGCTCCTGCTTTTGTTGATTCTTTGTACAGTTCTTTTTTTTTTCTACTTGGTTGATTTCAGCCCTGTGTTTCAATATTTCATGCCTTCTACTCCTATTGGGTGCATTAGCTTCTTTTTGTTCTAGAGTTTTCAGGTTGCTATTAAGCTGCTAGTATATGCTCTCTCCAGTTTGGTTTTGGAGGCATTCAGAGCTATGACTTTTCCTCTTAACACTGCTTTCATTGTGTCCCATAAGTTTGGGTATGTTGTATTTTAATTTGCATTAAATTCTAGGAAGTCTTTAATTCCTTTCTTTATTGCTTCCTTGATCATGTTATCATTGAGTAGAGCGTTGTTCAGATTCCATGTGTATGTGGGCTTTCTGTTGTTGTTTCCATTGAAGACCAGCCTTAATCTGTAGTGATCTGATAGGATGGATGGGATTACTTCAATCTTCTTGTGTCTGTTGAGGTTTGTTCTCTGACCAATTATAGGATCAATTTTGGAGAAGGTACCATGAGGTGCTGAGAAGAAGGTATATTCTTTTGATTTAGGATGAAATGTTCTATAGATATCTGTTAGATCCATTTGGTTTATAAGATCTGTTAGATTCACTGTGTCTCTGTTAATTTGTGTTTCCAAGATCTGTCCATTGATGATTTATGGGGTGTTGAAGTCTCCCACTATTATTGTGTGAGGTGTAATGTGTGTTTTGAGCTTTAGTAAAATTTCTTTTATGAATGTGGGTGCTCTTGCCTAGAAATTCCAATTGCCAAAAACTTTTCCTCTTGTTATATTGCAGTATTTCTGGCATCAATGATCTCTTTTAATAAGAAAGAACCAAACTTTGTCTCCCCATAACTTGACTTTTGTTATCTCAAAGAACCCCATATAAGTCTGGGAAGGAAGAACCAAGACTCAAATAATGTGCAAAAGCAAAGAACATTTATTCAGCAGAATTTCCTGCATGCAAGGGTCCACCCATTCTGGAATGGAGTCCTAGGTGTATGCACTCCAGGGTAAATTTAGAGCCTGTTAGTGTAGGAGTGGGTGACTTTTACCTTTCTTTCCCTTGATTGGTTGGTTGTATTTCCAGGGGTATGGGTGCCTTTGCGATGGGTTAGGGCTCTGGAAACGTTCCAGGTTGGCAAGACCTCCTCAGATTGGCTGCCCAAAATTGTGGTTGGCTGAACATAGGTTAATGGATCTGGGTTCTTATTTCTGGGAAAGAGAAACTTTGGCCTAGTCTTCCAAACTGTCACTTGGCAGTCTGTCATGAAGCCAGCCTGGCTCTGATTTGAATAACTCAGCCCTCTCAATCTCATCATAGATAGATAGATAGATAGATAGATAGATAGATAGATAGATAGATGAAAGAAAGAAAGAAAGAAAGAAAGAAAGAAAGAAAGAAAGAAAGAAAGAAAGAAAGAAAGTGTCTTACTCAGGGTTTCTATTCCTGTACAAACATCATGACAAAGATGCAATTTGGGGAGGAAAGGGTTTATTGAGCTTAGACTTCCATGATGTTGTTCATCACCAGAGGAAGTCAGGACTGCAACTCAAGCAGGGCAGGAAGCAGGAGCTGATGCAGAGGCCATGGAGGAATGTTTCTTACTGGCTTGCTTCCTTCTCCTGGCTTGCTCAGCTGGCTTTCTTATAGAGCCCAAGACTACGAGCCCACAGATGGTACCAATCACAAGGGGACCTCCCCCCTTGATCACTAATTGAGAAAATGCCTTACCACAGGATCTCATGGAGGCATTTTCTCAACTGAAATTCTTTCTCTGTGATAACTCCAGCTTGTGTCAATTTGACAAACACAACTAGTCAGTACAGAGAGACAGACAGACAGACAGACAGACAGGTAGAGATAACATTATTTCTGCTTCCTCTTTTTTAGGGTTCCTTGAGCTAGGATGGAAAGAATTTGATAGAGACTCTCCAATATGGCTGAATGGTTCAAGGTGTCAAAATCTCTCTCTCTCTGTCTCTCTCTCTCTCTGTCTTTCTCTCTCCCTCTCTTGCTCTCTCCTTCTTTCTCTTTCTGAATATTTTCTGGCTATTAATCTATATATTTGCTCATACATACATATATATATATATATATATATGTATATATATGTATATATATATGTGTGTGTGTGTGTATGTGTATGTGTATGTATGTATTATAATAAATAAATATATATAGTATAATTTTTTGTATGTTTAGAACAAATTTAGACAAGGAACCTCCAAAACTGACATTGAGTTCATTTTCTCTTGGCCGTCAACTGGTAGACATGCAGTTTATACTTAAAAGTAGTTTTTTTCCTCAGTGAGACTCCCTTGAAGAAAACTAATATTTCATTTACACATGGTTATCAGTTAGGAATAACTTCTGGGTTAGGGATGGAGGCATGTGTTCACTTCTCCTTCCAGTCCTAGGTCCCCATCAGGTGCAGATTGTGCAGTCCCTGTGAATGATACCTCAGTTTCTGTGCATTTATATATATTTTAATCCTGTTCGATCATTTAAAGGACATTGTTCCCTTGGTATCCTTCATCCCAGCTGAGGCTTACATTCTCTCTGCCTCCTCTTTCTTATGGTTACCTGAGCCAGAAGGAAATGAATTTGTGAATTTTATAGAGACACTCCATTAGTGATGAAAGGTCTAAGCTCTCTCTCTCTCTCTCTCTCTCTCTCTCTCTCTCTCTCTCTCTCTCTCTCTCTCTCTCCACTATCTGGCTACCAGTCTGTGTATTTGGTCCCAGATACTGCAGGAAGAAGCTTCTCTGATGATGGCTAATCTGTGAATATACCAGAATCTCATTAGGAGTCATTTTATTGCTACATCCTTTGAGTAGAACAATAGTATTTGGTTTTACCTTAGGACTGTAGGTATCTAATCTCAGGTTCTTGCTCAGGTAAGCAGTACTGGGTAAGAGTTCCATTTCATGGAGTGGGCTTTCAGTCAAATTAGATATTGGTTGATTATTCCCACAAGCTTTGTGTCACCATTACACTAGCATTTTATGCAGGCAGGACACAACTGTAGATTAAAAAGTTTGTGGGTGGATTGGTGTTCACATTTCTCCTTTGGTAACACGCACAGTACCTTCCTGTATCAATGATGTTAGCATGTAGAGATGAAGGCTCTATTTAGGCACTACCTTGATTTCTTTAAGTTCAATGAGTTTTGTAGCAATAGGGACATGATGCCAGTTTGTGGAGAGAAACCTACAATCTTGGCAAGACCCTACGTTCTTTGTGGATTCCTATGGAACAAGTTGGGCCAACAACTCAATTAGATACAACCTAATCCCGGTATTGGAAGCTTCATTTGGTGACATGAGATGGCCATAGGGGATCTGTCTCCTCCATTTTTTAGTGATTTCATTTAATCTGTTTCATATATGTATATGTTTTAAGACACACTGTATTAAGTTTCCATACTACCGCTCAAATGATTAGTAATTTTCACTGTCTCTCTCCTCCCCCTCCACACTTTATCCTCGATTCTAGCATTCCACCAACCCATATCTATATATTCTATTCTTGCTTTTTAACAAGTTGTAGCTCCCCCAATATCAGTTCCTTACTCTATATGTAATCTCTGTGGATCTACAGATTGTTGCTTGGTTATCAGTGACTTAACAGATAATATCCATGTATAAGAGAATAATACCATATTTGTCTTTCTGGGTCTGGGTTACCTCACTCAGGATCATTTTTTCTAGCTCCATCCAATTTGCTGTGAATTTTATTATTTCATTTTTTAAATAGCAGAGTAACATTCTATTTTGTAAATACATTATATTTTCTTTATCCAATCTTCTGTTTAATGAAATCAATGTTGTTTCTAATTTCTGTCTGTTATGAATTGAGCAACAATTAATGTAGTTGAGCAAGTATCATTGTGGTAGGATGGAGAACCTTTTGAGTATATGCCCAAGAGTGATATAGCTAGATCTTGAGAGTAGATCTATTTCCATCTTCCTGAGGAAGCACCACGTTGATTTCCACAGTGCCTATACAAGTTTGTACTCCCATCAGCAATGGAGGAGTCCTCTCCAGCATGAGCTGTCATTTGTGTTATTGATCTTAGCCATTCTGACAATTGTAAGATGGATTCACAATGTAGTTTGAGTTACAATTTCCCTGACGGCTAAGTATTTTGAACATTTTGTTAAGTGTTTCTCAGCTACTTGAGTTTCCATTATTGAGCATTCTCTGTTTAGATTGAAACCCCATTTTAAATTGAGTTATTTATTTTCTTAATATCTAGATTTTGAGATCTTTTTATAGTTCTGTTATGAGGTAAAAATATATTTTCACATTCTATAGACTGCTGCTTTATGTGAATGATTATGTCCATTAGTGTGCAGAAGGTTTTCAGTTTCATAATGTTTCATTTACTAACTGTTGTTCATTGCTTCTGCATTATAAGTGTTCAGAAATTCATCTCCTGTGAAGATGTCTATGGAAGTCTCAGGCGAATAGTCATTGAATGAGACTATCTCATGAAGGAAGGACTTTACCATGGGAGATATATTTGAAATGTGTGTTGATAGGGTGTTTAGTTTCTTAGTAAATAGTTGGTTCTAATGCCAGATGAAAGGTTTATGAACTTATGAATTTAGTGCATTTAGCTAATTTGTTGTATTTATTCATTTTTTTCATTTCTATGAACAAATATCTGACAAAAATAGTTGATAAGAGTAAAGACTCATTTGGGTTCCTTGCAGAAGAGTACAGTCCATCATGGTTGGATGTGCAGACAGGCACCATGGTTGCAGGAAGACTGTCTGGGACCTGGATTAAGAGACAAAACAGAGCTGACAATTCTTTCATTTTCCCCTTCTTCCATTTTCATTCAATCTGGGACCACAACATATATGATGGTACTACTCACACTCAGGATGGGCCTTCTGTTCTCAGTTAATCCTTTTGGAAACACCCTCATAGATACAAGCACAGGCATTTCTCATAGATGATCTTAAATCCAGTCACACTGACAACCAAGAGTAAATATCGCAAAGTATGTATACAAATGCATTTAATTTTCACTGGAAATAGCTGCCCTTTAAAACTGAGCCTAAGGTGCCAGGTTTTCAAGATCAATTACAACCTGTAATGTAAGAAACATATCTAGAAAGTTTAAGCAAATATCATAGAAATCACATTATCAGATAATATCCATGGGATTTAAGAAAATAGTTATAAATACTGTGGATATAAAAATGACTACCATATACATGACTGCCTAGAAATTCCAATTGGCAAAAACTTTTCCTCTTGTTATATTGCAGTATTTCTGGCATCAATGATCTCTTTTAATAGGAAAGAACCAAACTTTGTCTCCCCATAACTTGACTTTTGTTATCTCAAAGAACCCCATATAAGTCTGGGACTTACTACCAATGTAGCTGTTAGAATCTTTCCTGAATTCCAGGTGATGTTAATGAGGAAACCTTTGCGTTTTTCTAAATTCTGACTTTCCCTATAAGATTGTATGATTAACTAATTTGTATAAAACAATACAAGCAACAATAAAACTATGAAGAAGGACCTTTGATAGTGACTCATAGGGATCAGAATTTTCATTATGTTAATCCTACCAATCAATGAACATAGGAGATATTGCCATCTTTGGAGGTCTTATGTTATTTCTTTCTTTAGGGATTTGAAGTTCTTGTCATACAGATCTTTTACTTGCTTGGTAAAAGTTACACCAAGATATTTTATAATATTTGTGACTATTGTGAAGGATGTTGTTCGCCTAATTTGCTTTTTAGCTTTTTTATCATTTGTATAAAGGAAGGTTACACATTTGTTTGAGTTATTTTTATATCCAGCCACTTTGCTGATGTTGTTTATCAGCTATAGTTCTCTGATGGAATTTTGGGGTCATTTACATATATTATCATATCATCTGCAAAGAGTGATACTTTGACTTCTTTCTTTCCAATTTCTATCCCCTTGATCTTTTGTTGTCTAATTGCTCTAGCTAGAACTTCAAGTACTATATTGAATAAATAGAAAGTAGACAGCCTTGTCTTGTCCCTGATTTTAGTGGAATTGCTTCTAATTCTCTGCATTTAATTTGATATTGGCTATTGGTTTGCTAGAGATTGCTCTTATTACTCTCCAATACTTTTAGTGTGAAGGGGTGTTTTATTTTGTCAAAGGCTTTTTCAGCCTCTAATGAGATGATGTTGTGACTTTTTTTCTTTGAGGTTTTTTATCGCAATGTAATACATTGACAGATTTTCCTATATTGAATCATCCCTGGATCCCTGGGATGAAGCCTACTTCACCTTGGCGAATGATGGTTTAAATGTGTTCTTGTATTTGGCTTGGGAGAATTGTATTGAGTATTTTTGAATAGATATTCATAAGTAAAATTGACCTGAAGTTCTCTTTCTTTGTTGGGTCTTTGTGTGGTTTAGGTATCAGGGTAACTTTGGCTTCAAACAATGAATTAGGTAATATTTCTTCTGTTTCCATTTTGTGAAGAAGTTTGAGGAGTATTGGTATTAGCTCTCATTTGAAGATTTAGTACAATTCTTCACTAAAACTATCTGGCCCCTGTTTTTTTGTTTTGTTTGTTTATTTGTTTTGTTTTTTGCTTTCTGTTTTGTATTGTTTGTTTGTTTTTTGTTTTTGTTTTCCTTTGGTTGGGAGGTTTTTAATGACTACTTCTATTTCCTTAGGGTTTATGGGACATTTTAGATAATTTACCTGATCTTGACTTAACTTTGGTACATGGTATCTGTCTAGAAAGATCATCCATTTCATCTAGGTTTTCCAGTTTTGTTGAGTATACACATTTGTAGGAAGTTCTGATGACTTTTTGAATTTCCTTAGTTTCTGTTATTGTCTCCCTTTTCATTTCTGATGTTGTTAATTTGGATACATATTATCTCTGTGCACTTTATTTAGTTTGGCTAAGGTCTTAATCTATCTTGTTGGTTTTCTGAAAGAACCAGTTCTTGGTGTTGTTAATTCTTTGTATTGTTCGCTTTGTTCCCAATTGGTTCATTTCAGCCCTGAGTTTGACTATTTCCTGCTATCTATTCCTCTTAGGTGTGTTTGTTTCACCCAAGCTTTCAGGTGTGCTGTTAAGTTGCTAGTATCGGATCTCTCCAATTCTTTATGAAGGCACTCAGTGCTATGAAGTTTCCTTTTAACACTGCTTTCATTGTGTCCCATAAGTTTGGGTATGCCATGTTTTGATTTTCATTGACTTCTTTCTGTATTTCTTCCCTGACAAAGTTATCATTTAGTAGAGTTGTTCAGTTTACATGTATGTGTGGTCTTTCTGCTGTTTTTGTTGCTATTAAAGTCCAGCCTTAGTCCATGTTGATCTGATAGGTGGAGTTGGATTATTTTAATCTTCTTGTATCTGTTGAGGCTTGTTTTGTGTCAAGTTATACAGACATTGAGAGAACAATTCCCAAAATCATATAGAAAAACAAGTACCCAGGAAGCTAAAATAATACTGTACCATTTTTTGAAAACCTTCTGGATGTATCACCATATCTGCTGTCTTAGTCAGGGTTTCTATACTTGCACAAACATGACCAAGAAGCAAGTTGGGGAGGAAAGGATTTATTTCCGCTTATACTTCCCACATTGCTGTTCATCACCAAATGAAGTCAGGACTGGAACTCAAGCAGGTCAGGAAGCAGGGGCTGATGCAGAGGCCATGGAGAGATGGTACTTACTGACTTGCTTTCTCTGGCTTGCTCAGCTTGCTCTCTTATAGAACCCAAGACTACCAGCCCCAGAATAACACTACCCACAATGGGCACTACCCCCTTGATCACTAATTGAGAAAATGCCTTATAGCTGAATCTCATGGAGGTATTTCCTCAACCAAAGCTTCTTTCTCTGTGATAACTCCTGCTTGTGTCAAGTTGACTCACAAAACCAGCCACTACACCTGCCTTCAAGTTGTGCTGCCGAGCGTATTAAAAATTTTGTGGTATTAGTATAGAAACAGGCAGGATGGTCAACAGAATTAAATCAACAGAATTAAATAACAGAAATAAACCAAGAAATAAACTAACACACCTATGAACACTTGATTTTTGACAAAAAAGCCAAAACCATGCAATGAAAAATGAAGAACATCTTTAACAAATGTTGCTTGTTTAACTGCAGGTCTACATGTAGAAAAATTCAAATAGATTCATATTCACTACCTTTCACAAAACTCAAGTCCAAATGAATCTAAGACCTCAATGAAAAACCAGACACACTAAATCTAAAAGAACAGATAGTGAGAAATAGTCTCAAACACATTGGTACAGGAGACAATTTCCTGAACAGAACACCCATAACTCAGGCTCCAAGATTAACAATTAATCAGTGGACCCTCAAGTGAAAGGGTTCTGTAAAGCAAAAGGCACCATCAATGCAACAAAATAATAGCTTGCAGATTGGAAAATTATCTTCACCAATCCAACATCTGATAGAGGGTTAATATCCAAAATAAATAAATAAGTCAAGAAATTAGACACAACCATACCAAAAAAAACTAATTAAAAATGGAGTATAGAGCTAAACAGAGAATTCTGTTTCATGTCTTATTTAAACTATTTAATTATGATCTCACCTTTAAAGTTCTGATTTTTATCTTTTATGTTTCATTTTTCTCTGAGGAGAATTCCTAGATTTCATCAAACTGAAAAGTGTGATCTATTACTGCACAATATATCACTGTAGTGGATTGTTCTTAATAGTACTCCAAAGTGTCCCTTTTCTTATGTGCTGCTCATCACAGTATCATGCCTGTCTACCTACATCCAGTATATGGATCAATACAATCATCTTCTAGATTTATTAGACCTCCTCTACTAGTTTCTTGAATCAAACCACAGTGTAATTGCTATTGCATCTCTCCCACTCATTAGAATATTGTTTCAATCTGTGCAAGGTTAATGTTAGAGCTGATATTATCCTCCAATAAAAACGGAAATTAGAGCTAGAAGACTATTAGTGTCAACACAGCCCACCTGACTGAAACTCATATGGTCCCCCATTATCCCACTGTTAGGAAGTAAAGCATGTGCCCTGTACAATGAAAGCCCTTGTTTTCAATGGTCCAGGAACCTATAATTACATTACTCTTCTGAAGTAAATGTAATCATAAGCTTTCAGATACAATCACTGATAAATAAAATTATTCAATTTATTTTTGAATTGGGAAATAAGGTGGCCCTTAGTCTGCACTCTGAAAAACACACTATTTATTTACTTATATATTTCATTATAGGGTAAAGAATTCTCTCATATTCAGTCTAGATATTTTTCTTTAACTTTTCTATATTTCCATGTTTATAAAGTGTGATGAGAGCCCAGTATACATGCACTATTGGAATGATAAGCTGCAACAATGAGCTCCCATTACAAATTCTACCTCTGTCCACAGTATGGTTTGTTACCCAATCACATCACTGTGCCCTATGGAACCTCAGCAAATGAAACTGAAGCAGAACTTATATAGTGTTTTCAGTTCAGGGTTTACTCCCTTGGGAAGTGACTTGAATATAAGGAATTCATGTAGGATTTACTTGCTGAGGACAATGGGACTATATCAGATAGTACCTACACCGGAGTAAGAGCTCTCTGGATTTTCCGTTATCATACTATTAGATAACTTCGGTAACAGCTGCACTTGGATCATTGAGAACAGAGTAACACACTGAGAGAAATACGTGTTGGTTCCCTTACACCATTATATTTTAAGGTCATTTATTAGGTATCATACGCTTATTGATCAAATGTGTTCTGTCTGCTTTTTTTTTGACTATTTTATTTATTTACATTTCAAGTGTTATCCCCGTTTCCAGTTAACCCCCCTGTCCCCTCTGCCATCCTCCTGCTTCTATGAGGGTGCTCTGCCACCCACCCACCCCCTCCTGCCTCAGCGCCCTAGCATTTCCCCTACACTATGGCATTGAACAAGGACCTCCCCTTCCATTGATGCCAGAAAAGTTAATCTTCTGCTACATATGTAGCTGGAGCCATGAGTCTCCCCATGTGTACTCTTTGGTTGGTGGTTTAGTTCCTGGGAGCTTTGTGCCATCTGGTTGATTGATATTGTTGTTCTTTCTGTGGGGTTGCTAACCCCATCAGTTCCTTCAGTCCTTCCCCTAACTTCTCCATTGGGGTCCCTCCCTGCACTTAGTCTGATGTTTGGCTGCATGCATCTGCATCTGTATTTGTCAGGCTCTGGCAGAGCCTCTCAGGAGACAACTATAACAGGCACCTGTCAGCAAGCACTTCTTGGCATCTACAATAGTATCTTGGTTTGGTGTCTGTATAAAGGATGGATCCTTAGGTGGGGCAGTCTCTGGGTGGCCTTTTGTTCAGACTCTACTCCACTGTTTGTCCCTGCATTTCCTTTTGACAGGAGGGATTCTGGATCATTATTTTTGAGGTAGTTGGGGGGCCTGATCTCTCAACTGAGGGCTGTGCCTTCCACTGGATATGATCTCTAGAGGTTCTCTCTCTTGTTTGTTGGGTATTTCGGCTAATGTCCTCCCTGTTGGGTTTTTGGAACCTCTCTGGTCCCTGGCATCCAGAACTTTCTAGTGGCTACCTGTAGTCCCCCCTCCCCACACCTCCTTTCAAATCCCTGACCCTCTGTACTTCTCCCCTGAACCGCCCTCCTTTTCCTCTCCCCTTCCTCTCTCCCTCACAGATCCCTCTCTCCCTCTCCCTCTTGAGATTATTTTCTTACCTCTTCTGAGTAGGACTGTAGCATCCACACTTTGCTGTGGTCTTCCTTCTTCCTGGGTTTCATATGGTCTGTGAGTTGTATCATGGGTATTCTGAGATTTTTATTTTTTATTTTTTGTGAATACCCACTTATTAGTGAGTACATACCAAGTGTGTTCTTTTCTGACTGGGTTACCTCATGCAGTATGATATTTTCAAGTTCCATCCATTTTCCTGTGAGTTTCATGATGCCATTGTTTTTAATAGCTGAGTAGTACTCTATTGTGTAAATGTACCAGGTTTTCTGTATCCATTCCTCTGCTGAGGGGCATCTGGGTTGTTTCCAGCTTCTGGCTATTATAAATAAGGCTGCTATGAACATAGGAGAGCATGTGTCCTTGTTATATGTTGGAAAGTTCTGTCTGCTTTTATAAACAATTTTGTAACTTGCCTTGGTCACCAGGAGTGAACTGCTTTTCCTACAGTAAGAGCCATTAGCTATCTCTTCAGGCTTCCACAACCTCTTTTTCTGAAGAAAAAAAAATGTATTTTTGAAAAACATGGGTTTTGTTGTTGTTTTGGTTTGGTTTGGTTTTTTGATTTTTTTGGGTTTTGGGGTTTTTTGTTTGTTTGTTTGTTTTTTTAGAGACTGAGTAGCCATGGCTGTCCTGGAACTTACTAGGAGAACAAGGCTTGCCTCAAACTCACAGTTATCTGCTTGCAGCTGCCTTTCAAGTTCTGATATCAGCCAGCTTACCTCACATGTTCAAAATAACACTGTACCTCACTCTAGAATTCGTATGTCATATACATGTCCATATTAATTTTAATATCCACATTTTAAAAGTTTTAACAAACAATGAAATTTTGCCTCTAATGAACCACATTTGGAGATCTGTTAGTCATGGTAAAGTGACAGAAATCAGTACTTTCTCATTTGGTCCTTGTTTGTGTTGCCTGTTTTAGTTGTTGAATCCTATGAGACAACAGCTTGCAGATTTAAAATGAAAAGAACACTTTAGAACAGACACACAATTTTAGAGGTATCATTGACTCCTACTCTAAACTCATGAAAAATATACAGAAGAGAGTGATTCTTTCACGAATGTACAGACATAACTTTAAGGATTACAGCTGAGATAATAGCACACTGGGAATTCAAGGGCTGCACCTGTGTGTGGGCGTTCCATAGCACAATCCGCAGGCCTCATTAAGAAAGTTTCTTCTGCAGTACGCGGAAGCTCCTATAGTAGAGAGAATCTGTGATGTTTAGGGTGCCCATTCTCAAATGGATGGAAAAGCTATACCACAATACACCCCCAGGGCTCTGAGAACCCAGGTACATATTGGAGTCCATAAATATATGGTGTGTAATTATAGAGGAAAAGAAAATAAAATTGAATACAGAGTGTTTTGAGGTTATATTGCAGGGCATGGGAGGAGTCTCAGGGAAGAAATGATATAACTCATTATTCTCATGTAAAAGTTTCTCAAAAAAATTTAAAAACTCACACTTTGTGGTTGTGTTCTAACAATGGCCCCCCTCTTGCTATGGATAGCCATCTCATTTAAAAAATGATGTCAGCCTAGTGACATATCTCAGCAGCTTAACATCTTGCCACACAAACCTGATGACTTTTCCATGATCCTCAAAACACCAGGTAGAAGAGATTTGTGTCACCAAATTGTCCTCCAGTCCCAACATATGTATAACCTTCATGCACACCATGCATTCAGTAAAATGACAAATTTCATATTCTCCCATTCACACTTTCTAAACTTTGCAGAATTAGTAGGTATTTGTGTTGTTTTTTTGTTTTGTTTTTTAATATATCTGTGAGCACACTGATAGTAATCAGCAGTGGCTGCAAAGGAGCGTCTCTGATGTCTGTGCTTTATCAGATGGCACCAACATAGTTTTTATAACTTTTTTGTGTGAAAAATACTCATCTAATAAATTATAAAAACCAGAATTTTTCTTAGTTTAATTAAAATGACAAGAATATTTGGTATTGTTCAGTTTTTATAAAAAATTCATAATACTTATCATATATCAGAACAATATTTTACAATATCCCATGTTAAGTAAGAATTATGTGGTATAAGATTCAAAGTGTGTTGAGGTTTGGTCTATTGCTAAGTATTATAATGCTAAGTTTTATACCTGAAGGTCTAGACCTACTAGTAACTTCTCATCTTTACAAGCTTTGGTTGTGCAAACTTCGTTCCTTGATATAAAACTTTTACTTAAATAAAATTGGCTATAGCCTATTACTCGATGGATTAGAGGAACTGGGTTTGAAGTGACCTCTTTGGAGGAAGAGAGGTCAGGGAGAAATGTACTAAGAAAGAGAAAGAGGAAGAGGGGAAGGGAGAGGAAACCACCACAAGGAAAGATGGATGATGAGCACATGGCCAGGAGAAACAGCAAGTGTCTGGGGTACACTGTTGGGGAAGTAGCCAGGTCAGCAGTTGATTAGGGTTTACTCCCCAGTAATGGTCAAAGTCAAATAAAATAACTATAGTCTTAATCTCATTTACTTGTAAGCTAGTCAAGGACAAGCTTTAATTGGTTGTGCCACAAAGTGAACAATGTCTTCATGTAAAAAGGTATCTAATAAAATCATTAGACGAGTGAGGTGTATACATCATGATTTCCTTTCCCCTCTTTGTCTTCCATTTTAGCGTGCGTGTGTGTGTCTGTGTGTGTGTGTGTGTGTGTGTGTGTGTGTGTGTGTGTGTGTCTTCATGTGTGTGCTCTGTAATTAACAATGCTATTATATCATGAGTTCTTGTTTCATGCTGGAAGCCTACAGGTAGCATTAAGCGATCATGATAAATGTTGGAACCCAGTCACATGACACTTTGAGCTTTACCTGCCAAGTTTCAGTAAGATGGAGACATTCTGAAAAGCTGTACAATGTCAGACAAAATCACAACACCTCTGTAAATTTTCCTGACTCTTCTAAAAGTATTGTTTTGCTCCAAGGATCTACTACTTCCAAAGTCTGTTCAACAAATGGTTAAACTAAATAATAAAACCTACAAAAGTCAACAATTATTACTATGGCTACAGATCCATGAAATTAATTGGATTAACACAAATATCCTAAAAGTTTTAGAGATAGTGGCTAAGTTAAAGTTCAGAGATTTGGAATATGTTTTTAGGTTTTATTTGTTTATAGACAAGAAAGAGAATAAGATGTGAAAAAACAAAGAGTTTGAATTAACCAATTGATGTAAAATGGGCTGGAAGCTAACCAGAACAGAGACTGGGTATCATAAATGATGGTTGATTGCTTATTGTAGACAAAAATCAGTAGGAACACAGAAGAGGGCAAGACATGAGCAATGAATGACATCACCAAGTAGATGGAGATGTCAGTCTGTTGCCCACAATGTGTGGTGCAATGATGATGAAGGTTCTGTAAGTTGTTTTGAAATAAATAGAGTTTTCAGTGTTACTTAGGAAGTAGACAATACACACGTGAGCCAGATGAAACTGAGGAGTTTCCTTAGATACACTGAAATCTCAAGTCAGTTAAGATGTGTCTTCTTAGATCTACGAAAAGACATGAACTGATTCACCAGCAAATGAAGTTGACACCCTTGAAACATATGGTGAGGAAAGCTGAAACAGTCATCCAGTCTCTTGTTAACAGACTTATCAGAACAATTCACACAGGGCTTAAAAAGAGTCCTGCCCAGAAGATTTACCAAAGGAACTGGATAGAGCTAAGGCAGAGTCCACTCCAACGTCATGACTTTGTGTCTGGGTCTCATTGAGCATCGCCAACCGTCAGTAATCTTTGTGCAGTGGTTATTCAAAGCAAGGAAAGAGACACAAAGGAAGAGCAAAGGAGCAGGCACAGAAGAAAGAAGAGTTCATTGTGCCTTGGGCATGCACAGGGTGGTGAAGAATCCTCGAAGCTCCATGTGTGAGAAGGAACAAGCCTCATTAAACCCTTAACACTGCCTCAGCTTCCCATGCAGTTGTACAAAACTTGCTTTGGAGACAAAGATGTCAGACACTATAAAAATCTTTTTTAAAAAAACAATCACCCTCAGGGCCTCCATTTCACCAAGCAGGAGCTAAATCACCTGACTTGTCCTCCCTCAACCAACTCACCTGCAGTCCAATGCAATCTCTTCAGAGCCCAACACATTGCATAAGGGAAGGAATAAATGGCTCATGCAACAGCACTGTTTGAAGCCAGAGAAGGGACTGCCAATGGTAGAAGTAGTTTTAGTTCATTGCTACTTTGCCTAGAGTATACCTTGGGTTAGAGTCTCCCCTGGTGCTTTGTGGTTAACAGAAAATTCCTCTTTCACTGGCATTGATTATGATCATCTCTTTAGAAGAGAAAGAATGCCCCGGGGCCACAAAACCTACAGAGAACATTCACAGTGAACGTATATATTAACTGATATTAGCTTCCAATGAAAACAGGAATTAGAACTTGGAGACCTTTAGTGTTGACTCTGCCCACCTGACAGAAGCTCATATGCTCCCCACACATACTTCCCACTGTTGGGTAATAAAGCATGTGCCTTGTACAATAAGACCTGACTTCCTCAATGCTTAAAGAACCTATAATTACATTATTCTTCTAAAATGAATGTAATTATGTGTCTTCAGATTCACTTACTACTAAAGAAAATTATTCTATTTATTTTAGAAATGTGAAAGAATGTGGCCTTCAGTCTGTACTGTGGAAACAAACTTTTTTTTTTTTTTTAGTTTATTAGAGAGTAAAGAATTATTATATTAATAGACTCTTATATTAAGTCTGGACATTCTTATTCTTTTACCTTTCTGTTTTCCATATTTATAAATGGCAATGAAAGCCCAATATACATGTGCTGTTGGACTGACAAGCCACAGTGATGGGCTCCCATTACACATCCCACCACTGTCCATAGCATGGTATGGTACCCAATCACATGATTGTGTCTTATGAATCTCAACAAGCAAAACTGAAACAGAGCTTGCATGGTGCTTTCAGTTCAGGATTTACTCCCTCGACAAGTGACTGGAATACAAGGAATCCATGCAGAATTGACTTGCTGAGGACAAAGGAACTCTATTAGGCAGTACCTACATGAGAGCAAGATCACTCTGGATCTTCCATAATCATACAATTGGATAACCCCAGCTGCAGCTGGACATGAAGCACTGAGAACAGAGCAACACACTGAGGGAAATACATGATGGTTCCCTTAAACTGTTACATTTCAGGATGATTTCCTAAATATCATAAGCTTATTGCTCAAATCTGTCAGTTTTTAAAAACAACTTTGTGACTTGCTTTGGTCACTAGGAGTGAACTACCTACCCTAGAGTAGGAGCTTTATCCTTAACAATCTTCGTCAAAATATAGGCAATATTATTAATGGAAAAAAAGCCACAAATCTACAAACTATATTTTGTGCATTTATGCGACTGCTATATTAGCTTGTTCCCAATAACAAGATGTAGTTAATGAAAATGCATGAAATGGCTTCTTGCAATAAATTGTATGTTTTAACTGAGAACAAATCAAAATTTCATAATAGCTATTTTCAATTCAAGTGCAGAAAATGAAAGTAAAAAGAAAGTTTTGATTTCTACCTTCATCAGTTTGGTTCTGAAGCATTCCACCAGTGAACTCGTATGTATGTATGTATGTATGTATGTATGTATGTATGTATGTATGTCTCTCTCTCGCTCTCTCTCTCTCTACTTATCTATCTCTATCTGTACCCCCATTTCTTCCTCATGTACACACTTACAGATCTCTGGAAGATTTTTTTCACTTATTTAAAATTGTCATTATCTCTTGTGCCTTAAAATTGTAAGGATATATAAGGGAAAAACAAGAATAAATTTTATCTCAAACAGTAATTTTATTGTTTTGTCTCTTGGTATACATCCAATGCCTAGTACATTGTTGGTACACAGTCACTGTTAGTACAGTATTTTTTATCACAAAACTGTAAAGTTTGCTCATTTATATAATGGTCAATTACATAAAATTATTCTCTATTTCTATGTATTCATTTTCTGTATGTGTATTATGTGATTTATGCATGTATATATGCTTCTTTGCAAGTGTATGGACAAGTTTGTCTGTATGTATAAATGTATTAGTGCATATATATATATATATATATATATATATATATATATATATATATACACTAAATGTGTGTAAATGCTTGTGAAACCCTAAATTTGATGTTGGAAGTCTTCCTCAATCACTCTCCACCTCCTTCACTGAGACATGGTCTCACTGAAATCAGAGCTTTCAGACTTGGGTTCCTGAAGAGAATCATCTCGCTATGTGGCTCCCTTGTCTCTCTCAACCTTTATAGTGGAATTTCAAGAAGACCATTTGGCTTTTAAGTTGATCCTAGCACCCAGTTTCCAGTCATCTTCCTTGCATGATACATGCCTTATTCATTGAGCCATCTCCCCAACTCCTAGTCTGTAAATCTTTATTGAAAGAATTCTGTATATCTGCTTTTATATATAAAAAAAACCTACTATGTATGTAAACATATATAATAATCATGTAAAACATTCTAAGGCCTTATTGTATACCATGTGGTTTAAAGAAAAGTACCATTTCCTTGTAACTTAGTTACTTCCCTTGTAGGTTATGTAAGTGCTCCTGGATATAAAGCTTAAATTCTGGTAAATTCATTGAGAATGTATACAAAGTATCAGTTAGCAATCAGATAAACCTGAAGAGCACCTACAGCCACTGGTTCATCTCTTAGAATGTAAGAAAGGTTAAGGGAGAAAGCTTTTCTACAAAGCCTACAAAGTTATCATAGAAGAAAAACCAGTGGTCAAAAAAGAATGCTGGAAATGTCCCCAGCACCTGACACAGAGGGACTATGAGATTATAGTTTGAGGATGGAAGTTTGTTGTTGTTCAGGCGTAGCTACAAGCTCCTCCACTCCTGGCATATCTTGACTGATGAAGGATTTCTCTGAACATTCCAGGCCAGTATCTGCACATAGTGTGCAGAATATCAGCAGTGCTACACTGTGAAAACCTGTTGCAAAACAGAGGAACAAAGAAAGAGAAAAAGGAGAAGACAGGAAAGAAGGAAGGAAGGAAGGAAGGAAGGGAAAAGAGATGTTCTTGTCATAATACATCTTTATCAAAAATAAAATTGAAAACTAAAGAAAAGTAAAAGGTGTGTAAATAATACTAAGTAGACACTAATGTTTTCAAGTTGGACCAAGAAAAAGTGAAGATTAATGTACTTTACTTTTTAAAATACTGTCTTTCAGGCAGTCAGTTGTTGCTCTCACACCTTTAATATCAGCTCTCAGTAGGCAGAGACAGGAAGTTCTCTGAGTTTGAGATCAGCCTGGTCTACAGAGTGAGTTTCAGGACAACCAAGGCTACACAGAGAAACCATCTCAAGGAAAAAAAAATTTTTTCTTTTTTCTCCTAAGGAGCAAGTAAAATTGTACTCATTACATTTGCTAGCTTTCCTAATTTAAAATTAGAACTCTGAGGTTCTGTTGTTAGAGGTTACAAAATGGAGTAGTGTGAGGTATGCAAAGAGCTTGGACCCTGAGTCCTGAGTCCCCTAATGAGTGTGGCACCAGGTAAAGAAAAGTCCATTGTCCTTAGCAATAGGACTCAACCTTTTAATTATATCCCCTTTAAAAAGCAGTTGGAAAAGTAGTTTTGAAAATGTTTGAACTTGAAGTTAACTAAATGGACCAGGGAAGTCTAGAGATTACATGCTGCCCTCTACAGAATGGCTTTCACAGTGAGTCTTCTCTTACAGCTGATAACATTGTGCATATTGCTTACCACAAGGAAACAGAAACTGAAGATTAAATAATCCATAAAGCATTTAAGATAATAAAATACAAAAGTGAACATGCCTTTTTTCTCTCTCCCAAATCCAATCCTCTGGTTTCTTTCCAATTTAACCAGCTTCCTCTTAGTGTCTAATAGTAGCTTGACAGGTATGGCTTTCACTCTCTAGAGATGCCTTCAGATTAGCTGCACTGTAATGAAGTCCAGTCAGTGAATTCCAAATGTGTGCTAGGAATCTGGGATACATGAGTAGATTTTGATCAATATTGCTAAATTTAGTAAGTCAGTATCTTGTGGGTGTTGACTGTTTCTCCTGAACAAGCAAACTGAAAGCCCACATCTGGACTGTTCTCAGAAAGCCAACAGAAATAAAGCAACTAAAAATACTTACATGCAAATTAACATTCCACTGCTGCAGTAAGAGAAGGGTTAAGAAAAATACAGTAGATCAACCAAACAGCAAAAGTGAAAAGCAAATTTACATTGAAGAGAATGGTAATTTTGCCATTAAAGTTTTATGCTCCTGGAGATCCACATTTTCCATAAAACATACACTAACTAGTAAACAGCCCATTAAAACTATACAGAATTTTTATTTTGTACACTTCAAAGTTTGTGATATTTTTCTTTTACTTTATTAATTCTAATCTTAATGTATAACTTCTTTCTCTGATGCTTTAGATTTGATCATCTATCTTATTTATTTCTTGGTAACTGATCTCATTTTGTTATTCAGCTTTAAATTAGACACATTTCTGACACATTGGTAGAACAATCAGGTACTTTTGGCTATCAGTCTTAGATGTTATAGGATTACATCCCTAGCCTTTAGGTTGGAGGAAGGTAGCAGACAGTGTAAACTTAAAAATGGTTTGTCTTGAAAGTAAGAGAATTTTAGATTGTTCACAGAGGTGAGCAATGAGCTACTGGGATGGGGGATTAAGACAGCCCATGTTCTCCAAAATCATTGGTTAATCATCATTGTAGGAAGTTTACCACAGATTTGGCTTGTTGTTTTGTTGAAAATTCCAGGTAATCATAATTTTGTGTAAAACATCATTTATTCATGTAGTGAAATGAAAAGTAAATTTTAATAATGTCTTCTAGTCATACAGTTCTTTCACTTGTTTAGTTAGAGTCATAGCAAGATACTTTATATTGTTTGTGACAATTGTGAAGGGTGTCATTTCCCTAATTTCTTTCTCAACCTGTTTATCCTTCGAATATAAGAAGGCTACTGATTTGTTTGAGTTAATTATAAATCCGGGCACTTTGCTGAAGTAGTTTATTAGCTGTAGCAGTTCTCTGGTGGAGGTTTTCGGGTCACTTAAGTGTACGATCATATCATCTGCAAATAGTGATATCTCGTCCATTCCAATTTGTATCAATTTACTTCCTTTTGTTGTCAAATTGTTCTAGCTAGAACTGAATACATAGGGAGAGAGAGGGCAGCCTTGTCTAGTCCCTGATTTTAGTAAGATTGCTTCAAGTTTCTCTCCATTTAGTTTGATGTTGGCTACTGGTTTGCTATATATTGCTTTTATTATGTTTAGGTATGGTCCTTGAATTACTGATCTTTCCAAGACTTTTATCATGAAGGGATGTTGAATTTTGTCAAATGCTTTTTCGCCATTTAATGAAATGACAATGTGCGTTATTACTTTGAGTTTGTTTATGTAGTGGATTACATTGTTGGATTTCCAGTCCGGCACCTCTGGGATGAAGCCTACCTGATCCAAGCAAATGATCATTTTGATGTGTTCTTGGATTTGGTTTGTGAGAATTTTATTGGGTATTTTCACATTGATATTCATAAGGGAAATTGGTCTGAAGTTTTCTTTCTTTGTTGGGTCTTTTTGGGGTTTTGATATCAGTGTAACCGCAGCCTCATAGAATGAATTGGGTAGTATTCCTTCTGTTTCTATTTTTTGGAGTAGAAAACTTCAAGTCTCTGAAGAAAGAAATATAAGAAGACCTCAGAAGATGGAAAGATCTCCCATGCTCATGGATTGGGAGGATTAATATAGTAAAAATGGCCATCCTGCCAAAAGCAATCTACAGGTTCAATGCAATCCGCATCAAAATTCCAACTCAAATCTTCATAGACTTAGAAAGAGCAATTCTCAAATTCATTTGGAATAACAAAAAACCCAGGATAGCAAAAACTATTTTCAACAACAAAAGGACTTCTGGGGCAATCAGCATTCCTGACCTCAAGCTGTACTACAGAGCAATAGTGATAAAACCTACATGGTATTGGTACAGTAACAGGCAGGTAGATCAATGGAATAGAATTGAAGACCCACAAATGAACCCACACACTTATGGTCACTTGATCTTTGACAAAGGAGCTAAAATCATTCAGTGGAAAAAAGACAGCATTTTCAACAAATGATGCTGGTTCAACTAGCGGTCTACATGGAGAAGAATGCAAATTGATCCATTCCTATCCCCCTGGACAATGCTCAAGTTCAAATGGATCAAGGACCTCCACATAAAACCAGATACACTGAATCTAATAGAAGAAAAAGTGGAGGAAAATCTCAAACACATGGGCACAGGGGAAAAGTTCCTGAACAAGACACCAATGGCTTAGGCTCTAAGATCAAGAATTGACAAATGGGACCTCATGAAGTTGCAAAGCTTCTGTAAGGCAAAGGACACTGTCAATAGGACAAAATGGCAACCAACAGATTGGGAAAAGATCTTTACCAATCCTATGTCCGACATAGGGCTAATATCCAATATATACAAAGAACTCAAGAACTTAGACTCCAAAGATACAAATAACCCTATCAAAAAATAGGGAACAGAGCTAAACAGAGAATTCTCAACTGAAGAAACTCCTAGGGCTAAGAAGCACCTATATAAATGTTCAACATCCTTAGTCATAAGGGAAATGCAAATCAAAACAAATCTGAGATTCTACCTCACACCAGTCAGAATGGCTAAGATAAAAAACTCAGGTGGCAGCAGATGCCGGCCAGTATGTGGAGAAAGAGGAACACTCTTCCATTGCTGGTGGGATTGCAAGCTGGTATAACCACTCTAGAAATCAGTTTGGTGGACTCTCAGAAAATTGGATATAATGCTAACTGAGGACCCAGCTATACCACTCCTGAGCATATACCCAGAAGATGCTCCAACATGTAATAAGGACACATGCTCCACTATGTTCATAGCAGCCATATTTATAATAGCCAGAAGTTGGAAACAACCCAGGTGTCCCTCAAACAGAGGAATGGATACAGAAAATGTGGTACATTTACACAATGGAATACTACTAAGCTAATAAAAACAATGATTTCATGAAATTTGCAGGCAAATGGATGGAACTTGAAAATATCATCCTGAGTGTGGTAACTCAGTCATAAAAGAACAAACACATTATGTACTCATTGATAAGTGGATATTAGCCCTTAAGTTCGGAATACCCAAGATTCACTTCACAGCAACCATTGGACTGAGCATGAGGTCCCAGATGGAGAGTTGGAGAAGGGACTGAAGGAGCTGAGCATGTTTGCAGCCCCATGGAGGGAGCAACGGTATCAACTGGCCTGACGTCCTGGTGCTCCCGGAGACTGGACCACCATCCAAAGAATACACATGGAGGGATCCATGGTTCAGGCCACATATGTGGCAGAGGAGGGTCTTGTTATCCATCAGGAGGAGGAGAGGCCCTTGGGCCTGTGGGTGTTAGATGCCCCAGTGTAGGGGAATTCCAAGGAGGGAAGATGGGAGTGGGTGGGTGGTTGGGTGGGTGGGGGAATACCCTCATAGAGGCAGGAGGAATGGGAGGAGATTGGGAGACCTGGAAAGGGGGAAACATTTGAAATATAAAGTATCAAAAAATAAAAACAAATTTAAAAAATGTAAAAAAAAAAAGAAAAAAACGTCTTCTAAATGGATTTTGCAAGTTTCTCAAATGCTTCTCGTTTCGAATGCTTCAAAAACACAAAAGTTCTGAATTCCTGAATGAGGAATTTGTTAAAGCCTGTCTTTTTCTAAAATAATTTACATTATGTCTCCTTTTAGAAGCACTCTTAAGAACTGTAAGCACTGCTGACGTGTGTAAACATAAAACCCTAAGGGTCTGTAGATCCAGTCTGCTTATCTGCCATGGATGTAATATTCTGTGTACATGAGACAATGTTTCAGGAGAGAAGAAACTGTGCTATATCTTTTCTGTACTGACAAGGACTTGGGACTGAAGCAGGACAGAGTGTTACCTGTGTGCAACAGTATAGCTCGGCTATTCTGGATGACATCTCACTCTAGCATCTGTCTACAGACAGTTAAAGGCATCCCATAGATTAAAGGTAAGATCATGTCAAAACCACAGCAGGTGTTACGCATCTCAGTGAAGTTTCACCTACCTGCACATATCAGCATTTAGAAGATTTCTCTCCTGAATGACAGTCACTTGACAATGAGGCCAAGTCATTTAAGCAGAAAATTTTCCAAATTTAATATTCATCACTGTTCCAGAAAGATGAATATGACAAGGAATGCTGCATTTTTAGTATTTTCCAGAATCAACTTCTTCCTGGCATGTCATTCAAAGAATCTAAAAAGACTTAAGGCAGTTTTTAAACTTTTTATAATACATCTAAACATGGTTTCATTATTAAAATAGGTGCTGGCATAGAGACTTGTGTGTCTCTCTTATAAGGATATGAATTCTATGCTTTGATGAATGATGGAAATATATAACCTAAGATAAATAATCCCTCATTTATCAGTATGTAGAGAAATATTGAATATTTTATTATAACATTATCATATATAAAATCTAGTAGGACCATATTTAGATCTCTGGTCGACAAACTACAGATTTTTCTTAGTCATAAGAATTTCACTTTAGCTCTATACTTAAAAAATATACAATTTCTTATTTTACCAGTACATATTAAATAATGTTTATTCCCTTGAAAAATATAGTTTGTTAACATACCTTAAGGTTCTCGATATTCCAGTGGAGGTAGTAAAATACACACTGCCTGAAATCACTTCTCTATTAAGTGAAAGATTCCCAGATAAATGAAGTTACAGGAAGAATTATTTCAGTTAACATTAGAAACTCTGGGCAGCTGGGTCCTCAGGTAGTATTATGTCCATTTTTCTGAGGGTCCAAAATCTGAGGACCCAGCTATACCACTCCTGGGGATATACCCAGAAGATGCTCCAACATGTAATAAAGACATACGTTCCACTATGTTCATAGAAGCCATATTTATAATAGCCAGAAGCTGGAAACAACCCAGATGTCCCTCATCAGAGGAATGAATACAGAAAATGTGATACATTTACACAATGGAATACTACTCAGCTATTAAAAACAATGACTTCATGAAATTTGCAGGTAAATGGATGGAAGTTGAAAATATCATCCTGAGCGAGGTAACTCAGTCAGAAAGGAACAAACATGGTATATACTCACTGATAAGTGGATATTAGCCCAAAGGTTCCGAATACCCAAGTTTCACTTTACAGTAACCACTGGACTGAGAGTGAGGTCCCAGATGGAGGAGTTGGAGAAGGGACTGAAGGAGCTGTGGGAGTCTGCAGCCCCGTGGAAGAAGCAACAGTGTCAACTGTCCTGACACCCCCCCTGGTCCTCCTGGAGGCTGGACCACCAACCAAAGAATACACATCAAAGGACCCATGGTTCGGACCACATATGTGGCAGAGGAGGGCCTTGTTGGCCATCAGGGGTAGGAGAGGCACCAGTAAAGGGGAATATCAAGGTGGGAATATAGGAGTGGGTGGGTGGGTGGGTGGGACGTGGAATTCCCTCATAGAGGTGGGGAAGGGGGAGAGGATAGGTGGTTTCCAAAGAGGAGAGCTAGAAAGGGGGAAACATTGGAAATGTAAATAAAGTATCAAAAAAAAGTACTCTTTGTTTTTAACTTAATGGAGAATTATTTATAGATCAGTCAGACAATCAAAATGCAAATAATATATACAATGAACATAATGTGTGATTTTCTTTGAAGTATATTGGCTGGAACACACAAAAACACACACTATCTACCTATCTATCATCTTTATCTATCTATCTATCTATCTATCTATCTATCTATCTATCTATCTATCTATCTATCTATATCTATCATCTCTCTATCATCTAGCTCTCTGTCTATATGTCTGATCTTAAAACATTTTCTCATCTGTAATTTCTAGACATTAAAGTATTTCTAAGTTTTAAATCCAAAGCCATTGTTCTTCTCTCATCAGTAGATTAAGCTAGTCAAAAAGAAATGGAAATGTGTGTGTGTGTGTGTGTGTGTGTGTGTGTGTGTGTGTGTGTGTGTGTGTGAAAGTTTTACTTATTTTGGTTTAGTATATAATAATAATTGTCCCCTCATTGACAATACAAATAGGTGGGAAGATATTATCCAACAGGACTTGCTGTTTCATTATTGTTTTTTATCTTATTTTTAGTGTTGTAAGGTGCCAACACCTCACTTTCATTCAGATACAGATTGTAGGTTTCTGTGGAATAAACAATAGCAAAGCCTAAACAAAGTAGCAAAGGAGAAAGAGCTCCAGTCAACAGACAGTTGAACCTCCTATAAGACCACATTACTCAATCTATGTAAGGGATTTCCTAGTGAAATTCACACTGTGTGGTATATATAAATGTATTTTAATTTTTATTTAGGTTCAGAAATAAATGCATTTAATGACATCTAAATCTTTATAACTATAAGTGTGGTGGTTTGGACAGTTATGGCCCCTATAGACTCATGTGTTTGAATTCTCGGCTCATAATTGTGCTTGCCATTAATAGCAGGTGTGTCTTGAATGAAGAAAAAGAAGAAAGAAAGAAGGAAACTCTGGACAGAATGCTAATAAATTATCTTCCGTAAACAAGAATGTGCACATTGAATGTTCCTTTTTTTTTTATTCATTATTTATTCACATTTCAAATGTTATCTCCCTTCCTGGTTTCCCCTCTACAAACCCCTATCCTATCCCCCCTCTCCCCTGCTTCTATGAGGGTGCAGCCCAACCCACCTGTCCACTCAAGCCTCACCACCCTAGAATTCCCCTATGCCGGGGCATGAAACCTCCACAGGACCAAGGGCTTCCCCTCCCACTGATGCCAGATAAGACAATCCTCTGCTACATATGTAGCTGGAGCCATGGGTCCCACCGTGTGTACATTTTGTTTGATGGTTTAGTCCCTGGGAGCTCTGGGGAGGGGGGGAGGTCTGGTTGGTTGATATTATTGTTCTTCCTATGGAGTTGCAAAATCCTTCAGTTCCTTCAGTCCTTCCCCTAACTTCTCCATTGGGGTCCCAGTGCTCAGTCTGGTGGCTGGCTGTGAGCATCCACATCTGTATTTGTCAGAGACTCTTGCAAAACCTCTCAGCTATACCAAGCTCCTGTCAGCAAGGGCTTCTTGGCATAGCAATAGTGTCTGGGTTTGATGTCTGCAAATGGGATGTATCCCTAGGTGGGGTAGTCTCTGGATGGCCTTTCCTTCAGTCTTTGCTTCACTCTTTGTTCCTGATTTTTTTTTTAAGACAGGAACCTGTAGAGAACATTTCCAGAGCTTAAGCTCAACTCTCAGTTGAGGGATGGGGCCACCCACCCATGTCAAAAATATTAACTCACATCTGAGATCCTTAAGTCATAGTCCTGTCTAAGTAATCAAGAAATCTATAAATTTGTTTAAAAATAAAAATATTTATGTCAGTAACATAAGTATCATTTTCTCTACCAGAATGCATATAGAAAATGCCATGACTTTATTACAAAACTTGGGATTTGGTCCTCAATGCAAATCAAATAATTGAAACTTTCTTTCTTCTTTCTTTCTTTCTTTCTTTCTTTCTTTCTTTCTTTCTTTCTTTCTTTCTTTCTTTCTTTCTTTCTTTTTTTCTTTCTTAATTTATTTATTTATTTTGCAGATTCCTCTAAAGATCTTTTGTGTTAGGAATGTGAAATAGCAATGGCTAATATAATCATTTCATATCTTATTAAACAATTTGATGATGATCTCATTTTAAAAGTTCTGATTTTGCATTTTGCCTTTCATTTTTTTTCTGAGAAGAATCCATAGGCTTCATCGAACTGAAAAAAAGTGATCTACTGCACAGTGCATCCTTGAGATGGGTTGTTCTTATACTGGCATGCCCTGCCTTCTTGACCTCCACTGCAAGGCTCAATACTGTCTTCTTTTAGGTACCCACTGTACCGCTTTTTTACATGAAGTCACAGTCTAATTGACATTATAGCTCACCCACTAATCAGAATACTGCTTCAATTTGTGCGGTTAATGCTGGAGCTGGTGTCAGTCAGTGTCAGCTGGATGACCTGATTTATTGCAAGCTATGAGCTCTGAAGAATTTTTGCTACACTGTCCAGATAAAGCTCTAATTAAATTACATATGCATAAATTAAATTATGTACACATAGAAAAGTATAATAATGATAAATGTTATTTCCTGTGAGTTTAATATTTAATCAATTATATGTTGCCCAATTCTACAAGATGAAATTTTATGATTATGTTTTCACATAATTGTATGAACTTTTAGAAGTTGCATTTTATTGGCAGAAACATGAAGACAAACTTCTGTTTCTTTTGACTCTCTGTTATGAGAAAGGTACACAAACATTCATTAGGCTGGTAAGATAACTCCACATTTTAAAACATGTCCTATTTATCGATCTATATGTATCAGTTCCTAATTGCCTATAACTTTACCTCCCACGGAATCCTATGCCTATATATAGCTACATAGACACCTATATATACTCATTAATGTACATGCAATGTGTGTGTGTGAGAGAGAGAGAAAGAGAGAGAGAGAGAGAGAGAGAGAGAGAGAGAGAGAGAGAAGAGGGGGAGGGAGAGGGAGAGAGAGAGAGAGAGAAGAGAGATGGGGATGGAGAGACAGAGACAGAGGGACAGAGAGACAGAGACACACAAAGAGAATTAGACTTAAAAATAAATTTTTAAAACATGCAAAGAAAATGTAATCTGAACTTATAAATGTACATATATAAATAAGAGACATTCATCTCCAGAAGGGTTGGGATTTATAATGCTAATGTTGCTAAATAAATAAAAGTATTACTAAAAGTGAGAGGGTTAAATGTACTGTAAAATAGAAACTAAGAGGCTTGACATAGGGCAGTTCAGTGGTTAAGGCCATTTTTGACCTCTCCAGAAGTTCCAAGTTTGGACAACAACGCCCACATATGTTGTGTGACTCACAGTATCCTGTCCTGTACCTCCTGGTCTGGTGATTTAGTTGTCTCCTTTGGTCTCCAATTGTGCACATTCAGATGTGTGCAAGCATACACACACACACACACACACACACACACACACACACACACACACACTAACTTAAAAGAAACCAAGAATGTACATTCCTTAACAGTTCTACTAAAATACTTACTGAGTATTTGCTCTGAATTTATTCTTTAGAAATCCCTTTCTAGATTCAAAACACTTCACAGAAAGTTAGGCACACAGGGCCTTATACTTCAGTGATGTGAAATACATGGACTGTTAAGGAGTTTAAAATACAGAGAGTAAAGTTTATTGGTTGTGGGAGATGACTTTTTCCAAAATAGTTGATGAAATGTTTTGTTGAGCTGAATTTGTATTAAATATCTTGAGTTTGGCTATCATCACTTTGTAGTATATAGTACTTTCATAACAATAGAAAACATTTCTAGATAACTAAATAAATGCTTAATGTACCAATGAGGAACAATTGAAAAGTCTTAGGCAGTTATTTGGACGGAGTGGAAGTAGCACCAGATGAGTGGAACACCCTGGGCTGATACTATACCCATCAAACTGCACTCAGGATGAAATGGAGTATTACAGAGCCTTGGTTAGTTTAGCAAATTTCAACACAAAACAAGTTATATAATGTAGTGTGAATTTGTTACATTTTGAAATTGCTGCCATTCAAATTTCATTTTTAATGAAACTATCTGATTTGAAGATGTCAGGGTCTTTTTAAATTGAAGCTCCTTATCTTGTGAGAAGATGGTGCTACAATTTTTTGGATGAAACAAGGATTCTCTTTCTTTTCCACAACAAACAATATACACGACTGAGGTGCCTATTGAATGTGATGTGATTACAATCATATACAGACATGGCTAATTCCCACAAGCTAAATAATCTCAATATAGGACTCACGCTTGCAAACCCAACACCTTGCTCTTGATTCAGGCTGCAAAGAGAGAATCCAAACAGCTTTGAGGTCATTTAAAAATTTAAATTAAAATCTTAAATCTTGTCAGTTTGGGCCCGATTAGTTAAAGCTGACATGGCTGACATTTTACTAGATTTTTAGAATTTTTGGTCATTCTAGTGAGGACTGAGGGCTTAGAATAGTGTCTCACTGTTCCTTTGTGGAAGTGATTCTTCCACTACTTCATCTGGCAGCCACAGAAGCTGAAGGCTGCTATTTTGGGAACTTTAGAAAGGCTTGATAAAACCCCAAGCAGCAGCAGTGTTCAGCTTTTCCTTGGAGTATCTGATGCGGATGCTGATGCACTTGCACTATGGAGGGCAAATCCATTCCACTGTCCTGAGGACCCTGTCTCTAAGGCCTCAGTACTCTCCCTGCACACAGGGCAAATCCATTCCACTGTCCTGAGGACCCTGTCTCTAAGGCCTCAGTACTCTCCCTGCACACAGGGCAAATCCATTCCACTGTCCTGA